>CM062820.1:916863153-917452370 GCA_031772625.1 Pinus tabuliformis
TCTTAAGAAACAAATTATAAGAAGAGATTTTTTCCTTTCCAATGCACTCAAAACGAGACAACTAGTTATTCACAAAAATTTCCATTTTTCATTTCAAAGCACTCAACCACTACAAAACAAACTTTTTTCAAAAGAGATTTTTTATATTTTTTATAAAACACTCAAAACTATGGAAATGACTAACTTTGAGATCTATAAACTATAAAAACCTATTTGAAGTCAAAGCCTACTAAATGTATTTTTAAGGATGTTTTACTTAGCTAGATGTAAGCTAAGGACCTATTTATGTAGAATCACAAATTAGTCAAGAACAACCAATTGTGTTTTCTTTTTGAAAATGAAAATCCAAACTTTTAAACACAAGCTTTTCGAAGTTTTATAAAGAGAAAACTCAAAGTGAATTCCTCAACAAGGGGAGATTTCATAAATGGTCAGACTCATAAGAAGGCTGGTAGACACTAAGGTGATCTAAAGTCCCTACAACTTCTAAGCTCAGAGCCACTACACAACCAAAATGAAAAACAAACCCAACAAGCAAAACTCCTAGGAATTTCACCTAAAACCCTAACAGTAATGAAATCAACCTAAGGAAAGCTTCTAACAGGTTATATGCAGGTCTGGGCAGTAGATAACAATTTCTAAACAAAAACTAAGCTTGCTAGAAGAGGAAATCTTAGGTTTTTCAAAATTTTGATAGGGTCCGCAGGCCCACAGTTGACACAGGTGCAGTCCCGCTTTGTGCTAAAAGCAAAGGTGTGGATAGGTACACACTGTGTCAAAGGGTTAGGGTGCGGTCCTCTCCCAAAGCTATGAAAAAGAAAAAATAGACCCAATTTTACACACAACAAGCCAAAAATAGAAACAAAAACACAGTTTCTCAGGTCAAAGTAAAAACAAGGAAAACAATCAATTCCCCAGTGGAGTCGCCCTTTTGTCACATGGAATAAGTCGATCTTGCGGACAAGATAGACCTTCCTAGAATCTAAAGAAGACCTAATGACAAGCAAACCAACCAGACACTATCTTTCTCTAAATATGCTTTTATAAACAATGGCAAACAAGTGTTTTTAGGGCCTACCTTAGGTTCAATGCAAGTTTGTGGATGCCCTCACTCCTTCGATCCAAATGAGCTCCTTTGCCGCGAATCTGCAAACACAAACAATGCAAACAAAGTAAATAGCACCTGAAAATCCAATATCATAAAACATATTTAACATGAAAGTCAAGGATTCCATGAAACAAATAACATGAGGTACTTGTTTAGAAAAATGAGTTTGACTGTATTAATTCAAAAGAAAAAGAACTTTACAACCTGTGCGTTGACGCTGTACAAGCTCCTCCCAGGGTCCAGCAAGAAGTCTCCTCTACTTTGAAAAGCATCACTCACTCCCCAATGAAGCCAAAAAGGTATGTGATCTCTCCTCTTAAGCTCAACTAGGAAGTCTTGATTTCACCAGCATTTACCCTCAAAAACGTTCAGCTTCTAACCTCCCTAGCAACCAGCCCAATGCCTGAATTTATAGTGCAATGGAGGGAGGTTACTAGGTCCTCCTTCAAAGGGATAAAGCCCTCCTTCAAAGGGATAGCTCCTCTCATCAAGGGATTAGCTCCTTCTCTTTTGGGATGCATGAACCACCTCAGAGCGAACAATCCACGTCAAAATTCCTTCTAGAATCCTCTAGAATTAACCCAAAGTGAGTTTTTTAAGATAAAACTTGCGCCTTTTGACTTTCACAGGGGTCCGCACCAACACTGTTAGGGACAAAGCAGGCAAGTCCACAGTTTTTGTAAGAAAAAGGTGTGGGACCGCAGGTGACAATGAAAGAAAGTGCGGAACCAGAGTTTCATTGATTTTCAATGTCTTTCTCCCATTTTCAAAGCTTGACTTGAAGAGCTGAGGTCTGAGACTTGCTTAGGAGGACAGTACAAGTGATGATAGACCCATACTGACTGCAAATAATCATGGTGACAATATTTTTGTGTAACAATACTCTTACTCTACGATCAGGACTCTGATAAATTGGGAGCAGATAAGTTTCAATCATTATGGATGGGCCCCTACATTGTTAAATGGTTATTAGCAAAAGGACCCTACGAGCTAGTAGATTAGGATGGAATTCCACTGTCACAACCCTGAAACAGGTTGTATCATAAGCGATACTATGCTTGAAAAGTGTAGTAATCTCTTTATAGATATGCTTTTGTTTCATTTTTGTTTTCATCAAGAGTTGTCATTTTGGTTAAGTAATCCACTTTGCATTTATTGTAGATGTCAGAATTTTTGGAAACATTCATTGGGTACGCTGATCGAGCTAGTCATAGAATACGGGACCTATCTTCTGTAGCCTGGGTCATCTTTAATCCAAGCAGCAAGATAGTGTGTTTCAGAGGGATATGTATTGGTCAATCAAAAAATAACATCGCTGAGTACAGTGCGTTGATAGAGCTTCTCTCTGATGCCATTTCACAGGGCATGCACTGACTTGTTGTTAGGCTAGATTCGTAATTCGTAATTCTACAGCTTATTGGCATCTATTCAGTTCGGAACCAAGCAATCTACGATATGTTCCTAAGGGTCAAGATTTTGGAAAAGCAGTTTTATTCCATTCAATATCAACACATTTCCAGAAACTTAAACACTTTAACTGATTCTTTAGCAAATTATGTGTTAGACAGAAATTTGCAACATTTGTAAAGAAAATCATTTTACATCAACATTTGCATCTGGATTGCATAACTTAAACAAAATAAACTCTGAAAATAAAAAATAGATAACCGTTTATAGTTTCACATAATGTTTTGTGTACAAGGGAAAATCGGTCATGTGACCAAGAAACTCAAAAGTAAATGCAGAAAGGCATCCTATACTAATGATGCTGGTGATAACATGTCACCACCTATACGATCATACACAAGAGCCTAGTCCATCGACTAGGAACACCAGTAGTATGGCGCAGTAGCCTCAGAGGTAACTCGCCGGTCCTCACATCCTGAATACCAAGGGTAAGACCCCTGATCTGATCCTGCAATACTGCTGGGGTCTATACTATGTCCAAATCACGAAGGACAACCCTCCCTACAGCCTCTCCTGCTGGAACGCCAACTGCCGCCCTTGGGCGTGCCGCTGGTCGCACTGGCCCAACATCTGCACAAGTACATGAGTTCAATTAGTCTTGATAAATTACAAAAATATTATAAAACTAATAAAAAAGATATGGTCAAATCATCTTTACCTATCACACCCCACTGCTCGCCAGCTGGCAATGCCAAATCCGAGTCACCTCAGAAGTCCATCCAGACATATGGATACTCTGAGAAGACCATCTCCTAATAGTTGAACCACTCAAAGAATGCATCAGAGAAAGTAATCTATGGCTGACCGGCATGTTTGGCCATCAGATCAACCCATCTCTACATCCTTGGTTCCCTCGGTGCTGGCAATCCTAGTGAAATATGTTGTGGTTGCATTAGTGGGACTGTCTCTAAGGCAAAAGCAGTCAAAATGGAACCGTAGCCAAAGTTCTTGGATATTTCATTCTTTACCTTAGAGTGTTGTTCTTTAATCATCGGAAGTACTGCCTCACGCTAGTTGAATACCTTTGGTTCCAGCGATTCTAAAGCATACTACACATAAGATCTATTTGCCAAATGAAGAGCTGCTATACCGGCCAATCTAGCAAAGGTGAATAAAATGGTCCTCAGAGGCCGATCAGTGACGTCCCAGATATTGATCTTGCCCTCTCTACTAGGCTGAGATCCATCTCTACAAAGTTGACGGATATAATCTCTCACTGATTCACCCCCACGAGCGAATCCCGACAATGAAAGAGGGGCACCACACCTCGATAACCCTGTAAAAAAATAGATGTCCTTGACTGTCAGTGCGATAGATTTACCTCTAACCTAGAATACTTGGTTGATCAGATCCCATGCATCGAGGAAATACTACAAGAAACTAATTTGTTGCCTCGTGCTAGATATATGGAAGAATTTGAGAAAACCACAGTTTTGCAATGCAGTAACACTACCATGATCATGTAAGGCAATTATTTCTTCTTCTTCATGCTCATGTTCATGCCATGTGATGACCATCTTGATCCAACAAATATCTGAGTCATAGACAAAAGATGAATTAGGATCCAAATTTGAGCAAAAACAAGCAAAAATTTCATGAGAAATTGTTGTGCAAAGTTTCCCTTTTGCGCCCATTGCACCCTGCATTTGGACTAGGTGAGATGCATACTGACTGGCCAATGTACAACTCAATATGCATCACACCTTTCAATATAGGGCAGGTGCGATGATGGGAGAATGATTTCTTGAAACCCCAGGGGCTAAAAAAAAAGCGGAAAACTTGCTCAAAATCAGAAAAAGATGGAATGGAAATGAAGAGCTCAAGGTTAGCTCCTACTTCATCCTAACGATGCAGAGAATAGTCCACCGGATCTCTCAAAATTAGCCAATGAATTTTGAGGGGGAAAACCACTCCAGAGCTCCAAAATCCCAAATTTGAAATGAAATAGTAAAAATGAGAGGTAAAACTACTTTTTATGTTACTATTCACGTACTTCAAGTAAAATGTTATTTTTAATTCATTTTTTAGGCATATATATGTGTATTTCTAATCAATTTGATGGAGCAATTAAGCAGGTTGAACAATCGAAGAAAGAATCTAACGTGTTAAATGGTAAACTGAATATCATTGACCAATATCAAGAGCAATGTTCCCGCAAGGTTCAAGATCATTAAAAAATCAACCTGCACTAAGCACATGTTGGCACTAGGTTCAAGCTCATTAAAAAATAAACCCGCCTTTGGTAAGTAACCCTTGTGACCACTTTGCTATTAGCCCTTTTGAACTTTGGTTGTGTTCCTTATGTCACCTCCATTCGTTTGGCCGACCATACACTTCCACTTGATTGTAGCCCTTTTGAGGAACATCTGCAACAAGTGATTCTGATTGCCACCCTCTTCACACTGCCATGTTTTGAGAAGTTTCAAACTTACCTGGAACCAGCTGCTACCCAGAAATACCATTCGTTCCTAAAAAACGAGTCTCTTTTAAACTCTTTTTAGACTCATTAAATATAAAAACGATTGTCGAGCTATTAGCCTTTCTAGCTCGTTAAAGTAAAGGGAACACCATCCCTCTCATATATTTTAATCTTTTTAGACTTGAGGGATTATTAAACGAAAATATCAAGCACTTGTCTTTGTCAGCTCGTTAAAGCTATCGAAAAGTCATCCCTTTCATATTATTTTATACTTTTTTGGACTTAAGGGATTATGCCACGAAAATGGACTATTGGAGTCTCCTTTTTGTCCCTTTTCAAACTCTCTAAACATGAAAAGGACCGAGTTATCTTTGTAATTAAACTCGTTAAAACAATAGTGACAAACTTGTCCACCCAGACAAGAATGAGTCTCACTGAGACTAGGCTCACTAAACACAAAGCAATAGGTTTGCCAGAAGGGAAAATTATAGACCAAGCATATGTTATCCTCCTAAAGCTTGTCAAAAATAAAGAGGTACTAGTCAGCAATGACTGGGGAAAAATGGGAAGAAAACTTAAAGAACTTTATTGGTAGCAAGTCGCTCTTGAACATGAAACTTTCACTCCATCACCGTGATTGAGTTGGGTTGGGTTTTTCCATTCACCGTCACCATTGGTCCACTGTGCCATCCATGGGGTTAATGCAACCATCCATATCAATATCGCCAATATGTTCAAGAGAAGCCATTCAGAGAATTCAGCACCCAGCAAATGCCTCATCCACTGCATTACATCCACGCTTCATTTTTCATGGCCACCTTTCCTGAACCTTATATCATCAGATCATTTTCACCTCCACAAAAATCATTTTCTCTGTTTTGCATCGTAGATGTGGGATACATCAAGTCCCTCCTACGATAACTAACTTCTTGTCAACATCAGCTCAATATCCAAGAAGTTGACTTAGAAACAACCCTTTCAGTAATTTGAAGCTTGCGTGCCTCAATGGCAAGTTTCTCACTTCCAACGACAGGTTTACGTCAATGACCTTCAACCGAAAGACTTTGCGTGGTGTTCGACATTGAGTCATATATTCACACCACATGAATTGTATTGTAGTACCTTGAAGGTCATCATCATTATTGGTGACTCCTCTCACGTCTATTAATAGCTCACATTATTGGCTGGTAATCAGACGATGTCTTTCCATGTTCGACTTCAGAACATCTTTTCACATGGATCGACTTGTACATCGGACAAAGATTGGATGAGTATTGAAGACCCCGGATCTATTTTCATCCATCCGGGTTGCAATATATTCAAGAAAATAAAGACATCAATTGTACACAGAAGCTGTACAGATAGTCATCTAAGCCAAGGAAGATGACTCTTCATGTGAAGAATCACCAGTCTGCAACAACAAATGATTGTTTGTCCTATGTAATGAAAATGAATTTATAAAGTTGATCATGGGAATGCCCACCTTATCCAGATCATGAAAGTAATATGATGATGATGTATTGTATTGTATCTTATACAGGTCACCTTCCAATTTGAATACCTCGGATCTTCATGATAAAGCATTTCCCCCGACATCAGAAGATTTATGACCTCAAGCTTTAGGGGGCAGCCATTATAGACATATTTGGGCACTACAACCCCAAATTCATATGTCCATAAACTAAGGGCTCCTTAAGTCCCTAAAATTGTTGTTTCGTACCCTAAAGCATCATGGTCAACTGATTACATCATTTCCCATAATTTCCACCTAAAAAGCTACTCAGAACTTTCCAAAACTAGACCATACAGACTGCTCCATGGGCAAGGTACGATGCATACTAACTGCCAAACTGGCCAGGTGCGATGCATACTGAAATGGCCTTCTGTGGGCTGTGATGAGTGAGAATAGACAAATGGCAGAGACAATTTGCAAGGTGGATGATCATGGAATCTTCCATAAACTTCTCCTATGACACTTGCCTCTCTGAATTCGCCCAGGGATGAGTAAGATATCATGAAATCTCCAAGTGGAACCAAGAACTATCAGTGGAATCACACTAATCAAAAGCCCAGAGCTGACTCAACCCTTGCAAGACATCTATAAATGGATCCCTTATCTGAGAGATCTGGAGGCTGGAATTTTGTATTTTGTAAGGAAGTGTTGTGAGTTTGTTGGTGAGAAGAGACATTGCATTGTTGGGTTATTTTCTTGTTCATGAGGTGAAGAGGGCTTCTACAACTGGGAGGATGATGTTGGATTAGATAGCTGGGTTGTAATCCTCTCTTACATTACTATTAATAAATTTCTTTGAGTTTTCGTCCATATAATCATGAGTTTATGAATCTTATTGTTTATCAATGCAATTGTATGGTCAATGTGTTTATGATTCCACATTGTTTATGATGTTTTAGATAGATATTCTTTGATAGTTTTCTGTTACTTTGACTCTACAGATACCCTTTGAAGTGGGACAAGTAGGAGAGGAGTGGAAAATTCTATCAAGGAAAAGAGAAATCAAGCTAGGATCAAAGTGGAAGATCCAGGTTGGTCCTCTTTTCTTCTCTTCCATCTATCACACTTAAAGGAACTCTTGAAAAGATTTCATTGTTTGTTTCTAAGATAGCTACCTGTCTTAGTGGGACTAGCAGTTCGAATCGACACTAGTTTTCCCTGAAACAAGGGGTGATTAAGGGGTTCTTACAAAAGATTAAGAATAAATAATTTATACAAATAAATGGAATAACTAAAATAAAATGTTCAAAGCCTATTTTATCATGTACTTGGAACCCAAGACACTACAAAGGTCTTTGAGTCACCAAATTCTTTGTTGACATGAGTTAGATTCTTCATTTCCATGAACCAAACTAAAATAAAATGCATTTTCATAAAATAAACACATTATACCAACATGAAAAGGTCTCGTAGAGATGCATCAAAGTGGTTGCACAAATTAATACATCATCTCTTACCTTATCACTCCCCCTAGTCTTAAGTGTTGGGGAAATCAAGAAAAATCATTTGCAAAAAAAATGAATTTATACAATTAATTTGATCACCCTTTTAGTACATCCCTAGCATGAGTGATGGAATGTTGGCCAAAATAATTCATTAGTAATTCCAACATAAATTATCGACGATAGGTTTGTAAAATTAGAGATTTTTCATAGTATGTGAAGAATTCAAAGCATCGGTAGGATTTCTAAAATATACTGTAAGATGGAAATAGAAAGGTGAAATCTAGGAGATTTGTGCTATTTGAGACATAAAGATAGGTCCCCTTAACCATGGGTTGCAAGCTTTCAAAATGACCAAACGGTGTGTTCATGCAGTTGAGAAAAATAATACAAGGCATATCATTTCCCATTCAAAAAGAAATATCAACTCTACTGAACAACAATTTAACTTGATGCAAGGGGAGAGATAAGAGATACGATATGGTGATCACTAGGGTTGTACAAAAAACCCCTATTTGCTAGACTACAAATATTTCACCTTGCTTGGACTAATTGATCATGCAAGCAAGAGGGTTTTAACATGCATCATTTTTTGATGCAAGAGCATTCAACCAAAGGGAAAATCATTGTATTTTAGTAGACATAGGGGGTCATGTGTTTTAAGGAAGTTGGATTCTTAAGTGATGAATTAATGCAATATTTAGGCTTTTGAGTGAGCAGGATAAGAATTAATTAGATAATATGAGGAGGTTTGTAAATGCTATCGATTTAAGGAGAACACGAGTGGTTAATAATGACAAGAGAGTTAGAAGACAATTATAACTCTTAAGGCAGTTTCATGATTCGAGGAACTAGAGACGACATTTAGGAGTCAGTTTAGTAGATTAAGGGTTTTGAACCAAAATTAGTTCAACAAAACCTTTCTGGTATAAATGTAAGCCTACGGGTATAGTGAAACAGGGAGGAGGCCATTGATATTGAATATTAGGCCTGAGTGACAGAAAGTCTTGATATTTAATTAATTATTTTTTTATTAATACCGAAGTTTATCCAAAACTGTATATGTGTGTGTGAAACAAATATTAATGATTGAATTACATCTGAGTTCGTAGGTTCTATAACAAATGTTGCAGACATAGTTCTATAGAACACGTAGAAGGGAGAGAATGATTCAGAGGAATCATAATGGGTCTTTGAATCCAATTGGAGGATCAGAGTGGAGCTCTGGAGAGACAGTGATTAAAGAATCGTAGAGTTAAGCTCGGGAAGGAGTGCAGAGTGGAAACTATGAAGGATGAAGAACCTGTGAAGAAACCTAAATCCACAGAGAAAACCTTGAAGAAGTTGCATTAAAACAAAAGTAAAGAGAAGAGCGGAGAAGTGAAGTATTGTTGCACAGTAGCGGTTGGATCTTTAAGATCAACGACCAAGATTAACATCACATCGGTGAACTTTGACGAAGAAAGGCGGATTTATGCACAAAGTGGTATTTCAGGCGATGCAAAAGTGGTAAGTGTTAATAGAGGGGAGTCACTCGATACCAGTCTTCCATCGACATGTAGCACAAGGAGGAGAGAGGAAACCTCTTTATCGGGTGGGTTCTCTCCATGCTATTTGTCCACCTGAAATCATTGATAGCCGTCGGATCAAATGTGTTGATCGAGCGGTCGAGGATTCACACACAAGTTTGTTCGATTGGAGATTGGGGATAACGAAGGATAGTGGAGTATAGCGGAAGGGTTTGATGTGCAGACTCGAAAATCTATAGATGTAGAGTAATCATTTTGAAGTCCAGCTTAAGCATTAAGTGTGTTCGAAGATCGGGGAAGGTGGAGCGCAGTGGAAGAGACTAAATCAGAGCGCGGACCCAAAAGTTTATAGAAGTGGACTCAATCCTTTTTGAGTTCTAGCTTTAAGCTTTGGAGCGAGGTTCCATGTGTTTTCTATATAACGCAGAGATCAGAGGAAAATGCGATAAAGCATATGGAAAAGGTGGATCTGAGAGATTTATATATACGGGTCTAATAATTTGAGTTCCGGAAGGTTATCGCACATCGGGGATGCAAGGAGTGTGTAGTGTGACTGCGGAGAGCCCCGATTGTGATCAATGATAAAGTAATCCTCGGTAATGTGCAAAGGACTGTATAAAAGTGGAAAGGGTAATTTTATGCATGTTTTTGTGTATTTCTATTTATAATAGAAATAAAGCATTGATAGAGGGTTTTGTGGTAAAGTCTGATTTAACAAAGGAATGTGTGGTTTGATTATATGCGGCTTAAGGGTTAAAATAAGGTTTATGAGAGTGAATGAGTTCCGTCAGGAGAGAAAGGATGGGTTAATGGTTACACTTGGTTAGTCTATAATTTATTCTGCAGAGAGTAAGAAAGGGGCCTTAACCATATTCTAAATGAAGATTTGGCTCCTTAGAGAGTTAAATTCCTGGGACTAATGTGCTTATGCATTTTACATGCATACTGTGGGAGTAAGTGGGGGTATGTTATATCATTTGTGGTATCATAGCAGAATTGTAATTAGAGCGGGAAATATTTCCTATGAAAAGGAGTTTGCACATAAAAGAAGATAATGTGCATAAGTTAAGGGAATGAATGGTGGAGACTACAACAGAAGATTGTAAGGGGAACTTTTGAAGTTCCTGGGAGATTGTAGCGGTTCTAGCAGAGGCTCGGAGTAGATAGGAACAAAGGATTCCTCAAAGAAAAGTTAGAGCAAGATTGCTTAGTACAAGTTCTGAAGCAAAAAGGAATTGGAGACCAAATAGAGGACAATCATCTCAAAGTGTAGAAGAATGGGAGAATAAGATCATACATAGATATTGGAGGTAAGATAGAGTGTTTTGTTTCAAATTGAGATTGAAGATTGTAGTTGCAGATGAAACATCTCAACAAAGAACAGTAAGAGAAGCTGTGAGAGAAGAACCAGATGTGTTCTTGAAGGTAGAGAAAGGAAATCACTCTAAGGGAGAAGTGATAGTGAACCTGAAGAATCCAAAAAGAGGTTGGACAGAGAGGATAGATGAAGTGTTCTCAAGAGAGAGTGAGAGATTGCAGAAGCCTAGAAGGAGCAAAGGTATTGCTCAAGAGGAGGTTCCGGACAAAGGAGTGATGCTTACTAGAAGACTGAGTGAGGAGAGCTTAGTGAGGTAAGATTGCAACAAGAGGACTAGCTGTTGTAGAGGCTTGTTGCAGATGAGTGAGGTCTCATGAGGAAAGAGGAGATGAAGATGATTAATGATAGTCATAGCAAAGGTTCAGAGAGAAGCCACAATAGAAGATATGAGAAGAAGAATTCCAAAGCAGATGGCAAGGGTCTGAATGAAGAGGAAATTGACAAGGAGTTGGCTGAGATAGGAAAAGAACTTGATGCGTTAACAATGCGGCTAGAAGAAAACTAGAGACAAGGTTGGGTATTAAGGAAGAAGCTAGTGTACTAGCATGAGATGCAGAGAAGGCTACAACAAATGTAAGTAAAGTGGCTATGGGAAAAACTCAAGGAAATTGAGTTGGAAATGGAAGAGTCCATTTGTGAACCAGAACAGGCAAAAATTCTTGGAGAAAGTGAAGACTACACTGAAGATAAAGAATGGAGATCAAGTGAAGATCTCATAGAATATTGGATAGCTCAAAACAACATGAGGAGATGTTGACTGAATATGAAGAGCTAATGTATAAGTCCATCAGGACTTGTGTTTTTGAACCAAATAGTTTTGGTGTGCTTGCAGGATGCACAGGAGAGGATAGACAGTCTTTTGAAGCTGTCGAAATCATGGAGTATCTTACAGAAGATGAATACTATGAAGTGAACTTGAATAGAGCTCTTGAACTGAAGCATGAGGAGAAATGTGTTTTAGGGGATAAAAGGTACTCTAGAGTAGATTATGATCAAAAATACCTCTCAAAGGAGGAAAGTATTCAGTTGTTACAGCAGAAAGAACTCATTGGCAAATTAATAGTTGGAGCTCTTACAAGACAATAACCATTCCTTGTGAAGGAAGGAGATGAAGTTGAACCTGAGGAGCTGAATCACGTAGAAGACTCAGAGCAGCAAGGAAATGTGATGACTGAAGAGTCGAGTAAGACCGCGAGGTCTTATGGTTTTAAAATTAATAATTTGTGAATGGTTGCGGGAACATCACAGGAGGATGAAATTTTTTTAGGGTTTGTCAGAGAGAAGTAGCAGAATCTGAAATCTATTCAGATCAAGACTGAGATGGCAAGATCTCAGAACCAGAAGGAGACAAAAGAGTCACCTGGGAGTAGGTAGTAGAATGTTAGAACTGTCATAGAGGAGAAAGATGGCAGTCTTATTCCAATGAAGACTGAGGAAATGTTGTCCCAAAGAAATGATCCAATGAATGTCATTGGGGAAGGACAAAGATTGTTTTAATATGATATGGAGGTTCTTAAAGAACAAGAGGGTAAGGATGAAATGGAGGCAGTAAGAATCAAACAATTTCAAAGAAGAATTGACCAACAACAATCTAAGGAAGAAGAAGTTCACTACTGTGAACAAAAGCAGGGAGGCATCATTGAAACAAATGATGTGGAGGAGAGGCTAATTCAAAATCTCATGAATTCTTTTGAGAATTCAAAACAACATACTGATGTGCTGACAAAGGAGAAAGAAACAGAGTAGAAAACTGAATTGTTGCAAAGAAAATAAGGCACTGAAACCTTATGTTTTTTATTTTAACAAATGTTTTGTGAATCCGGGTTTAGTTACAGATGCTAGAGGAAATTTGGCACATATGAGAAGCCGAATAAAGATGGAAGAATAATATTCTATTGAATAATTTAATCCATGGAACAGAGATGTTCAATTGCTGGAGAGAATGCTGGAAAGTCAGAATCCAATGCAGAAATTAGATGTTACAGAAAGAGATATCTGTAAGGATATTCAAGAAGTTTGGGTGGAAGCAATGTCTATAGTGGTACCTAGAGAAGTAACTACAACAATATCTAGGGTAGAAAAAGTTGGAGCAAGATCAAAAGTAGAAGAAAAAGTAAGAATCTGACAACTTCAAAGAGAAGAAAATAAACAGCGATTTGAAGAGTTAGTGGAAAACAACAACAACCTAAAGCAGAGAGAAAGAGGTAACAGTGAATGGAAAAATATGAACCAGCCCAAAGATATGCTAGAGATGGAGATTGAAGAGTTATGGCAGTTAATGTTGAAGCAGTCCATATGGAGGAAAATGATAGCAGCAGGAAGGATGATAAATCAGAACTTGAACCTGATTGACAAGGAGAGGAAGATGAAACAGATGACAGTAGAAATACAGCAACAACAAAGGTGCAAGACATTTGGGTAGCTACAAACTAAAGTTTGGGACCGTGGAGGTTTCTACTAACACATGAAGACACATGACCAGGAGATCATGAATATTTTCTACTTTGAGAGTCTGATGTAGGAGCATTCAACCCAAGAGAAAATCATTGTATTGTGGTAGACATAGGGGGTCATGTGTTTTAAGGAAGTTGGATTCCTAAGTGATGAATTAATGTAATATTTAGGTTTTTGAGTGAGTAGGATAAGAATTAATTAGATAATATGAGGAGGTTTGTAAATGCTCTTGAATTAAGCAGAACATGAGTGGTTAATAATGACAAGAGAGTGGGAAAGAGGATGGAATCAAAAGGTAGAGGAATGCTCTGCAACTCTAGGGTTTGGGCTCACCTTTGCAATGGTGCGCTCAGCTTTATCTCTGGCTCGTCGTAACAATCGCCTTCCTCCCAGTGACAGCAAACAACTATTATACTCTGATTTGCAATGACTGTCCCCCAGGGGGGGGCTTCAATGCCTTCCCCCTTATTAGAAAGCGATCCTCAGATGGTGAATATGACTAGGCCTGTGGGATTAGAACAGGACGACACGGTCAAATGGGACCCCTTGGTGCAAGAAATGACAAAAGATTCCAGTAAGCAGTCTAACAGAAGCAATGAAGAATAAGAGGGAAAGTCCAAACAACAAGAATCACCAAAGGTTACTTCAGCGACATGTAGACCCATAGCAACTGAAAGGCTAAAAATAGAACTTCCTAGCCATAGAATCAATGGTCAGATCCAATACATGAATGACCATGCACTTATTGGAAAATTTATTAGATTCTGGCCAACGGAAAAAGCTCTGCAAGGATGGATCTCTGCCAAATGGAAACCCAAGGGACATGTAACCCTGCAACTAGGACCAAAAGGGTTTTTCACGACAATTTTTATTTGCATCAAAGATCGGAACAGGGTCATGGATGAAGATCCCTACTTCTTTAACTCTGCTGGTTTGTATTTAAGGGCATGGAGGGAGAGATTCAAGCCTGACTAGGAGGATCTCAGTTGGGTGCCAGTATGGATCAGGATGTACTCTCTCCCATCGTAATACTAGGATGAAGAATCACTCAGAGACATTGGTAAGGGGTTTGGAGAGTTCATCAAAATTGCTGAAGAAACAAAGCTGCGTAGATACAACTCCTACGCCCGTATTTGTGTCTTCATGCACCTGGAAAAAGCCCTTCCGAATTCGGTAAGTCTCTTCCATGATGACTATGAATGGATTCAACCCTTAGATTTTGAACATGTTCCCTTTCACTGTCGTAAGTGCCATGCCCTTGGGCATCTGTTCAGAGATTGCCCTCTAAATGCCAAACCTTAAGCCTCTAAACCCTCAGGTAAGGCAGACCATGAGGGCATCACTAAGGTTGCAAGCCGTAAAAGACTGCATAAAAAACCTACCTCTGGGAAAAAAACCTAGCAGGATGCTGCTCCCACCCGCTCCACGATCAACAGCTTCGAGGTTCTTGCCAAAGCTTCGGAAGACCCACCCCAGGAATCCTCGCCAACCCCACAGTTGATCATCCCCACCACTCCGCCCCCTCTTTCTACCTCCTCTCCCTCTCCCCTGCCTCCAAAAGTCCTCATTGGGACTCCTAAGGTTTCTCAAAAGAACCCTGATGGGAAATCCAATGAAATGGATGTTGATGCTCTCCCCAGCCAAACTTTACACTTAGCTCTCACCTCAGCGGAAAGCAGTCAAATGCAACTCATGGATGTAGAGCCAGAAAGCATAGATCTGGGCAGATTAGACATTTTTGAGCTGGAACAAGTATGCAGAAAGAAGGAATATGATAAGATTCAAGCGCATCAGCTCAGTACCTTGGAAGTTATCATATCAAGGGCCTATCAGCAGCAACAACTGGGAATACAGCCAACAGTCAATGGGATGGTAGCTTCCTTCCTAAAGATTCCAAAAAATGCGAAAGAAAGACAGATCTCTAAAGAACTATTGCCATAGTGAAAATCCTGGTTGACTCAGGCAGGTATGCTAAATTGATAATGTATTACAAGACCACTACTAATAGTGAATCATGAAGCTTACTTCATGGAATATAAGAGTGCTCAATAGCCCTAGGAAACTCAAAATGATAAAAAATATGATAAAGTAAGAGAAACCTCAGATTTTCTTTCTACAGGAAACAAAATGTAATAATAACACTTTGGGAAACATCCTCTCAAAAGCTTGGCCAGGTTGTCAATCGGTTGCAGTGGATGCTTCAGGGGCTTCTGGAGGTCTGGCAATTGCCTAGAACATGCAAGCTATAACACTTTCAGACTTCCATGCCTCCCATCACATTATACAGGCCACGTTTCATATAGTCGGCACCAACATTCATGGGCATATGACTGATGTTTACTTTCCATAGGAAGCAGCCAACAAAATCGCTCTTCTAGACACAATAGAAGCACTTAACTTCAATAGAGTCCATCCTCTATGGATCATTGGAGGAGACTTCAATATGATTACCAAATTAGAGGAAAAGAAGGGAGGTCGAGCCAAGCTGGAACAGGAAAATGACCACTTCAAAGAATTTATCCAAAACAATTTGCTAATAGATATTAAATTGTCTAATGGAAACCAAACTTGGAGCAATCACAGGGCTGGGCGGAAACAAATTGCTTCAAAACTCGATAGATTCCTCATCTCTAACAACGCAGTGCATCTCGGCGACGACCTCTCTGCATCTATTCTTCCTTATTCAGGCTCCGACCACTGGCCAAACTCCCTCCAAGGGCAAAGGCTAGGCAACTCAACTAGACATCCATTCTGCTTCGAGGCATTTTGGGTCTCCCATCCTGCCTTCAACGATCTCATCAAGACCTCCTGGAACAACTTCCTAGCACTTGAATAATAAAAAATGTTCTAGTTTCAAAAGAAACTCAAATTCTTGAAAGCCCAAATCAAATGCTGGAATCAAGAGACTTTCTGCAACATCTTTAAGGCTCAACAAGATCTATAGAAAGAAATGAGAGATCTCCAACAACAGATAATCACGGAGGGACACAAGGATGGCACCTTGGAACTGGAAAGGCACCTTCACAATCAATTAGAGGAGAGGAGAAAGCAGGAAGAAAATATTTAGAAGCAGAAATCGAGGATCAGATGGCTGAAAGAAGGTGAAAGGAACACTAAATTCTTCCGCAGAACTACAATCCAAAGAATAATGCACAATACCATCTCTTTCATACAAAAACAAGGAGGGGAAAGAGTGGAAAACCATGTAGAGATCGAATAGGAATTCATTAGTCACTTCCAGGAGGTCCTGCAGGAACCCCAAATTGATAGACGACTGTCTATTGAAAAGATCACTCAAAATATGCCTAAAATTATCACAGAAGAACACAACCATCTCCTTCTTCGACCTGTAATGCCTCAGGAGGTGGATCTGACTATGAACCAGCTTAAGGAGGGCAAAGCCCCTGGTCCAGATGGCTTCACCACTACTTTCTTCCACTCCTTCTGGGATCTTATAAAGGGGGAAGTGTGGCAAGTGGTGGAGGAATCGCGCACTCTTCATTGGATGTTGCCCTCTCTCTATTCAACTTTTATCACACTCATCCCCAAAGAAGAGAGCACCATCAGACCGAACAAATTTTTCCCAATTTCTCTTTGCAACGTCATATACAAGTTTATATCTAAAGTCATTGCCAATAGATTGAAGCTGCTTCTGCCGCTACTCATATTGCCTGAACAATCCAGATACGTTGAAGCATGACAGATCTTGGATGACATTATCCTCACTCATGAGATCATACACTCCCTCAAGAACACCAAACATGTAGGTATGATTCTCAAGATCAACCTCTCCAAAGCTTTTGACAAGTTAAGTTGGACTTATATTCAAAAAATGTTAAATGCCTTTGGTTTTTCACCAATGTGGGTTTGCTAGATTCAGAGCTTAATTTCTTCAACCTTCTTCTCAATCCTCATAAATGGCATTCTATCTCGACCTTTCAATCCCACCAGAGGCATCAGGCAAGGAGATCCCCTCTCCCCATTCCTTTTCATTCTAAAGGCGGAGGTTTGGGTCACCATATCAAGCAAGCCCTTCTCTCCCAGCATCTCAAAGGATTATCCATTCACAATTCCCTAGCCATCACTCATCAACAATTCATTGATGACAACATGTTATTCGGGTACCCCTCTGTTCAGGAAGCCTCCATATCTAAATCCATCTTGAATGATTTCTCTGAGGCTTCATGAACAAGCATAAATAACGCAAAATCGTAGATTTTCTTTTTTCACACCCCTCCTGTTACTCAACATGCCATTGCTCACATTCTAGGCCTCCCCATAGCCTCCCTGCCTTCCAAATACCTGGGCGCCCCCTTTATAGACTCTGCCATCAAGCACACCTCCTGGTGGATGCTCCTTGAGAAGCTTGAATCACGTCTCTCTTGATGGATACTTAGAAGTCTAAACATAGCCAGCAAATTAGTGCTAATCAAAGCTATGCTTCAGGCAATGCCTCTTTATCTATTCTCAATCCTAGCAATGACCAAATGGGTCCTTAAAAAAATCAGAGCTCTTCAGCATGATTTTCTTTGGGGTGCATCTGTCACAAATTGCAAATGGGCCCTAGTCAAATGGACTACAGCTTGCAAGCTAGAAGAAAAAGGAGGCATAGGTCTGTGGGATCCTAATCACAGTAACAAAATCATGGGTGCAAAAATATGGTGGCAATGGCTCTGTATGCCCAACAAGCCTTGGGCAGTAATCTAGACAACCATATATGCCAATCACAGACTAGCGGAGGAGCTTATTAGATTCACTCCTATGGAAAAAGGATCGCTAATTTGGAATGTAGCTAGACAACACTTCCTATTGGTCCAACAACACAGTTTTTGGGAAATCAGAAATGGCAGCACTGCCCAATTTTGGACGGATGCCTAGAATCAGCTACCAAAGCTCAATGGCATCCTTAGCCCACTGCCTGGCCAAGAATGGGAGGAACAACAAAAGGAATCCGTTAAGTAGCAGTGGACTCCGGAGACTGAACAAGGGTATAGACAATGGAAGCAGATCGATAGGCTGATCAGCAATGCTGATAACCAGACTAAGGAGGTCTTGGAGAGTGAGCTTCAAAAATGATGAATTAGATACTCAGAAAGTAAAGATATCCTAAGATGGGGATATACCCCTAGAGGCTCCTTCACTACTAAAGAGGCTTATAAGATCTTATGCAAAGATTCAATGCCTTTGGATCCTATCTGGGGAAGAATCTGGGATCCGGGTAATTGGCCCAAAGTATCCTTATTTCTCTGGCTCGCTGGGCACCAAAAAATCCTAACCTGTGATAATTTAAGAAAGAGAAACATTCATGGGCCCTCCATTTGTCCCAATTTTCATTCTCAGGAGGAATCTCTTCAACATCTCCTGGACTCCTGTTCTCTGGCCAATCAACTGTGGGAGAAGGCCAGCTTCTGATTCCAAAGAAAATGCTAAGTATCCAAGGATATTATCAACTCCATTTGCCATTGGAATGAAAGCCCTTACAAAAGCGCAATTCTCAACCAATTATGGCGCATAATACCTGGCCTGCTCCTATGGACAATATGGAAAGAAAGGAACAAGCGTATTTTCAAAGACCAAAGCACGCCAATAGAAATCATTTGGGGCAACTTTTGTCTCAATCTAAAAGAAACCTTGGCACTGACGTCTTGGCTTCCGGATGACTTTCGCACACTAGCAAATGAGGTATCCATTTGGGAAAACTGGAACATTCAACTCCCTCAAGCAACCCCCACCTGTAGACCTCCAGAAAGCATAAACTTCATAAAGCACTCTTGGATACCCCCTCCAAGGCAGAGTTTCAAGCTCAACTTTGATGGAGCTTCTAAGGGCAATCCAGGCAAAGCTAGATTTGGCAGCATTTTCAGAGATCATCAGGGCTCGCCTCTCCTTATCTACTTTGGCACCATTGGATGGGACACGAATAACTCGGCTGAGCTGGAGGGTCTCTGGCAAGGAATTCTCCTTTCCCAGCAACATGGTTTCCATCCTCTGGAGATAGAAGGTGACTCCCTAATCCTTATCAACTTGGCCAACCAACTGCTCAATGGAGCTCATGCGCATAAAATCACCAACAGTTGGAGACTTGAAGCCCAACTGGATGCCATAGAAAAATTGCTCAGCACCAACCGAGCAATCATATTCAATCATGTCAAGCGGGAAGGCAACAAGGTAGCTGATCTTCTGGCCAACCTGGGAGTGGAAAATGGGAATTCTCTTCTCACTGGAGCTCTAGAAATAATTCAAAATCATGATCAAGAATAAGAATGCAAAATTCTAGTCCAAAAGGATGCAGCTCCCCTAGATGCGGGTGTCTCGCTAGTTTGTTAATGCGATGGGACAGGAGTGGGGCGAGAAGGGACGCCACCTATCTGCCCTATACAGCAAAGATTATAGCCAGTTGATGGATGAACCTCGACATTTGGGTATCATAACGTTTAATGGCTTCACCGTAGGTGACTCTCATACTCCCAACCTATCCTCCAATATGTTTTTCACCTCCGAACGCTCTGGATTGCACTGGACCTTGGCTCTCCTGAATGCCACAGTAATGGTGGGTGCAATTCGAGGCAGGACTGAGGGTGATAAATCTAGGCTCAGCCATGGGATCACTCTGGAGCCTCTATCTTTTTGTTGGCTTGGTTATGGCCTGTATGATGCTGGCTCTAGCAGTTTGAAAGGGGCGACTTAGCTGGGTTTTTGCTTTGGTAGTCCTACAGTTCCCTGGGTTCTCTCTATGGCATTGGGCCCTCGTTTGGATGATCATTTGAATTGCCCGTGTTTTGCTTCTGTGGTTGCTCGATCTTGTTCTCACAGTGCCACTGCTGCTTTCGATATGCCCCGTCTCCGCCATAGAATGAGATGTTGTAGGGGCACCCCTCAGCGGGCATCCTCTAGCCTGTCCTCCATTTCTACCTCCCTCTCCAGCGATTACATAACAGGCCATTACCCTCACACTCGTAGTGGGAGAGTGCATCTTCATCTGCCCAACCATTACCCTGAGCCACATCCTCTAGACTCCACGTCCTCTCCCACATTCGGCTCTGCGATTTTCACCTTCAATTGCTCCCTGAATCGTCCCAGGATTACTGCTCATGATTCGGTGTTCTTTCACGAGGAAGCCCAAGAGGTGGGAGAGTCTAGCTCTCATCAGGAGGGCCCTGGTTCGGTCTCTGCGCCAAATCCGCATTCTGTGCAGGCTCAAGAGGTTCCAACGTGCAATGTTATTGACGTGGTGATGGAGTAGGCGGCTCCTAGTCCTTCCGAGAATGAAGCTACTCGTGCACAGGACCTGCCTGACTTTAGCTAGTGTAGAATCGTGGAAGAGCCTCCAGATGCTTAGTTCATTCTCTGCTGCCTTTGTTTCAGGTCATGCTGCCCATAATAGAGGGAAAATTTTTGTTACTGCTGATAAGTGGGTTCTTCTCTGCAAGCTATGGTTCAAAATGCAAGTTTTTTTTGGAATCTCTGTAAGCTTTGTAATGTCAAGAAGGTCATCACTGGTTCCCCTGCGTGGGATTGGATTACAGGGTCTCGTCTAAGTTCTATGTCTTGGGCAGTTTTTCTGTTTCTATCTGCCTCTCCTTCTGGGCAGTTGTTTTAGACTTCGGTCAAGATGTAATTTTACCCCTTTATTGTGAATAGAGTAGTTTTATTTAGAAGAAAAAATAATGACAAGAGAGTTTAAAGTCAATTATAACTCTTAAGGCAGTTTCATAATTTGAGGAACTAGAGAGGACATTTAGGAGTCAGTTCAGTAGATTAAGAGTTTTGAACCAGAATTAGTTCAACATAACCTTTCTGGTATAAATGTAAGCCTACACGCAGAGTGATATTGAAGATCAAGCCAGAAAAATAGAAAGTCTCGATATGTAATTCATTGTTTTTTAATCAATACAGAGGTTTATCCCAAGTTGTATATGTGTGTGTGAAACAAATATTAATGATTGAATTATGTGTGAGTTCATAGGTTCTGTAACCGAGGTTGCAGACAGAGTTTTTTAGAACACACAAAGGAAGAGAATGATTCAGAGGAATCATAATGGGTCTTTGAATCCAATTGGAGGATCAGAGTGGAGCTCTAGAGAGACAGTGATTAAAGAATTGTAGAGTTAAGCTCAAGAAGGAGTGCGCAAAGGAAACAACAAAGGATGAATAACCTATGAAGAAACTTGAATCCACAAAGAAAACCTTGAAGAAGTGGCGTTAAAACAAAAGTAAAGAGAAGAGTGGAGAAGTGAAGTATTGTTGCACAGTAGCCATTGGATCTTTAAGATCAATGGCCCAGATTAACATCGCATCAGCGAACATTGATGAAGAAAGGATGATTTATTCACAAAGTGGTATTTCAGGTGAAGAAAAAGTGGTAAGCGGTAATAGAGGGGAGTCACCCAATCCCACTCTTCGGTCGACAAATAGCACAAGGTAGAGAGAGGAAACCGCTTTATTAGGCAGGTTTTCTCCATGCTATTTGTCCACCCAAAATCACTGATAGCCGTCAGATCAAATGTGTTGATCGAATGGTGGAGGATTCACACACAAGTTTGCTCAATCAGAGATCGGGGATAAAAAAAGACAACAGAGTATAAAGGAAGGGTTTGAAGTGCGGACTCAATGATATATAGATGCAGAGTAATCATTTTGAAGTTCGGCTTAAGCATTAAGCGTGATCGGAGATCGGAGAAGGAGGAGCGCAGCAGAAGAGACTAAATAAAACCACGAACTCAAAAGTTTTTAGAGGTGGACTCAATCCTTTTTGAGTTCCGGCTTTAAGCTTTGGAGCGAGGTTCCATGTATTTTCTATGTAATGCGGAGATCGGAGGAAAATGCGATAAAGCAAATGGAAAAGGTGGATCCGAGAGAATTATTTATGCGGGTCTAATAGTTTGAGTTTTGAAATGTCATCACACATCGAGGATGCAAGGAGTATGTAGTGTGACTGTGGAGAGCCCTGATTATTGTCAGTGATAAAGGTAATCCTCGGGTAATGTGCAAAGGACCATATAAAAGTGGAAAAGCTAAGTTTATGCATGTTTTTGTGTATTTCTATTTATAATAGAAATAAAGCACTGATAGAGGGTTTTGTGGTAAAGTCTGATTTAACAAAGGAAAGTGTGGTTTGATTATATGTGGCTTAACGGTTAAACTAAGGTTTATGAGAGTGAATGAGTCCCATTAGGAGAGAAATTATGGGTTAAGGTTTAGACTTGGTTAGTCTATAATTTATTCTGCAGAGAGTAAGAAAGGGGCCTTAACCATATTCTAAATGAAGATTTGTCTCCTTAGAGAGTTAAATTCCTGGGACTAATGCGCTTATGCATTTTACATGCATACTGTGGGAGTAAGTAGGGGTACCCTACGTCATTTCCCTTCAATGATAAATCTCACTCATGTAACCAAGCAAGTAGAAAATCAACAAACTGAGAAACAAACACACACTGATTTTTGATAATGAAGGAGAAATAGATTACAATCTAAATTAATGCTATAATATATTATAAAACAATAAGGAATATAGGGAAACATGGGCTAAGTTGGCATGAACTCCCAACAAGCACCACAATTCCTTAAAAAGTATACATATATAATCTTAGCTTGCACAGATAAAAATATTAGGCACCAACTTCAACAAAAATTCATTAATCAAGACATAAAATAAAAGTTTCCTAACTACCAACAACTCTAAATTATAAAATTACGAGGTTAAATATATTACCTGACAATGATAACCCCTAGCAATATAACTCCTAGAAAATGCAAATCTCAAAACCCTTTTTTTCCATATATTTATACAAACAAGAAAGGGGTCAAATTGAAACCAATTCCCCTAAGTATGGACTGTCAAATGATGGATATAGTACAAAATTTTAAGTTTTTTCTCTTTTTGAAATATCATAATTATATAAAAACTAAATATCTAATTACACTTGATCCATTTTACATATAATCAACTAAAAATAGGTTAAAGTTGGTTCCTTTGCTTGTTGATCGCTTTGTTTTGGGTTCAACTAGACAACCACAGCAACAAAAAAGATAACGTTGAAAAAATGTATGTATCTTGATATTCAAAAACGTTTTGGGGAAATCTATCATGAGTCGTCTAACTAGGGGTGTTGTAAAGGCAACCCAATTCGTAGAATTTTTGGATTCTTTTCCATTCCTCTGAAAATCATATTTGAACTTCATTACTCCTTTTTCCTTGACAAACTTTTACTAATACATTGATCATGAGTATGTTTGTGCAATCAACCTAGGTACATTCTAGAAAACATGAATCCATGGCATCAACTCGAGCAAGAAAAACCATATCTTGAAATTCCACGTAGAGTTGCATAGATATTCCAACCTTGGAAGTCGGCTATATGATTACTAAGGAGTTATAGAACTTAATAGGAAAATGTCGTTTTTAGTAAAAATAAGCATAATCATTTTTAGTTTGTCAAAAATAAAGGAAAATAATCATAATTAACAATGTCAAATCTTGTCAGAGTATATTACTGAAAAAACATGGTAAGAAGAGGTGATGAATGAATGAAGTGATGAGGTATATTAATAAGAAAAAAGTGTTTTAAATGGTTAGAAAGATGACAAAATGGCAGCTCAACACTTTGTAGTTTCACAACCTTTATCTCTTCATTTTTGGAAAGATCCATCATCTCACCTATAACACATGTATTCCATTACCATGAGATCGATCATAATAAAATAAATCCCTTGACCTTAAGATGTTTCATAAAAACCAATATTTCAGAGATATGACACTCTTTCTCATAATGTTAGCTCTTTTGCAGATGATGTCACCTATCCTTCTTATGGGCTTACATACAAATCCATAGCTATGACCATTTTATCTGCAATCTACAGTTTCACTCAACTAAACAACATTAGTTTCTCATATAAGAAGTTTGTCACATGGACGCAAAGCGATATCACACCATATTTCCTTGTCATCCTGTGATATATTTTTCTACCACAAATTTATTTCTTGGACAAAAAGGTCACTCCCTCACTAAGTGAAATGGATGCAATTCTTCTACCAAGATCCTCATGTTCAACGTGAGAGTGGATAGGAAAATCCCAGTAGATCTTCATTCTACATCACTACTAGTAGATCTAGCATAAACAAAACATTCTCATTTTGTACACACATCTACAAAATTGGAAGATTTTTCTATCATGATTTGAAACAAGTTGAATAACAGATTGATAAAAAAATGACATGCAGTCATTTACACTTGAGTCTTAGCCTCTACATGTACAAGTGTCATGAATAGACTGTATGTGGATTAGTTTTGATTGGTGGGGCTCGTTTACAGACCAAGCTTCCATTTATAGCAAGTTGTATTCATGCCAAGACCACAACCATATCCATCGCTGAGATCCTCATTCGAACAAAAAATCAATAATGTTGTGTTGTCAAATGTAATGAACACACTACCAAATTGAACCTTATACTATTTTCATTATCAAACAAGCCAAGAACCGTCATTAACTTTGATTAGATCTACACATAGTGTTCTTCGCACATTAAGTTTTATAAGCTACACATACTCTTTGCTATCTTATTGATCAAACCCTACTTATTAAATGATGGACAGACACCACAAGGTCATGGACAAACTACATCTATACTAGAACAACAATAAACATGTCATATCATTTACTCAGGAAACAATCTATATTAACCTATACAAAAAGTTATATCATGAACCCTCTTCTTCTAGTTTATGTTGACTTCGATACCACCACATAATAAAAAAATGAGGGAGTAGACATGATTTTACATGTCTCTTCTATTTAATAAAATCATAATATATATGAAAGTTCTTTCTCATATTAATATATATTATTTTGGTAATTCAATTTTTAAATTAACTAAAATTAAATGTTTGAATATCAATTTTAATATTTTTAAAATTATTTCTATATAACTAAATTTTACATTATAATAACTAATACTACAACGAATCAATCAATTGTGTATTGAAATAAAGATTCTTAATCCCATCAATCAATTGTGTATTGAAATAAAGATTCT
Source organism: Pinus tabuliformis (assembly GCA_031772625.1). Classification (NCBI taxonomy): domain Eukaryota; kingdom Viridiplantae; phylum Streptophyta; class Pinopsida; order Pinales; family Pinaceae; genus Pinus; species Pinus tabuliformis. The sequence continues at coordinate 916,888,498 of CM062820.1, forward strand.
TAATCCCACCCCATTTATGGTTAAAGAAATTATTATATTAAATTTAAGATTTTGTTTTTATCTCTAATTAAATATTGAGAAATAAATATAGATTTAATTGATATTGTTTTTATATATTCGTTTATACGTTAAGATGTTTTTTAATATTGGTAATATTGGTTTATTATTATTCTTATGATTTATTTATTATAATTTTTTAAAATTATATTTTATTTATTATATTATGACCAATATAAATATAATAATGTTATTTGAAATTATCACAATTTAGGTATTTCATTATTTAATTTTTTAATTACAATATAATAAACATAACATTTATAAAATTTAAGTATTTATGGATGATAAAATTATATTTGAAAACTATTAATACATTAATTACTATAATTTTCCTACACATCAATAAAATTTGGAAATTTATTTAGAATAAAGACATAATATTAATATAAAATGAAATATTAACACAACATAGAAAAGCATATTAATTTAACAAAGTAATTCATAACACTTCCTAAATAATTAGTAAAAATAGAAGTATTAAATAATAACTTGTGAGATTGGAGATATTCTTTCATATTACACTAACGTAAGCACTATAACAAAGGTTGAATAAGTGGAAACCCTACAGTTTCAGCCCTTAGAGAAGTTAATACATAAGGAACCTCATATATTTCACATTCAATGATCATTAGGTAGGGGGTTCCCCTAAGATGCTAGCCCTCTATAGATTAATCTCATTTTATCCCTTTGACATTATATTTTTTTATCTAGGAGATAATGCATTATGGTACTAATGATCCGGTGATCAAATTTTAGCTAAAAAATGAAAGTGAGTAGAATATTTCAAACTTAGAATCAAGTGTAAGTATTCGTCATTCTAAATAAAATGAAACTAATTTCACCTCAACCTGATATCGTATGATAAAGTTATAAGGTTCTTATCGCCAGGCCCAACAACTAAAAAATTAGCAAGTTTGTTGACTCGGCAACTAACTGTGTGGTCATACTGCTGATATCATGAATTTGAATGGGAAGGTATAGAACAATGAGGATCTTTCAAGTGGCATCCACTTATTGGGTGAGTTGGTTCATTTTGTTGTGGTGGAGCAATGAGAGTGTCCAACATGGCCCAACTAGAGGTTGCCACATGGAACCCTATGGTTGGCAAAAATTTTGATATGGGTTTGACAGTTTGGGTAGGATTTCATCCTGCGAACTCACATCCAGTAGCATAGTTCCTTGCCACTGCAGCATAGGGGTGATTCTCACCCCATAAGTGCCTTGGGCTTATTTAAGGTTTATGAATCACATCTCCCACCACACTACCCTAGGTGTAAGGAGTTAGGGGTTCAAGACCTTAGCCTATCCCCTACTCATGGGACTCCTCATGACTACCAGTGGTAGCTTAGAATGAGCATCAATGGGAGGGGGATTAGGGATGACCCGAGGCCATGGTCACCTGTCACCTGCATGATACCATAACACAACACTTGACAGGGAGTTTGAATGGGGGCCAACTCTAGGCCATATGGACACAAACATGACCATGAAAAAGAGCGAGGGGGCTACAGCAGTAAGGTTGGCCCATTGGCCTGACCCTCAGATGTATGGGCTCTATAAGACAACCCACCTGAAAATTAAGGGGCTAGTTTGGCGGGGGTGGGCGGTTAGCCCTAGCCCCTAGCCCCATCGCCCATGTGGCCATAGTTTTTGCATTAAGGATTATTAGACCAATAAATGGTCCAAAAAATTTCACCTTTAGCGAGTCAATTTGTCGCCTCTGTAGAAGAAAACAAGGTAAAAGTTTAGCATTGTTAGACTTATTATCAATTTTGTAGAACATATAACAGAGGAGTAGCTTACAGAGCTTGGTAGAGCCATAATTTTGTGAGATTTTGGCCTTTTCAAGCTAAAGAAGAGTCTAGATATGGTTTTTTGGACATTTTGTTCCAATGGGGACCTTTATTTGCTGATTAGAGTACATCTGAAGAGAATTTTTGTAGGTTCAAGTCTATGGATGTATGGGTTTATCAATGTTTTGAAGGAGTTCTTGAAGGTGTTTGAACATGAAGAAGGTGTTATAGGGGTTTTATTACCTTCAGAAGTTTACTACAGTTGCTATGACTTGTAGGGTGCAACTCATTTTGTCTTTTATCACTATGTCTTGTTGAGGAAAACTTTCTTTTTGTACCTCGTTGAGGAATTGAAGTACTTATATGCTCATCTATGCTCATTTTTAGATGGAGTATTGGGTCACTGTAGGAGACACCTTTTATTGCTGATGGTTTCATGAATGACTGTAAGTTCTCATGCTATTTATAGTTAGATTTATTTGGAGGAGAACATTTCCTTCAAGGGGAAACTAGCTACATGTTTTATGAGAAAATTTTATGTACTCTTTTTCACTAAATATATTGAGTGATCTAGCTATGTTGGTAGGCCCAGAGATGTAGCCCAAGATGGGTGATCTCCATAACCAAATTATTTGTTTTTTCTCTTCATGAATGTCTGCATGAGTTAAATGATGAGACGTTTCTTATGTTTTAAGTTTACGTGAGAAAACTAAATCATAGTCCTTGAATAGACCTTTGAAAGATGTTTTATCATAAGACCCATTTTTTCTTGCAAAGCTTCAAGAGAATGATTAATTTCTAGGAAGGAGAAGTTCTCCTTCAAATTCATATCAAATTGGTATTAGTGCAAGACTTGACCAAGTTGCAAGAATGGGCAAGAAGAGTCTCCAAGAACTTGTTGAAATGAATTTGTCTCTTTGAATGGAGAACATTGAATTGATAAGAATGCTTGAAATGGATGAAAAGGAGAAGAGGAATATGCACCTTTATTTGCAACAAGTTTTTGAGGAAAAAGTTGATGAAAGTTCCACTCGAGTGATCGCAAAGGAAACCTCCAAAGTGAAGCCAATATTTCATCATGGTTCAAACAACGTTTATGGACATGATGAGGAAAATGATGCATGTGCATTTTGTAAGCATCTGATAGATTGTCATCATATGCCAATTGGTAAGAGTGGGTGGCTAAGGTCATCTAGAAATTCATCATCATCATCTCAAGAAGAAAAGGTGGATGGAAAATTTGAGGTGGTAATAAGCATTTCAAGTTCCAATCCCTTTTTTTTATGTTCATAACAGTGATTTTGCAACCTTTGTATAACATACTATAAGCATTGTTATGAAGCTACTCTATAAAATGGGTTATGAAGGAGGAGGCCTCGACATCAATGGCCAAGGGATCAGTAATCCAATCATGGTACAAGAGAGACCAAAATATCAAGGATTGGGATATTGTCAAAAAGAGTTTGGATAATTCTCTAAATGGTTTGAGGGAAATCAATCATTAGAGGATGATATGTCACACCAAGATGCTGGTGACAATGTCCATTTGTATCCTAAGAGAGATGAATTCTTTGATATACCTTGCATGTCATATTCCACTCCACATCGTCAAAGTCGCAACCCAAGGGATAGGTATAAATCTCATCGGTGTTTCCCAAATGTTGGTAATTTTGACTATTTCTGAAATATGTATCCTCGCACTTCCTATGATGCATTTGACAATTTTGTGGTTGTTTGTGAGAAACACATCATAATGGTCCAAATAATGTATCATATAATTGGAATCAAGCATAATGAAGCTCCTTAACACTTGAGGACTTCCTTGTCAGTAAGAAAGAGAAAGTACTTTTGTACCCATTGTAAGATGCATGGGCATGAGATGAACGATGTTGGAAACTAGATCCATAGCTTTGTTCGAAGAAGAAAAAATAGATTATGAAAACTAATGTAAGGGAATTAAGAGGTGGGAACTAAGAATCAAACATTCCTAAGAAAACCTTGAAAGCAAAGTATATGGAAAAAGAGAACCCATAAGCCTAGGAGAGGCAAACATTGGGTAGACCATTTGTATAGCTTATTGCTTTGTAAATTGTAAATACTTGTTGTTGTCATTACCTATTTTGGGTAATTTTGTAAAGTGAACAACAATAATCATTATGTGAAACAAGTATGTTTTTCATTGATATGTTGTGTTGTTAGCTTGTTTATAATTCCAAATGTTTAAGGACTTTCAGGATATAGAGTGTTTGTCATCCAAGTTTGTCTACAGTTTGTATTGTACTCACCAATGCAAGTGTTCAAGATGAAACTTGTTGTGAGTCGAATCTTTGTTTAAGATCGTACAAGATGGCTATATTTTTATAGGAAAATCCAACGATGACATTGAATTTTTGCAACAGTGTACTTTTGTGTACATTGGAACGAAGCTATGGATGGGTTTAAAGAGAATGTTTAGATTCCAATCATTGTTGTTTTTGTTGTTGCATCCGCAATAAGAATTTTGGCTCGATTCTTAACAGGATGGTAGGTCTTCATGAAGAAGATAGGTGGAGTACCTTGATTGGAGCTTGAAGGGAACTAATAAAAAATATAGCATTATTGGTTGAGTTTTTTGTTAATTGTGAGTTTCAACCTCATTTTACTTACTAGGAGAAGTAAGCTTTTGGAGACCAAAAGTTCGTAGTGGGGAGCTATGATCCTATGATCAAATTTTAGCTCAAAAATGGAAGTGCCCAAAATCTATTGAAATTAACATCAAGTCGAATTGTTCATTGTTCAAAATACAATGACACTCATTTCACCTCAATCCGATATCAAATGCCCAGGTTATCATGTTCTAATCGTTGGCCCAACAACTAGAAACTTAGTAGGTTTATTGACTGGGAAGTCGTATTGCTAACATCATCAATTTGACTAGTTAGGTACGAACCAATGATGATCTACCAAGTGGCAGCCTCGTATTTGGCAAGTTGGATCATCGTGATTGGTTTGTCTTGTTGTGGTGGATCAATGAGGCCGTGCCACATGTTCCAACCATAGGTTGCCACATGACACCATATAGTTAACTAAAATTTTGGTATGGGTAAGACAAGCTGGGTAGTATTCAAACATACAACCTTACATCGAGCAACCTAGAGCCTTGCCACTGTGACAAAGGGTTGATCCTTACTCCATAAGGGCCTAGGGCCTATTTAAGGATTATGAAGTGCATATATGGGAGGAGGGGTCGGGCAGTCAACCATGGCCCCTGGTCACCTGCCACCACACAAACATAGGCGAGAGGATTTTGGGGCTCAGGACCTTATCCCGACCCCTTATCCTGGGATTCCAAACGACCACTAGAGGGAGCAAAGTATGAGCGCCAAGAGGAAGGGGATTAGGGGTGGCCCTAGCCCATAGTCACTTGTCACCTACATGGGAACATGACACAACACTCAACAGGGAGTTTTAATGGGGTCTAGACCCAAGCCATATGGCTAGAAACATCACCATAACAAATGATGAGGGGGTTATGGTGGTAAGGGTGAGTCATTGGCTCGGCCCTTGGCCCTATGGGCCGCTGGCTCTGTCCTCGGTGGTATTGGCACTATAAGACCACTAGCCTAGAAATTAAGGGCCTAGGCCAATGGGGGTTGGCGGCTAGCCCCAACCCCTAGGAACATGGCCTATATGACCATAGTTTATGCACTTAAGGGTTATTAAATGAATTAATGATCTAACAAAATGCACCTTTGGTGGGTGAATTTGTTTCCTCTGCAGTGGAAAACAAGGTGAAATTGTAGCATTGTAAGAATGTTTATCCATTTTCTAGGATGGATAACAGAGAAGGAGTTGATAAATCTTGTTAGAGCCATAACTTGGTGCTTTTTTGGCCTTTTATAGCTCAAGAAGAGTCCATATAGGGTGTTTTGTACGTTCTGGATCCAATGGTGACCACTATTTTCTTATTATAGAACATATGAAGATAATTTTTTCAGGTTTAAGTCCACGGGTGTGTGGATCAATCAGTGTTTTCAAGCAGTCCTTGAAGGTGGTTGAGCATGGACAATGCCTTGTAGGGATTTTATTACCTTCAAAAGTTTACAGCAGTAGCTACGACTTGTAGGGTGCAACTCAATTTATCTTTTTTCTCACTATGTCTTGTTGAGGAAATATTTCTTGTTGTACCTCAATGTAGAATTGAAGTACTTTTATGCTCATTTTCAAATGGTGTATTGGTTCTTTGTAGGAGATTCCTTTTTTTTGTTGATGTTTCATGAATAGCTATAGGTTTTCATGTTGTTTATAGTGAGATTTATTTGTAGGAGAACATTTCCCTAAAGAGGAAACTAGCAACTCTTTTTATTAGCAAACATTATGTACTCTTTTTCACTTAATATATGGAGCAGTCTACTATGTTGGCAGACCAAGAGATGTAGCCCAGGAGGGTTGAACTCCAGCACTGAATTCTTTGTTGTTTCTCTTCATGAATACCTGTATGAGTTAAATGATGAGTTGTTGCTAATGTTCTAAGTTTACATGCAAACATTAACTCATATTCCTTGGAGAGACCTTTGAAAACAAGCTTTGTCATACCACCCATTTTTCCTTGCAAAGTTTCAAGTGAATGATCACTTTTTAGGAACGAGAAGTTCTCCTCCCATTTCAGATCAACTAAGGCAATGTTTTTTTCTCTCTCTATATGGAAGAAACTCATTTAGTTTTCTATACTCCAATGGGATTAAAGGAGGCATTATTATTCCCTCGAGTCCTAAGATGAAGGTTCTCTCTTTATTCTCTTTTATACTCTAATGGGATGAATGGAGGCCTTCTTAGGTCTTATGCCACTTGAGGAAGAAACATGGATGATAGAAACACAAATATCTAATTATGGAAATAATATTGAGGAACTCATGGGACGAATCCCATGAACTAGTTTTCCTTGATTGGGATGCAAAAGAATCTTTCCAATGTGAGAGCAGTTGTTTACCTCTAGAAGGTCTTACAAAGTTATGTAAGGAATTTGGTTTCCTCAATATCATGAAATGTTGTAGTTTGTTTATTTTCCTAAGTCTACTATCATGGTTTTATAAAATTCTAGATGTGTTTTTGGAAAGAGTGTCTTATTCCATGCAATGAACAAATATTTACCTTCTATGTACGATGCTAGCATAAGTTAAAAATTTATTTGAAATTTTCCTAAGTTTAAAAAACACAGATATATTTGTATAAATTTAGATTATCTATGTATAAATAAAACACCGAGGCATGAAAATATGATAATGGGAGTAGTGTGAATAGAAGGAATAGTAAGAGTATTAAAGGAAATTGTTATATTGTTTAGATTTAGTTTCTATACATTGAATGATCTCTCTCTCTAAACTTGATACTTGTAATTCTTTTATACATTATTTACCCATATTTCCATGTTGTTTTCATTTTCGTCTGCAGTAGAATAGGTAATTTATAAGTGAAGTAAAAGTGAAATCATAGAAGGATAAAATAATTACTGTAATAATAAGTTAACACATTATAGGCCTCTTTACAAGATACGCTTGGAAAAATTACTACTTTTAGTGGGTTACACTTTAGCTAGCTCACATTAGCCCAAATAGAAAGTAGTTATCTTGATGGTGATACATCCTGGTGGCCTTATACCTCATATCTCAGTTAATAAAGACATATATTGATAGGTTTTGTTACCATTTTCATTAATTGAGGTATATTCACTATTAAGGTCTATTTATGATTTTCAATACATTATGTCCTTTTCTGGTATGCCTCACGTTCAGCTCTAACATGAAAGTTGATTTTTTTTTCTACTTGGCTATAGTTTTACATTGTACAATCTATGGGGATTTCTAATATTTAGATTATGGGTGATTCTCATATTGTAATTGATTGGGATTCATGAAGAAATAATATTTTGGTGGTCAGAGTCCAATCCATAATCAACTCAAAATCAAGAGACCTTATTTAGTTTCAAGTGGACTCTTTTAACGATATTATAAGAGAAATCAACAATGCAACTCACAAGCTCTCTAAAAAGGAAGTCACTCTTGATGGAGGAACTCAAGTTTCTCTAGAGTTCTATGAGGGTCATCCTTTAGGAGACATGACTTTCGACTTTTAAATCCTTTAGAGGCTAACTTGTATTATAGTTCTCATAATGTTTTAGCTTTTTGATTTTTTGGAACATATTTTTAAGTAGAATTGTAAGCAATGAATGATATATTTTTATATTATGTATTTTGGAAATGGAGATGATATTTCATAAGATTTTTTAGACTGTAAGTCTAAATGGTTGTACAATCATACTATTGGAGTCATCTTGTTACTGACGCTAACCAAAATGAAATATAAATATTTTTTCCTTTTAAACCATGAAATATAAAAATTAATAAATAAGATAATCAATCCCAAAAATGATTAAACATGTTATTTTAAAGGTTCATAAAACACATATTTATACATATACTATAGTAATTTCTAAGGAGTTTTTTTTTAAATATATAAAGAGTAATGATCTAAATCTAACTAATTTAAAATAATCAAATTTAACAATTAATGATTTTGTTAAATTTATTATTTTTTCCCCTAAGAAAATCGTAATTTCCATTAACAAATAGTGAAAATTACATGTTGTATATCATGTGAAGCATATCAAAAAGTTGACTGCTACAATAACTCTACAATCATCTGAAATACTTTAGTGCATATATTGTCCAAAAAATTGATGTATCAGACCATTTCATAACTAAATACGTAAAACAAAATCCAACTATAATAAAAAAGTTCTATCAAAAAATTTGTTGCCATAAAGTCATCAATTCTATTTGTTCATATCCAATCAGAAGCAATAAAGTCATTATATCTTTGCGATCTCCTATAAGTTGTCAACAAAGGATAATGATAAGACTAATAATTCCCAATACCATTATGTTCTGTAATCCACCAAGTACCACGGTCCTATTACGCACCTTCCTTAGAAAGTTGATCAGAGTGTGTATTCCTTTCCCTGTAAATGTGTTCATAAGAAATGAAATCAGATTGAGCTTTTAACATTGAATCTTTAGTCAATAAATTACTCAGAGTGTGTGAGTGACATATAGAAATCTAATTAAACCAATATATAATAACTTTTGAGTCCCCAAAAGCCTATAGTTGCCAACAATATTTTTCTAATGCAAATAGAAGAAGTAAATGTAAAATGTAAAGTTCAACAAAATTATTTGTGCTGAGACCCAATCCTACCATCATCTTGTTATAGAAGTAATTGTTGAGGTAATGTACTGCACCACCATCACACCTTCCATTTTCATCCAAACCGTCAAAGTAGGCCCAAGGCTTGGATTGATCAATGGATTCTGTGGAAATCACCTTGGGACTGGATCTTTGATCCTCTTCATGAAGAGGATCATATATTTCTAAAATCTGAGCACATATTTGATCAATAAAGAAGGTTTGTCCTGGATTTTTTTAATGATTTCTACCTATCCAAATTCCCATCATGTAAACCAACGGATGTTCCAAATATTTTCTAGATTGACTTCAAGCCACCAACTTTTCCATGCTACATTAATATCTTCACCCTACCACATGATACAGATTCCAAGATCTTCATAGATTCGATTCCAAATTTGTGAAGAAATATGGCTCAATACAAAGAGATGCTCTTAATGAGGATCATTAATAGATATATCATAAGGGTCACAATTCCATCCTACAACTTATTAAACTATCTTTTTCTCACATTTATCTACAAATTTTGGTTATATTATGCTTAGTGTGTGGAGAAAAAGTTGTGTTTCTATCTCATGTGGCGTAATGGGGGTTAAATGTAGGAATTGGACCAATTTTGAGATATTTTGAGTGTAGGATATGAGAGTGAACAAAAAAGAGATATTATAGGAGGTTTTCCACCTCCTTAACTCCTAAAATTAGCAAAATATAACTACTCTATCTCTTACCAACTCAAGTTCACTCGCAGCGAAGTAGATTAAGATAACTGGCAGCCAAGCCAATGCAATTCAAGGGAGATCTAGAAACAACTATTCCCGAGTTAGGTAGTCAAACATCCCTATTTTGTATGGAGTTTTTGGTACATACCATTTTGTATAAATGAACATGCTAAGAATCTCATTAGGATTGGAAGCTTTATTGTAGCTAAGAGACCATTAAACTAAAGAACTTGTGACTATTATTTTGATTATGTATTTGACATTTCCAGAATGATAATGATAAGTTTTATTGTGGGCCATCATTGAGTTAGTTCAGAGGGTTGAAGCTCTTGGGTTTGGGCCTAAACCTAGAAGCCTAGGTACCTCTTTTGTACTTATATTTCTCTTATCCTAGAATATTGATTATTTGTTGCAGTTCAATAGAGTTTATTCTTATTTCTTTTAGCCTAGAATGTTGATTAGTTTCTATAGTTTAGTAGAGTTTATTTATATTTCTTTTAGCTTAGAATGTTGATTAGTTTTTACAGTTTTGTAGAGTATAATCACTCAAAAATTATGTGACTGTGATCCCTATCTCATCTCTCATGTGAGAATGATTAGAGGACCCCACCATCACAACCCAAATATAGTGTGTGATTTCCTGTTTATGATTTCTTTGAAAGGTTTACATTTCATTTCTTGATTCACATATGATTGTTGTAGCTTAGAATGTAGTTCATTCAATAGATCAAGTTCTTAGCATTAGTTATATAGTTTCTAAATTCAATTCATCTTTTCCACCCTTAATTGTAACATTTTGCAAATGAAAAGAGGAACAAGTGCATGTGATGTTTTAGGGTTGTTAGATCTACAGTCAAGGAATTTTTTCACCAACTCCATTTAGGACTTCTCCACTCTCTTCTAATGAAGGCTAAAAATGTTCTTGATCTTTGTTTTTTGGTCACCATAAGCAGCCCTAACAATGTAAACTTTGAAACGGGAACTATAAAATCAGAACGAGAACTCTGGCCAAAAAACCCCGAAAAAAACATCAAAAAAGTGCTAAAAACGAAAAGTGTGTATATTGGAACGATGATTTTATTTTTTAGGGGTCAATTTTTAACATGTTTTAAAAATGGCAGTGACTATGAAATTTACTACGAAATTTTTGTGCAAAATATAGCTTCAAAACAAAAGTGATGATACTGGAACAATGATTTTTTTTTTTAGGGTCAACTTTCAAACTTTTAAAAAAATGGCAGTAAAACCAAATTTTTATGTGCCAAAAAGAGTCATTTATGAGGAAAAAAAAGACATTAATGTTTTTGGTAGAATATCATTTTTATTTCCTAAGTATAAATTCAACATGTTCTCAACCATAACATAAACATCAACGGTGCTATTTTTTTTTTCAATCCCACCTTCTACTTCATGAGTAACATATTTTAATCTCTTCATGTCAAAAACCATCCATTGAATTAATGGTCGGATCAATAATCCAAATCTATTGCACGTGACAAGCTCCTACAATCTCTTATATAGAATATACTTTATATATCAATGTTGTGTCATGAGCTTTTAATTTGGCTATTCATTTCACGTTTACTGGTCTCTAAGTGAATTTACCAATTATTAACAATTACCAATTATTAAGAAGTGATATAGAGGTAATTGCATACTATAATTGGCTCAATTAAACTAGTCAACGGTTAATACTAATATGTACAATAGTTTAAAATCAGTTTAACAATTAAAAATTCTTACAATGATAAAACTAGTTTTTTATGTCTGCAAAAATTCAATTCAACAAATATACTATTTGTAGAAAATAAATCTATTACTAGGGCTACAATGTTGCTATATAAATTTACTACAACTACTTTTTATGAAATAATTGCAAGGGATATTGAAATAAACAAGGTATAACCACTGGGAAGAAAATAAGTTACATCTAATAAAATACAGTATGAATATGTTTTATAAAATACAATATAGTGGATAAAATAGAGTATAGATATTTTACAAAAAAAAATAAATAATTTACAAATATGAAAAAATGAAATATTTCCTAAGTTACAAAATAACAATTTCAATTCATTGAAATATATATGGATAGAAAGAAAACATATTTATATATTTACACAGAAAAATAACTTAAAGTTAGCATTACCACTTCTTTAGATTCGCCCTTGCTCTAGAGTAGAGTTGGTAATCACAAGCATACACAAACTAACCAGCAATATTGGAAGCAATTACTCTTTGAATTTAAGAAAAAAATATTTAAACACCAAAACAATAAAATCCCTTAAACTTAGTTCTCTTAATTTTCATACAAAAACTACTTAACTATAATAACTTCCTACTAAATTCTAGTGTTTTTTCCCTTAGTGTCTAGGAATACGACCATTTTTAAGTGTTTATACTTAGTACTCATATCTAATTGATTACCATTGATTGGTGTGATCTATTAAGGTTTATACAGGCTATGTCATAATTACTACTAGTTCATGTAAAAGCATGGGTATATCTATAATGCACAAGTTGTTCTGTGGATTCTAACCACTATGAGACCCATTGATCTTATAGAAACAACAAGCATTGAACTCACAGTATTGTCAATATTAGGGAAATAAGGGTGGTTTGCACTTCACTATTCCCATTACAAGAGTAATATAGAATATGTTCATAGTTCTGTATTTCACTCACCTTGTATAGTATCCATGCTATCAGTTTCCCTCATTCCTCTTGCTCATCGGGAAACCGATGCCTGGTACAAGAACTAAGGTCATCATAGTAGTCATCTTCTCATTTATTAGGGATATATCATGGCTATATACTCTACCTAATTAGTCCTATTTGGTACTGTATGATTACCGTATGAGTCTCTTATATGAATAGAGGTAACATGAATAGTCACCATATATAGGAATAGGGCAGGTCTATGGTACACAATATAAATGGTACTCATTCTTATATGTAAGATCAATTAGCTCACAGGTGTCTACTAAGCAGTGTAAACATTACTTAGTGTAAAACAAATAGGGAATCAAAGCCCATTCAATATGAGGTTACAATGACTCTATAGCTTATATAAAGAGGTTGAACAAGTAACAACAGTTATGACAGCTTCTATGATTAGACTAGCTGTAAACACGTAATCGGAGTAATGAATAGGTATAAGTAAGCTTATATAGGTATAATAAAATGACCAATGTAGCTTTGAAAAAGCCACTTGTACCATGTACCATTCGATTGAAGAACTCTATTTTCAGTCCAAAAGGGAAAGTTGGTTTCGCCGCTTACCTCTCAGTGGAGTAGTAAAGATTTGAGCTGCTTCCCTTTTTCCTTTGCATAAACCGTACGTTTCATTTCAGCTTTGTCTCTCTTATGTGAGAAACAGTCTATTCGTCAGGCATCCTTCGTTAGGTGGGTTTCAAGGAATAAGATAGAAGATGTGGGGATAGTGTGGAAAGGGAATATAAGTAGTAATAAGATAAGACGAATATCTAGTTAGATGGATCAAAATAGAAGGGATAGAAATGTAGGTTTCTTATACAACAATGTTATTATATATGTAATTACTCTCTCGAATCCAATCATGATGCGCAAGAAGGCTCTTAAAGGACCAGGGGGAGATGAAAATGCATAATGACATATATAATTCTAGTTCTTGAGTTTCTCTCTAGTTACCAATTGGAGTGATTGAATCATGGAGAAGTAAACAACTATCATTTTTCACTACACCACAGTGCAACAGACCAAAATGTAAATCATTGTTTCTAATCTAGATTGAATTCAATTAGAACAAACACATTTCTTCAAACATGATGTCGAAGATGGATTGTTATCTTCATTCCTATCTCATTCATCTTTAATCTCTCATTATAAATTCTAATTCCTGACATTTAGAGCTTCAAACATCTCCTAAGCATCTCTTAAATGGAAAAGAGAAAGTACCATTAATTTCTTGGGCCAAAAGATAGTTTTGCAAAGCCCGTCCTAAACCTGACCACTTTTAGGCATCCATTAAAGTAAACATAGTGTAGGATAGATGATATAAGCACTCCGTCATGTGGTTATTCAGAGACTTTACGTTGGTTCTGAGTAGCTTTTTGAAGGTGTCATATCAATATGGAATCGATAAACAAAAAATGGATTCCTCAGCGGCAACGTTCTTTGCTTCTTCTTCAATATTGAATTCACTTCATAGGGAATGAGCGCAGATATATGTATCTTTTAACATAAAATGAATTGTATGTATTTACCTGATAGCTATATAAAATACCCAACATCTACTGAGTAAAAAGCGATGAATTTTAAAATGAACTATATTTATTTACCTGGTACCTAATAAAATGCCCAACATCTACTGTGTAGAAAAGGGATGAATTTTAAAATGAACTGCATTTTTTTACTTGATAACTAATAAAATGCCCAACTTCTACTGCATAAAAAGGGATGAATTTATGGTTAGCCAATAAGAAGAATTTGAGGTTGCCCGATAAGAAGTATAACCATAGGTTGATTATTGTGTATCGGAAAATAGAGTGTAAGCAACGATGAATTTTTGAACTGAAGCAGCTATCACTGTGAAGAAACTGGTGAAGGAAGAATGTTCGAAAAAAACCACTGCATGCGTGCACTGACCTTGTCAAGTGAGAGACTCGCTGCGCACGAAAAGCAAATGCGGTCATTCGGAGGAATGGAGGGAGACATGTGACTTAAGCTAAGAGCAATAAAATAGAATTGAGGTTATATGCTAATAGCAATATGTCGGAGAAACTAAAATGGTGATAATAGTGATTCTCAGAATCACCGGGTGGTTGGATGATTCCCAGAATCGCCGAGCCACCACCCCACCACCACCCAAGCGGTGGCGGGGCGGTGCCTGGGCAATTCTAAGAATCGCCCCACCACCCGGCGATTCTGAGAATCACTATTATCCCATTGATGGGTGTGATCTATTAAGGTTTATACGAGCTATGTCATAATTACTACTAGTTAATGTAAAATGATGGGTATATCTATAATCTACAAGTTGTTCTGTGGATTCTAACCACTATGAGACCCATTGATCTTATAGAAACAACAAGCATTGAACTCACAATATTGTCAATATTAGGGAAATAAGGGTGGTTTGGACTTCACTATTCCCATTACAAGAGTAATATAGAACATGTTCATAGTTCTGTATTTCACTCACCTTGTATAGTATCCATGCTATCGGTTTCCCTCATTCCTCTTGCTCATCGAGAAACCTATGCCTGGTACCAGAACTAAGGTGATCATAGTAGTCATCTTCTCATTTATCAGGGATATATCATGCCTATATACTTGCCTAATTAGTCCTATTTGGTACCTTATGGTTACCGTATGAGTCTCTTATACGAATAGAGGGAACATGAACAGTCACCATATATAGGAATAATGCAGGTCCATGGAACAAAATATACAATGGTACTCATTCTTATATGTAAGATCAATTAGCTCACAGGTTTCTACTAAGCAGTAAGTATCATAGGTTACGTTATTCCAATAATCTCATATAGGTAAACATTACTTAGTGTAAAACATACAGGGAATTAAAGCCCATTGAATATGACATTACAATGACACTATCGCTTATATAAAGAGGTTGAACAAGTAACAACAGCTATGACAACTTCTATGATCAGACTAACTATAAACACGTAATCAGAGTAATGAATAGGTATAAGTAAGCTTATATAGGTATAAGAAAATGACCAATGTAGCTTTCAAAAAGCCGCTTGTAGCATGTACCATTTGATTGAAGAACTCTATTTTCGGTCCAAAAGGGAAAGTTGGTTTCGCCGCTTACCTCTTAGTGGCGTAGTGAAGATTTGAGCTACTTCCATTTTTCCTTTGCATAAAGCATACGTTTCATTTTAGCTTTGTCTCTCTTATGCGAGAAACAGTATATTCATCAGGTATTCTTCGTCAGGTGGGTTTCAAGGAATAAGATAGAAGATGTGGGGATAGTGTGGAAAGGAAATATAAGTAGTAATAAGATAAGATGAATATCTAGTTAGATGGATCAAAATAGAAGGGATAGCAATGTAGGTTTCTTCTTCAACAATGTTATTATATATGTAATTAAGCTCTCGAATCCAATCATGATGTGCAATAAGGCTCTTAAAGGACCAGGGGGAGATGAAAATGCAAAATGACATATATAATTCTAGTTCTCGAGTCTCTCTCTAGTTACCAATTGGAGTGATTGAATCATGTAGAAGTAAACAACTATGATTTTTCACTACACCACATCGCAACAGACCAAAATGTAAATCATTGTTTCTAATCTAGATTGCATTCAATTAGAAAAAATGCATTTCTTCAAACATGATGTCGAAATGCTCATTATCTTCATTCCTATCTCATTCATTTTGAATCTCTCATTATAAATTCTGATTCCTAACATTTAGAGCTTCAAACATCTCCTAATCATGTCATAAATGGAAAAGAGAAAGTACCATTAATTTCTTGGGCCAAAAAATAGTTTTGCAAAGCCCATCCTAAACCTGACCACCTTTAGGCATCCATTAAAGTAAACATAGTGTAGGATAGATGATATGAACACTGCGTCATGTCGTTATTCAGAGATTTTATGTTGGTTCTGAGTAGTTATCTGAAGGTTTCATATCAATATGGAATCGACAAACAGAAAATGGAGTCCTTAATGGCAGCGTTCTTCGTTTCTTCTTCAATACTGAATTTACTTCATACGAAATGAGCACAGATATATGTATCTTTTAACATAAAATGAACTATATGTATTTCCCTGATAGCTATATAAAATACCCAACATCTACTGAGTAAAAAGTGATGAATTTTAAAATGAACTGTATTTATTTACCTGGTAACTAATAAAATGCCCAACATCTACTGTGTAAAAAAGGGATGAATTTTAAAATGAATTGTATTTGTTTACCTGATAACTAATAAAATGCCCAACTTCTACTACGTAAAAAGGGATGAATTTCAGGTTATCCAATAAGAAGAATTTAAGGTTGCCTGATAAGAAGTATAACCATAGGTTGATTACCGTGTATCTGAAAATAGAGTGTAAGCAATGAGGAATTTTTGAACTGAAGCAGCTATCACTGTGAAGAAACTGGTGAAGGACGAACGTTCGGAAAAAACAATTGCATGTGTGCACTGACCTTGTTAAGTCAGAGACTCGCTGCATACGAAAAGGAAATTCGATCATCCCGAGGAATGCAGGGAGACTTGTGACTTCAGCTAAGAGGAATAAAATAGAATTGAGGTTTTATGCTAATAGAAATATGTTGGAGAAACTAAAATGGTGATAATAGTGATTCTCAGAACCGCTGGGTGGTGGGGCGATTCTCAGAATCGCCCCACCACCCGACAATTCTAAGAATCAGTATTATCCCATTGATTGGTGTGATCTATTAAGGTTTATACGGGCTATGTCATAATTACTACTAGTTCATGTAAAGGCATGGTTATATCTATACAAGCTGTTCTGTGGATTCTAACCACTATGAGACCCATTGATCTTATAGAAACAACAAGCATTGAACTCACAGTATTTTCAATATTAGGGAAATAAGGGTGGTTTGGACTTCATTATTCCCATTACAAGAGTAATATAGAAAATGTTCATAGTACCAGATTTCACTCAGCTTGTATAGTATCCATGCTATCGGTTTCCCTCATTCCTCTTGCTCATCGAGAAACCTATGCCTGGTATCAGAACTAAGGTGATGATAGTAATCATCTTCTCATTTATTAGGGATATATCATGGCTATATACTCTGCCTAATTAGTCCTATTTGGTACTGTATGATTACCGTATGAGTCTCTTATACGAATAGAGGGAACATGAACAGTCACCATATATAAGAATAAGGTAGGTCCATGGTACACAATATACAATGGTACTCATTCTTATATGTAAGATCAATTATCTCACAGGTCTCTACTAAGCAGTAAGTATCATAGGTTACATTATTCCAATAATCTAATATAGGTAAACATTACTTAGTGTAAAACAGACAGGGAATCAAAGCCCATTCAATATGAGGTTATAATGACTCTATAGCTTATATAAAGAGGTGGAACAAGTAACAACAGTTATGGCAGCTTCTATGATCAGACTAGGTGTAAACACGTAATCAGAGTAATGAATAGGTATAAGTAAGCTTATATAGGTATAACTCTATTTTCAGTCCAGAAGGGAAAGTTGGTTTCGCCGCTTACCTCTCAGTGGCATAGTAAAGATTCGAGCTGCTTCCCTTTTTCCTTTGCATAAAGTGTACATTTCATTTCATCTTTTTCTCTCTTATGCGAGAAACAGTCTATTCGTCAGGCATCCTTCGTCAGGTGGGTTTCAAGGAATAAGATAGAAGATGTGGGGATAGTGTGGAAAGGGAATATAAGTAGTAATAAGATATAAAGAATATCTAGTTAGGTGGATCAAAATAGAAGGGATAGCAATGTAGGTTTCTTCTTCGACAATGTTATTATATATGTAAGTATGCTCTCGAATACAATTATGATGCGCAAGCAGACTCTTAAGGGACTAGTGGGAGATGAAAATGCATAATGACATATATAATTCTAGTTCTTGAGTCTCTCTCTAGTTACCAATTGGAGTGATTGATTCATGTAGAAGTAAACAACTATCATTTTTCACTACACCACAGCGCAACATACCAAAATTTAAATCATTGTTTCTAATCTAGATTGCATTTAATTAGAACAAACACATTTCTTCAAACATGATGTCGAAAAAGGCTCGTTATCTTCATTCCTATCTCATTCATCTTGAATCTCTCATTATAAATTCTGATTCCTAACATTTATAGCTTCAAACATCTCCTAAGCACGTCATAAATGTAAAAGAGAAAGTACCATTAATTTCTTGGGCCAAAAAATAGTTTTGCAAAGCCCGTCCTAAACCTGACCACTTTTAGGCATCCATTAAAGTAAAAATAGTGTAGGATAGATGATATAAGCACTCCGTCATGTGGTTATTCAGAGATTTTACATTGCTTCTAAGTAGTTTTCTAAAGGTGTCATATCAATATGGAATCGACAAATAGAAAATGGATTCCTCAACGGCAGCGTTCTTTGTTTCTTCTTCAATACTGAATTTACTTCGTACGGAGTAAGCGCAGATATATGTATCTTTTAACATAAAATGAACTGTATGTATTTACCTGATAGCTATATAAAATACCCAACATCTACTGAGTAAAAAGCGATG
Organism: Pinus tabuliformis; assembly: GCA_031772625.1. NCBI lineage: Eukaryota > Viridiplantae > Streptophyta > Pinopsida > Pinales > Pinaceae > Pinus > Pinus tabuliformis. Next base: position 916,907,523 of record CM062820.1, read on the forward strand.
AATTTTAAAATGAACTGTATTTATTTACCTGGTAACTAATAAAATGCCCTACATCGACTGTGTAAAAAAGGGATGAAATTTAAAATGAACTATATTTGTTTACCTGATAACTAATAAAATGCCCAACTTCCACTGTGTAAAAAGGGATGAATTTAAGGTTAGCCAATAAGAAGAATTTAAGGTTGCCTGATAAGAAGTATAACCATAGGTTGATTACCCTGTATCTGAAAATAGAGTGTAAGCAACGAGGAATTTTTGAACTGAAGAAGCTATCACCGTGAAGAAGCTGGTGAAGGATGAATGTTCGAAAGAAACAACTACATGCGTGCACTGACCTTGTCAAGTGAGAGACTCACTGCGCATGAAAAGGAAATGCGATCATTCAGAGGAATGGAGGGAGACATGTGACTTAAGCTAAGAGGAATAAATTAGAATTGAGGTTATATGCTAATAGCAATATGTCAGAGAATCTAAAATGGTGATAACAGTGATTCTCAAAATCACCGGGTGGTGGGGCGATTCTCAGAATTGCCCAGCCACCATCCTGCCACCACCTAGGTGGTTGCAGTGGCTGGGCGATTCTGAGAATTGCCCCACCACCCGAAGATTCTGAGAATCACTATTATCCCATTGATTGGTGTGATCTATTAAGGTTTATACGAGCTATGTCATAATTACTACTAGTTCATGTAAAAGCATGGGTATATCTATAATGTGCAAGCTGTTCTGTGGATTCTAACCACTATGAGATGCATTGATCTTATAGAAACAACAAGCATTGAACTCACAGTATTGTCAGTATTAGGGAAATAAGGGTGGTTTGGACTTCACTATTCCGATTACAAGAGTAATATAGAACATGTTCATAGCTCTAGATTTCACTCACCTTGTATAGTATCCATGCTATCAATTTCCCTCATTCCTCTTGCTCATCGAGAAACCTATGACTGGTATCAGAACTACGGTGATCATAGTAGTCAGCTTCTCATTTATTAGGGATATATCATGGCTATATACTCTGCGTAATTAGTCCTATTTGGTACTGTGTGATTATCGTATGAGTCTCTTATATGAATAGAGGGAACATGAACAGTCACCATATATAGGAATAAGGAAGGTCCATGGTACACAATATACAATGGCACTAATTCTTATATGTAAGATCAATTAGCTCACACGTCTCTACTAAGCAGTAAGTATCATAGGTTATGTTATTCCAATAATCTAATATAGGTAAACATTACTTAGTGTAAAAAAGACAGGGAATCAAAGCCCATTCAATATGAGGTTACAATGACTCTATAGCTTATATAAAGAGGTTGAACAAGTAACAACAGTTATGATAGCTTCTATGATCAGACTAGTTGTAAACACGTAATCAGAGTAATGAATAGGTATAAGTAAGCTTATATAGGTATAAGAAAATGACCAATGTAGCTTTGAAAAAGCCGCTTGTACCATGTACCATTCGATCGAAGAACTCTATTTTCAGTCCAGAAGGGAAAGTTGGCTTCACCGCTTACCTCTCAGTGGCGTAGTAAAGATTCAAGCTGCTTCCCCTTTTCCTTTGCATAAAAATTACGTTTCATTTCAACTTTGTCTCTCTTATGCGAGAAACAGTCTATTCGTCAGGCATTCTTCGTCAGGTGGGTTTCAAGGAATAAGATAGAAGATGTGGGGATAGTGTGGAAAGGGAATATAAGTAGTAATAAGATAAGACGAATATCTAGTTAGATGGATCAAAATAGAAGGGATATCAATGTAGGCTTCTTCTTCAACAATGTTATTAAATATGTAATTATGCTCTCGAATCTAATCATGATGCGCAAGTAGGCTCTTAAAGACGAGGGGGAGATGAAAATGCATAATGACATATATAATTCTAGTTCTTGAGTCTCTCTCTAGTTACCAATTGGAGTGATTGAATCATGTAGAAGTAAACAACTATCATTTTTCACTACACCATAGCGCAATAGACCAAAATATAAATCATTGTTTCTAATCTAGATTGCATTCAATTAGAACAAACACATTTCTTCAAACATGATGTTGAAAAAGGCTTGTTATCTTCATCCTATCATATTCATCTTGAATCTCTCATTATAAATTCCGATTCCTAACATTTAGAGCTTCAAACATCTCCTAAGCATGTCATAAATGGAAAAGACAAAGTACCATTAATTTCTTCGGCCAAAAAATAGTTTTGCAAAGCCCGTCCTAAACCTGACCACTTTTAGGCATCCATTAATGTAAACATAGTGTAGGATAGATGATATAAGCACTCCGTCATGTGGTTATTTAGAGATTTTACGTTGGTTCTGAGTAGTTTTTTGAAGGTGTCATATCAATATGGAATCGACAAACAGAAAATGGATTCCTCAACGGCAGCGTTCTTTGTTTCTTCTTCAATACTGAATTTACTTCATACGGAATGAGCGCAGATATATGTATCCTTTAACATAAAATGAATTGTATGTATTTACCTGATAGCTATATAAAATACCCAACATCTACTGAGTAAAAAGCGAATAATTTCAAAATGAACTGTATCTATTTACCTGGTAAATAATAAAATGCCCAACATCTACTGTGTAAAAAAGGGATGAATTTTAAAATGAACTGTATTTGTTTACCTGATGACTAATAAAATGCCCAACTTCTACTGTGTAAAAAGTGATGAATTTAAGGTTAGCCAATAAGAAGAATTTAAGGTTGCCCGATAAGAAGTATAACCATAGCTTGATTACCGTGTATCTGAAAACAGACTGTAAGCAACGAGGAATTTTTTAACTGAAGCAGCTATCACCGTGAAGAAACTGGTGAAGGATGAATGTTCGAAAAAAACAACTACATGCATGCACTGACCTTGTCAAATCAGAGACTCGCTGCGCACGAGAAGGAATTGCGATCATTCGGGGGAATGGAGGGAGACATGTGACTTAAGCTAAGAGGAATAAAATAGAATTGAGGTTATGTGCTAATAGCAATATGTCGGAGGAACTAAAATGGTGATAATAGTGATTCTCAGAATTGCTGGGGTGGTGGGGCGATTCTCAGAATGGTCCAACCACCGCCCCGCCACCATGGTGGCGGGGCTGAGAATCGCCCCAAATAATTATATTAAAAATTGTTATCTTTGGTACTAATTTATTTTTATTTTTTTCTTTTAAAACAAATATATTAACAAATCAAAACAGAAAGCATCATAGTCTATATAGACTAACAACTACATTAAATAAGGTTTGTCAAAATCTTACCCGGTGGTGTCCTCTTTGATGCAAAGATCTTGCTAGCATTTTTAACTAGTGATCATAATGGGTAAGTCTTGGTTTTGACAATTTATCTTCACCAATTTCTAGTTTCATTTTTGAAGTTATTAATCACTAAAGTATGGATAAATGCAACAATAAGAGGAGAGGATATTAACAACCTTTCAAATTTTTTTATAACAACATCCCAAAAGATAATATCAATAAATGGAATTACACACAGATATATATATATATATATATATATATATATATATATATATATATATATATATATATATATATATATATATATATATATATATATATAGATAAGATTGTGATAATGAAATATTTAGTTAATTTAAACAAAAATGAAAAACAAGATTAAATTAGATCAGATTTTTAAATAAAAATTAAGATTTGAATTAAAATTAAATAAGATGTTTTTGAATAAAAATTAAAAATTGAGTTTAATTGTATTAAAAATGTTATTTTTGGTACTAAATTTATTTTTATTTTTTTCTTTTAAAACAAATATATTAACAAATCAAAACTAAAAGCATCATAGTCTATATAGACTAAAAACTACATTAAATAAGGTTTGTCAAAATCTTACCTGGTGGTGTGCTACCATTTTTAACTAGTGATCATAATGGGTAAGTCTTGGTTTTCACAATTATCTTCACCAATTTCTAGTTTCATTTATGAAGTTATTAATCACTAAAGTACAGATAAATGCAACAATAAGACGAGAGGATATTAACAACATTTCAATTTTTTTTACTATAAAAACATCCCAAAAGATAATATCAATAAATGGAATTACATATTAAATTGTATTGTTCGAATGATTGGTGCTCTAAATCCCTGTATAAGGGATATGTGTAGGTATTATGATTGTTTATGTCTCTGTCTCAAACATATTTTGTCTAGCCTTTAGCTACATATGATATGATTTCACTCCAAGAGATGACACTTTTGGGCGGAAAAAATGATTGCTCAATTGAGCCCTTTTTAAGCACTCGATTGAGCCGTTTGAGCACATAAACAATGTAACCCAATGTTATTTAGGAGCTCGATTTAGCCATGTCTTTGCAACAGTCAAATGAAGGAGATTGGGTTCTGGATTTATTTTTTGGCTCAGGTAAGTTTTATTATATGAAATTGAATTTCAATATGTTATTTTTTAATTAATATGTCATTGTACTAATTTAGTTCATTATTTCTTTTGTGCTTGATAATTAGGTACAACACTAGCATGTTGCCTTCAAAAAGGAAGAAATTGCATTGCAATTGAAAAATATCCAGTACAGTGCAATTTCATTCAACAAAGAATTAATGCTCTTCAATTTCTTCCAGATGCAATGCAATAAATTAGGTTGAAGAAATGGGACTTTAGTGAATCACCTGTGGCAAAAAAGGCAAAGGAACCCCAACCACCATTACATAAAATGTTTGGAAAGACATACATTGGGAGATTCGCAGACATCAAAGACGCATTAAAAGAGGAAATTGAGCGAAAGGAAACAAAAAATATTGTGGAAGAAGACAATGATGAAACTCTAGAGGACGAAGAATTTGGATTACGTGACATTGTTGATTAAATTTAAGTTATGCTTGTAAATCAAGCTTTGCAATGTTTTGACTTTGACATTTTATGAGAAGAATAAACACTCAATTAGGGTTGTTATACGTTCAATATTTGTAATATGTGATTTTCCCATTGATTTTTAAGTTAATCATTTTTTTTTGAAAAAAAAGCAATTATTATTATTTTTTTGACTTGAAATTCATAAAAAAAACTATTATTTAACCATTTTTAGTTAAAATTATCGTATAGAAATTGTGATTTTGACATGTCAATTCTAGCAAAAAATTATCAAAACTTGTAGTTTTTTAGTTATATTTATATTACAAATGGTTATTTTTATGCCCATTGCTAAAAAATATTGTTTTTCAGAAACAATTATTTCATGTGGATTGAAAAATTAATTAAGGATGTATAAATATGTAGAATATCGAAAATTCTAAATATCGACCTCCTAATTTCAAAATGCAAAACAATAAAAACCTCACAAAAAAAATTAAAATTAAAATAAAAAACAAGAAAATGTAAAGAAAACAACCACTTTAAAAATGATCAAATTTGCAAAATAATTATTGACATTTTATATATTAGAAAATTTAAAGCCAAAAAACAGGTCTTTTAAAGAAAGGGGGTGATGCAGAATACTCACTTTTTTAAATCAGCATGAAAATCACTACCATTCTAAAACACAATGTACATAAAACTATCCTTCCCATGACATTCCTTCCAAAAACTATGCTCTAAAAAAAGCATGTTCATTCTGCATCACCCCTTTTCAAAATCAGGTCACTTTTTTGCTATCTCTATGAAACGGGTAACAGTATCAGTTCCCATTTCAATGTTTACATTGTTCCCTCTTAGCGAAATCTAGCCTTCCTGAAGTGTTCGTCTTGGCTAGGGGTGTTGGTCACCATCCCTACATAATCCAGAACCTTCATTTACCTTTCCATCATTTCATCCCATCATTCTTAGCTTCCAAACCCTCTCAGCCAACTTCTTGTGGCATTTCAAGACTTCCTGTAACACTATAGGAATGTTGTAGCACACTTGTAGTAGCGTGTTTTGACCTTTTTTTGACTTTCAATGATAGCATATCTTAGTTGAGGAATAGCTTAGCCCCTGAACTTGGATTCCATGAATAGAAATACCACCTACGTCATTCCCTTCATTCCTTTTTCTTTCCTCCAACAATGAATATCATTAGTTCTTTCATTCTAAATTTGGAAATTAGGACCTTACTTAACCTGCAAGTGTGAATTAGATAAATAACACATGAATTCTTGAGTTGTGAATTGGTAGGATGATATTCTATTTTCAAGAAAAACTGATAGCTAGATGATTTATTGCAAATTAGAGTAGTTTCCTTTCTACAATTAGCATAATTCTTTTGTTTTTCATGAATGGAATCATTAGCATTTACAAGTTTACAACATTTATAAGTTAGAGTTGAAATGAAGTTACTTTATTTACACTAGGAATAGATTTTACGTTCTTCTTTGAGTAGCTAATCTCCTTTAAGTTCAGTAAAGGAATGGCCTTGGAGCCCTAATTATCAAGTGACCTAGTTGAGGGTGGTATGAGTAGAATCCGTATACTGTGTATATAGAATTTTCATGTAGAAGTTTGTACAAACCCCGAGTTGATAAGTAAAGTTGAAGAGCCTTTAGAAGTTCCAGCACTTTTGGTGCAATACCAGGTCTCACAAATTTTTGGCTCCATTAACAAGGAGGTACCTACATAGATGTTATTTTTTCTTTTTCTTTTGTTTTGAACTCAGTTTTGAAAAAGATCCTAAAAAAAAAGAAAACAAATATTTCGTTCCTCATAGGAGTAGACACACTCTAGGAAACTTCTTGCCAAATAACACCACACCATCAAACAGTCAACCTTCACTTTTCTTCGGTGACTCTCAACTTCCCTCTCTAACTACAGGGGAGTTAAAAGACCCCTTAGATGAACAATCATAGATGTCTAAATAACCTATTGGAAAAGAATAATAACCCATTACACATACCCAAACAATGGCTGAAAACAAGAACGAGGAGGTTTTTCCCATCAAAGAAACTAACAGATATGTTGGGATGAAGAAGATAAGGCCTTCTACCCTTCCTCACTTCCATGAATTAACCTCAAAGGACCCTGATACTTTACTATTTAAGTTTGATGTTGTTTTTAGGACTTATGACTATACCTCTGATGACCAAAAGCTAAAATTGTCCACATCCACCCTTAAGGATGCAACCTTACACTAGTTCATGGGTCTACTTAGGGAAAACTTCACTACCTGGGCTCAAATGCAGCAACCCGTTAACAAAAAGTATAGGGACTAGTGTAGTTCAAAAGACACCAAAGAGGAAATATTTATAATGAATCTTGGACTTGATGAATCCTTGGAAGACAATGACGAAATACTCCAGCTCCGTTATAGGAGGGCCAGATGCATCCTTGATCTTGAATCACTCAAGTTATTCCTTCTCATAAGAATCAAGGAGGACATAATGGATAACCTCAACATGTTGTTCGAGGAAGAAATCTATCAGATACCTTATGAAGACATCAAGAAAGTATTCAAAACCCATTCTAGGACTCCTAGGAAGAAGGGTAGGGCTAATCAAGCTTTGATCAGTTCCTCTCCCTCCACAACATCCATCAAGAATGAAATTGGGAACATGTTGGAGGAATTTAAAAGTGAAATGTTGCATCCCTCCATTTTGAAAATGGACACCATGTAGATCAAGAGAAGACAAGAGAAAGCAGAGAGGGCCTTAGTTATCCTTTTCCCTAAATGCACTAGAAGGTACCCTGGAAATGAATGTCCATTAAATGTTATAGAGGTCTCCTTAGTCTTTGAGGAAAACCATGCCACATATAAGTGTCCTTATTTTCTTGGATTGAAAGATGTATACCAAGGGGCAAAAGGTGGGGCTGAAGAACTCTATTTCGTCAATCAAAAAGGCCCTCAATCATACCAATAGGGCATGCAAGGTGCATCCTACTCTTATTACCATTCCATCTAGAATGTACCCCTACCACCTTGGTACTCTTACACTCATCCATCATGGTCCAAATCTTCTCCTTGGCGTTATGAAACTTATTATCGTCCCAAAACTGTCAATCAAACCTTTTAGCCATATGCTTCTACACATCCTCAGTGGAATAATCCATCACAATGGTGGAGGCCTCAACTCAACCAACCTCCTGCGTTACTGCCTCCACCTCCATCTCAAGCATATCTTATTCATCCTACTCCACACGAGTAACCTCAGATGCCTGCTCAATGAAATCTGAACCCAAATTAGAACCAAGCACAACTGGTCTATAGTGGAGAGACATCTTACCCTACCTATGCTACAGATATTTAAGAAATCAACCTCATCTCTGGAAGAGTGCTCCCAGATAACCAACCTCCATCTCCACCTGAGGAGCTCGAAGAGGTAAAGGAAGAGGATAACCCTCAAGTAAATCCACCTACTTTTCCTAAGAGATTCATCCATCCTAACTAACACACCCCAAAAGAGACTTAACTTTTGGGAAAATTGAAGAACCTGTGTATTAAAAATACACTCCTCCAAGTAATCAAGGATGTTCCCATATACAATAAGCTTATAAAAGATAAATTCTTAAAATATCCTAAGAGGAGAAAGAAACGCACCCCTACCATCAATGTTATTGGTCAATTATCCAATCTAATGCTTGGGAGAGTGATTAACCCAAAATATCTAGATCTTGGAAGTCCTGTGGTAGATGTGCAAATTGATGGCATCATTTTCCCTCACAACTTGATTTATATTGTGGCTTCCATCAATTTGATGAATAAAGAAACCATGCTCAAGCTAAACCTCCAAGTATCATTGAGAAAGACCACCACAAAATTGAAACTTGTAGATATGTCCACACTCTCTACTGAGGGAGTTTTTGAAGATGTAAGGGCCTCTATTGACTAGTGGGAGTATCCTTCCGACTTCCTAGTTCTCCAGCCCAAGATCAAAATCAATGGTTATCCTCTCATCCTTCTAAGACCATGGCTAGCCTATGTTGATGACTACATAAGTTTCACAGTTGGGAACATGACCCTTAAGAATGAGCAATTTTCTAAACAGTTGGTATTGTACCCTCCTACTCAACCATCCATTGAGCATGACTTACCCCTATGGTTGGAGGAGGATGAGGAAGATGAAGTGTATCATACAACATCCCATCCAATCAATACTCTAAACATTGTTATATGAGGGGCAGAACTTGATGAAGATGACCTCATTCACAAAATCCACCAAAACCAACCCACCAAAACCACACCTCTTGATGAGCTTGTGAAGAAAATTGAGCGTAATCCTTGGATTTAGTTATGCCTAGTGGAACCAAGTCTTGCAAATGTGAAAATGGTAGAGTTTGGTCCATCTAGAACCTTGAATATTAACCCCTCTCTCTCAGCAAACCAAGAAGTGAAGTTGAGGAAAATGCAGAGAGTGAACTTAGATGCATTTGCTTGGAGCTATAAAGAAATGAAAGAGGTGCATCCTTTGGTGTGTACTCATCACATATACATAAAGGAGGGATACAAACTTGTGCACCAGCCTCATAGCAGAATGAACCCAACCCTCAAAGACATAATAAAGGAAGAGGTGCAAAAGTTGTTGGATGTAGGGTCCATATACCCCATCTCAGATTGTGAGTGGGTGTCCCCTCTAGTCTTGGTCCTAAAAAAGAATGGAAAGTGGAGGATCTGTGTTGATTACAAAGATTTGAACAAAGCCACTAAGAAATACCATCTCTCTTTACATTTCATTGATCAATTTTAGATAGTTTTGCAGGGAATAAGTTCTTCTCTTTCTTGGATGGATTTAGTGGTTACAATCAAATCCAGATCAGCCCAGAGGACCATGAGAAAACACATTCACTTGTCCTTGGGGTAGATTTGCTTACAAGGTCCTTCCTTTCAGATTATGTACTTCCGCTCACAATTTTTAAAGGGAAGTACTGAGCATCTTCTTTAAGCTGGTCTATGACATTGTAGAGATCTACATGAATTATTTCACTCCCTATGGGTGTGAATTCCTGGAAGCTCTCCATAACCTCGGGACAGTCCTTAGTAAGTGCATTGAAATGAACCTCTCACTTAGTTTTGAGAAGTGTGAATTATTTGTGAATGTAGGGACTGTGCTTGGCCATTCAATATCTAGGGAGGGAATACAAGTGGATCCAAACAAAATTTCCATCATAAAAAGGGTCCCTACTCCTCAAAAGCAGAGGGATGTTAGGATCTTCTTAGGCTTAGCTGGATATTATAGAAGGTTTATCAAAGAGTTCAGAAAATTAGCCTCACCATTTTTTGGATTGCTGGCCAAGGACTTGGAATTCTGCTACTAAGATTGTTGCCCAGAGGCCCTAGAGGTCTTGAAAGAAAAATTAACCACTTCACCCGTACTTAGAGGCCCAAATTGGGCTCTTCCATTTCATATCCATGTTGATGAATCTAACAATATTGTAGGAGCAACTTTAGGCAAGATAGATGATAATTTACCTTATTCCATTTAATTCATTAGTAAAAGTATGTCTAAGACTAAATTGAACTACACTGTAACTGAGAAAGTACTCATAGATTTTGTACACTCTTTGAACAAGTTCAGACACTACATCACTGGATATCAAATTTTCGTGCATATTGACCATGCAACTATCAAGTACTCGATGTACAATCCTGATGCGAATGCTAGAATTATTAGATGGTTGCTACTATTACTGCAATTTTCTTTAACTATCATTGAAAAGCAAGGTAAATAAAATATACTAGATTTTTTGTCTAGACATGCTTTGCTTGCATTGATGAAGGGATGGTTGATGGTTAACATCCATATGAATACTTATTTTCTATTTCGGTTCTCTCTCCGTGGTTTGCTGACATAGTCAACTACCTAGTTGTTGCAAAATTCCCTCCAAATTTGTCATCCCAGGAGAAGAGAAAAATTGTAAGGAAGAGTGACCTTTCACTTGGATTGGGGGCAATCTCTTCAAGCTTGAAACAAATCAAATCTCGAGGAGATGTGTTAGGGAAGAGGAATTCTTTGACGTCATCTCAGCCTATCGTGATGGGCCCTATGGAGGTCACTTTGATGCCAAGAGGATGGATTTCAAGGCTCTACAAGCTGGATACTACCGGCCCACTCTCCACCAAGATGCAAGAAGGTACACAAGTCAATGTGATCAGTTCCAGAATATGGGGAAACCAACCCCCAAGGATGAAATTCCCTTGCAAAATCAAGTGGCTTTGGTTCCATTTGATAAGTGGGGCATGGATTTCATTGAGCCAATTAATCCACCATCAGGGCAGAAAATGTACATCATTGTGTGCACTGATTATTTGACAAAGTGGGTTGAGACAAAATCTATCAATGTAGCAATAGAGGTGAAAGTTGTTCAATTCTGAAGGGAGAATGTGTTCTACGAGTTTGGGTAACCTAGAGAGATAGTAATTGATCAAGGAACTCAATTCACATCACATCTGATCAAGAATATTTTAATGCAACATCATATAAAGCCCAAAAAATCTACTTCCTATCATCCTCAGGCCAATGGACAAGTAGAGGTCACAAATAGAACATTAGAGGGCATCCTTACCAAGGTTGTGAGTAGGAACAAAAAGGATTTGGAAAATAGATTAGTGGAGACCACTTGGGCCTATAACACAACTTCGAAAACAACTATTGGTTTTTTACCTTATGACTTTGCCTATGGAAAGAAAGATTTGCTCTCTATTGAGTTTGAGTACAATACCTTGAGAATGGCAGTCCAATTGGATTTAGATGTCACCAAATCACAACAGGAGAGGTCTCTTTAGTTAAATGGATTGGATGAATTCAGAATGTAGGCCCTCCTACACACCAAAGTCATCCAATTGCAGAGGAAGATCTCGCATGATAGGAATATCAAGGATAAAGTTTTTCAAGAAGGGGATTTGGCATTTCTATATGACTCTAGGTTCAAGTAATTCAAAGGAAAATGGATGAAAAGATGGTTAGGACCATACCTAATAGAGAAATTCCATGACAATGGAGCTGTACAAATTAGGACCCTTGATGATGATGGGATTCCCTTTCTTATCAATGGCTACATATTAAATCTATATAGAAAGCCTATGTCCAAGGAAGAATTCATTAGCACTAACAACAAAGAGTTGAATGTTATTGGAAGTGTCATAGCCTCCAAGTCACAACATTTCTAGATATAATTTTTGTTTGTGAACAAAAAAGAAAAAATAAAATAAAAGGCCTAGACAGAAACCTTTAAGAGGCATCTGAGGACAACTCTTGGGTTGAAAACCTCCCCGAGGCATCCCAAGAGTAAAAAAATAAAAAATAAAAAACTAAAATATCCCTGGGTGAAAACTTGCCTTGAGGCACTCTGGGCATGCATACAGGTTGAAAACCTCTCCTAAGGAAGCCTGTGTGTCCCTCAAAAAAAAGAAGAAAAAATATAAACTAGAAAAATCAAAGGGAAATTTCATGACATGGAGCCACAACATGTCTATTAATATTTTTTGTCATTTCGTAGGTTTTGAGGATAGTGGAAAATTTCAGGGCTACATGGCTAGCATCCTCAAGTTTCCATCCACTCCATCTCCTCCATGAAACCCATGTCCTCACCATTCTCCACTGTCCTAGTGGCTCAAAAAATCCAATTTCAGACCGTCTCTGGATTGATACAGGAAGACACTAATTGTTACAGGAAGATCCTATAGCACTAGAGGAAGGTCCTGAAAATATATGGGTAGGGGATATGAATGATAAAATCACCTAGCATGATCTTAATAAATTTAAATTAGGACCTCCCATCCTGATCCACCACTCATCCATCCTTTATACATCCATGTTCACAAAAAAAGTCAATATCTTTCAAAACTAACCCTAACCTCTATCTCATCCTAAAAATTTCTGAAAAAACACAGAGTACATTCCCTCCATTTCCAAAACCATACTATACTCAATAATGTCCCTAACATTATTCTTGAATCCCTCTACACTCCTCCTCGTCACTCCCTTGAAGTTAAAATATACTGGAAGAGAAGAAAATTGCTGCTACAGGATTCTCCTATAGTAACATGTGCAACCATTACAAAAAAGTGAGAAGGCTAGTTTTTCCTTCCAATGAATTTGAGGGGATGATACCATCTCATGAGGAACTCTAAAAATCCAATAAGGACTCTAAAATAGCATAAACATCACCTAGGATATCAACAAAGGACCTGCACACATAGAAACAAGAATAATCAAACACACAAGAGCAAATAAAATATATGCAAGAGCTAGAAAAGACAACAAGACAACTCTCTGGGTAATAGTACAAAGGTCCAACATTCCAGCATGCATTTATCAAACACGAGGTTGGTAGAGGTATGGAAACCTCTTAGCTCCTCCCTATGTGTAAAATAATGAAAAATGTATGAATGTCGAGGTAAGGTATTTTTTATAAGTTGGAGGTGGCGAGTTAACTTGGCCACCCTCAGTTAGTGAACAAAATGTGATTTATGAGTAATCATGTCACATGGGATTATTAATAAAGTCAAGATTAGATAACATAGATTGGGATTCGATTACCAGGGATGTGAGAATTATCACTCCAGGTGGGGAAATGGTCCAAAACAAGAAAACTCATGCCTCTGCCAAGTCATTATAGCACTCCAAGCCCTGGCCAAAAATACCATATAACATATTGAATCTAATATTCTCTTGCATCTATGCTCATTTACAAAAGCATTAGGCTAAGGATGCGCCTGGGAGCCATTGAGGAGAGTAGAACCTTAATCTGTCAGTTTTATAGGAGGAAGCTACAGGAAGCTATTGGAAGCCTGCAAATGCTACATGAAGCCCGGGAAATTCCTACAGGAAGCCTCAGATGGTGAAATAACACTACCAAGGGTCAATTTTGTCTCCAATTATCCTTATCCTAGGCCATGTGGTGAAAAGTAAGTGGACCCTCTCATTCATCCACCCATAATTTATATGTTGGTGTACCCTAACTTCTACAAGTAATAGTAGTCATTTTGTGAATTGAAAGAATTTTTTGTCTACAGATTAGAGGGAATATACATAATTGTCATCAACTACATATTCCAACCCTTTTTTCCCATTGAATTACACATCAATGATATTACAGGAAGAAACCCTGGGATTCAATAGAAGGGAGCATACAGAAACTAAAATAATTCATCTTCACCCTCCTGTATTAGACATTCTTAGAAGCATCAGTGGTTAGGTTTCTATTCAAAAAAATGCAGTACAAGGCATGTGAAATGGGCTTACCCCAAAATAGTTGAGTTGAATGTGCCGACTACTCCTAGATGTGATGTGGGATGCCAGAGATGCAAGGTTGATCTGAGGAATGAGCTTTGCAGCGTCTGGTTGATGAGTTTTGATAACATTGAGGTTGTGATGCGCATGCCATGAATCTAGGGGAAGCGACACTTGGTTGGAGTTTTTGGAATTTCTCCTTTCATGTAACCTCCAACTTCTAAACATAGATCCCTGAAACAAGGGATGCCTTTGCATGGTGCCTTGGGAGAAGGAACCCATGGATGCAAGTTTGTTTTGCTTAGTCCCAGCGGGAACTGGTCAACTCAACTGCACATGTAAGAGACTGCTCAACTGTTGGAGAAAAATCCACATTTCTGGCTTGGAGCTGGGTAGGCTACCCATGATATTTATGCAATTTTTGGGAAGAGCAGCTAACTGCTACCCAAATTTGCACAAATTCTGGGCTGAGCAGCCTTGCTATGGAAATTTGCGCAAATCCTGCTGGGAGTGTTGGCAGGCAGGATTGCACAATCCTGAAGCCTAGTAGGCTTCTAGAGAGGATTGCACAATTTCTGGAGGGAAGGATGGTTTCCCTCTAGAAATGCGTAATTTTTAAGGGGAAGTTTTTGAGCCTGCAGTTGGATGATGTCCGAGTGAAAAACCTGTGAGGGGAATGGATCAAGTTGTAACCAACAGGATTCCTTCGAGCAAGAATGACATTGAAGCTTGTGAACTTGACAAAGCAAGGAAAGTTGTTGTGAAGGTTGGAAGGGAGGCTCCAAAATAAGGCTAAGCAAAAATTTTGGAGGGTGGTTGTAGCCACTACAATAGAATCTTAAAAAGACATATAACAGTCTCAAAATAGTAAAAATGGTGTTGTGAGTGCATAAAAATGGGTTGCACTAAGAATGCATGTGTGTTCCTCAGAACACATGCACATTCGTATGAACGCACATACACTTCTAAGACATGCTAAGTTTGTGGCTTGGTTGAGATCTTGGTTGGTAGCTTGAGCCTTGCAAAAAATGGAAATGTAGGAATGCATGCACATTCCTGGGAACGCGCATGCATTCCTAATGGCCCCATTGCCACTTTTGGGGCCATCATCTTCATGTGAACACCCATAGCCTATATCTTCTTTTCTTTGCAATTTCTATTCTATGTTATGATGCCTACCGCATATAACTTGATTGTAGTATCCATGCTCTAGTACCAATTTGTGATTACACTCATGTGAATTAAATGCACCATATCATTGTGTTTACTATTGGGTTAGTAGATATAATGCTAGTATAGAAGTGAATACCAACATCTATGAGGCCATAATATGGTTTCATATGGAAATAATATAATAGTAAAGAAGTATCGATTAGGCTCCCTACTTGTATAGGTGTCCTAGACTATGACCTTTTTTTTAAGCACCGAGAACACCAATTATTGTGTTGGGATAAAAAGTAAGATGTCCAAATGGTCGAACAAGTATTAGGGAGGTGGTTGGATGATGTGTCAACTTGTAGGAAACACCTTCCAATTCATTATGATGGAATACATGATATAGGAATATGATATTCTAAAACCAACGCAAGGATGCATTGAGTGTGTATGCATGAGTAATTAGAGTGGTCCTATGATTATGGAATACATGAAAGCTTTATCGTGGTAATAGAGTTATGGGAAACGTTGATGGCTAAAAAAATGTGGCCTTATAAATAAGATTGTTAGAAATTTTCGGTTGCTACAGGTATTAATTAGACAATTGAAATGGGTGTTTAGTTGTAAGTTGACACTCTCCTTTCACATAAAAACATTGGCAAGATGGATCGCTTGAGGGACTATTGAATGCAACAATGATGAGGCAACTTACATAAATGAAATTGTTGCAGAAAAATTCATGTGCTAAGATGGTTGGAAATAATAAGGGAATGTTTGAAAGAATAGTGAGAAAATTTCTTGCCCATGGTAGTTTTGTGAAGTAGAGAATTAGTCATATAGATAATTATTAAATAAAAATTACATTGAAAATATATATTTACTTTTGAATACCTTTTACATTGTGGAATTGAGAGTTCTTGCAAATTAATTTATTGCTAAATAAGTAATGGGTATAATATTTATACTTTTTCTTGATTGATGTTATAAGAACAATTGAATAATGAAGACATGAGTGAAGTACTAAAAAAGAGGAACATCTAGGATCGTATTATTTTGAGGAAAAGGAATGCAATGTGAGCTAGAGGCAAAGATTATATTGGAGATGAAAGACAAGGTGCTCAAGAAAAAATGCATAGGGCGAGTAGAATAGAGTGGACCTACTATATCTTAAAGAAGCACCATGAGAGTTGGGAGATACCATAGTGGAGACATACCTACAACGTTTTTGATATTATAATGCAAACATAATTTTGATGAAAGAACTATATATTTGTATACTTATATGGTGGCGTGTACCATGGAAAATACAAAGACAAGGGCAAGGGGGATTTAACATCTTGGTTTTGATCCCCATAGATTTAATCTAAATATGTGATTTAGCCTAGAAGCTGAAATGTATGGTCAAGGACCAAGTAATATAAATAATGTACATTAAATTTATTAATAAAATGAAATTATTCATTGTGGGACAAGAGGGACTAAAATGATGGTGGATATGATTCTACTAGTGAGAAACAAGAGGGGCTTGAAGCGGGGTCAAAGGGGCTAAAGCTAGTTTAATATAATGTTGTATTGTAACTGAAAGTCTTTCCCTTAACTTGTACTAAATGGCAAATCAACCCTTGGATATCCATCTCAAGTGGTAAGTTCAAAGCATGCATACTTGTTTTTTGTTTTTGAGAAGTTGAAGGTCATTGTCTTCTTCATTTAACCATCATTTTATCCATGATACTAAGGTGGTTTGAGGTACAAGAGAAATGGAACAAAGCCTATAATAGATATTAGATTGTGATTGTAATTCTATTGTGAAATTGTCTATATGAATCTTGTAGATGGAAACAATGAGATTCTCCCAGGAATATTGTGTTGGATATCAAAAATTGGTATGATAGCTCAAACTACATTGTAGAGAAAGAGATCAACTCTTTCGATTATATACATTAAAATAAACACAAAAGTGTCATGTTGAAAAAAAAAAAAACAAGTAAACCAATGACTAAGTTAAGAGGATTATCCCATATTAACAACCTATTTACCAAAAATAAATAATATTTATATGTACTTTTATACTATTTTGCTAGTGTGATGTGTATTATATTTTCTATATGTTAAATTTTAGTTGTGCATTATATAACCACTTATATTTTTATATCATATGAGATAGCATAATATACAAATTGATATTAAAATTAATGTGTGAAATAGAAGGGAGATGAGTGAAAGTTTCCTAATTAAATCAAGGTTGTTAACTGAGTTACAAAGTGATATGAAAGCGTTAAGAGGTTCATAGATTTTCTAGATATTCTACTCCTGATATTGAAGGAAAAGGGAAAATGCCTGAAGCTCATACTTTCTTCCCTGACTCTCACAGAGAATGGAACATTGATAACATGAGTATTGGCCAAATTCGCCAAATGATAGATTTGATGTATACTGAATATAAGCTCATGTGTCTCAGAGGTAAATCTGAAATAGATGCTTGCAGAACCATCATTCAATGTTTTACAGGTACTCTCCTCAGGTGGTGGGAGACTGAATCTTCTCCTAAACTCATTGAAACCATGGAAGCAGAAGTTCTCAAAGATGAGAAAGGAGATGTTATTCACAATCCAGATGGTATTGTCATCAGCAATATGATTGGTGCATTGACATCAATGATTCTGGAACATTGGTGTGGCAGCGAAACAGAAATCGCCAATAAACATGAGGTTATTCTTATGAACCTCAAGTGCCATAAAATGTCACAGTGCGATGATTTCCATAGAGATTGGATGCAGTGGATCTATGAGGTAAAAGACTCTAAGAATTTGTTATGGAAACAGGTATACCTTACTGCTCTACCTTCTAGATTTGTTGACTACATCAAAATGCAAGAGATTTTGCAGTTACCTTTTGAATCTTACACATGGGGTGAGATATATTCTCATATTACAAAGACATTGGTAAGTCTTTGTACTAGTTCAAAAGTTAACAGATCTCTGGAAAAATTATCAAGGTTACCAGACAAAATGTCCATCTGCAGCAAGTATGGACTCACAATAGATGATCCTTTGGTTAAGAAAAAAAAATCCAGAAAGAGAGCCAAAAGATAATTTAAAGAAACTTTGTACAGGAATAAAAGAAATTACCCAAAGGATAAAAGAAGATATCCTACAAAGGATAAGCATCAGAGATATAAGAAGAAGGGTTATTACAGATATGTTCTGAAGACCCATTATTACAACCACTCTGATATTCATCTGCATTCAGCCAAACAAGAAAATGGAATAAAATCACTTGTTGGCTGTGCGGCCAGAATGGGCATACAACTTCCAGATGCCCTCAAGGAGAAGAATCAAAGCTCAATAAAGGAAAGAAGACAGTTGTTTATGCTCAAAATTCCAAGCAAGTCAAGCAAGAACACTCGGGACCTATTTTTTGTCTTAGATGCAAATCCAAGACACATGTTACAAAAAGATGCACAAATCTTTTTATCAAAGATACAACCCAACATCATCAACTAGAAGAATCTTCTCTTGATTCTTTTAGTACTACATCAGAAGAAGAATTGAAGGCTAATATAGGACAGTGTTATGAATCTGACTCATCAGAATGTCCGTGTTCAGATTCAGAAGAATGTGCTTGCCATGTTTTATATGAAGATGATTCTGAATACTACACCAGCTCCAGTGAAGAAGAAAGGCCTAAGCCTCCAAAAGAAAAGGTTCTCATGGCATCTACTGAAGAAGAAGCAGAATTGAAGATTCTATCTCAAATAAGGGCAATGGAGGAAGGAGATATGAAAAATCGCCTGATTGAAGCATTCACTGACCAGCTCAAAACCAAAGCTTCCAAAGAATCAGGTAAAAAGCCTTTATTTATTGATGCATCTTATGAAAGAAATACTAAGTCATTCCAAATGCATCATCAAAAGCCAGGAAAAGTCAGGTCATTGACTCTGGGAGAAGTAAGTGGTGAAATTCACCACCTCAAAGCAGAAATCTCTGCAATTAAAGTCCAAATTGCAGAATTACAAAAAGGAAAAACATAGAAGAAAGAAGAAGATGATTCTTGGAATCCTACTGCATATCATCAAGAAGTGCAAATTGCTGAAGGAATGCAAGATCCACATTTTGGATTTAAAGATATGAGGTTATTCACAATCACCTATCAGCAACATCATGTTAAGGTAAAAATCTGCATCCAAGGAAAAAAATTTCAAATGATTGCATTACTAGATTCAGGTGCAGATATTAACATCCTTAATATCAAAAATATTCCAGCCAAGTATTGGGTTTCAGCTGAAAGAGAGGTTGTAGGACTGGGCAATAAGAAACTCCAATATGAAATTCCCAAAACCTCATTATGTTTTGACACTCATTGTGTATATATTAAGTTTGCCATTGCAGACGTTCCTGTTGACTGTATATTAGGAAATGTCTTTCTAGCTACAGTGGAGCCCCATGGCTCAGCCAGGCTAAAGGGAGGAAGAGCCGGCTATTTTATCTCTGTTCCTACCTCAAAAGGTAAAAAAAAGAAATTTGAACTTCCTTATGTCTCAAGTCCAAGGATTTCAACAATGGTCCAAGCCATGCAAAAATTGTATAAAGAAGAATTTTTGTTGGCAGATCTCAAAGATCTGAAAGGCACACTAGGAGTTGAACAATTAAAATAATCCCACATAAAAAGAAAAATCCAAGATCTGAAAGAAAAATTGCAAGAAACATGCTGTTCAGAAGAGCCAAATGCTTTCTGGCATAGGAAGCAGCATACTACCAAATTGCCTTACAAAGAAGGGTATACTAGAAAACCCTGTAAGAGAAGAGCCATCCCAATGAGCAAAAAATACAGAGATCTTTGCCAAAAATAAATCTAGCAATTGCTTGATAGAAGACTGATCAGAGAATCCAATAGCCCCTGGAATTGCTATGGATTCTATGTGAATAAAAGAGCTGAACAAATTAGAAGAATTCTCTCATAAATTATAAGCCTCTAAATTCAGTTCTGGCTGATGATACCTACCCAATTCCACACAAGGGAGATTTGATCAGAAGGATTGCTAGAGCCAAGGTATTTTCTAAATTTGATCTAAAAGCAGGATTTTGGCAAGTTGCCATTGATGAAGTAGATAAACTTAAGACTTCTTTTAGTATTCCTGTAGAGAATTATGAATGGAATGTCATGCCATTCGGCCTCAAGAATACTCCCTCAAAGTTCCAGAAAGTCATGGATGATATCTTCAAGCCATACTTTGATTGGCTAATTGTTTATATTGACGATGTTTTGATTTTCTCCAAGAATATTGATGACCATTTCAAACATGTAAATATTTTCTTGAAATTGGTTCAAAAGAATGGACTGGTATTGAGCAAGAAAAAGATAGAAGTGTTCCAGACTTCTATAAAATTCTTGGGACACACAATTTGTAACGGGAAAATTTCTCTACAACAACATGCCATCGAATTTGCAGATAAGTTCCCAGATGTGCTTAAAGATAAAACACAGCTGCAAAGGTTCCTAGGGTGCCTAAATTATGTCAGCAATTTCTACCAGGATTGTGCCAGTGACAGGAAGCTGCTAAATAAAAGACTTGGTAAGAACCCTCCTGAATGGTCAGATCTCCACACCAGAGCAGTCCAAGAAATTAAAGCCAAGGTAAAATCTTTACCTATCTTATACGTAGCTGATGACCAAGCTTTTAAGATAGTTGAATCTGATGCAAGCAATGTTGGATGGGGAGGAATCTTGAAACAAAGAATTGGAAAAGAAGAACAGGTTGTTCAATTTGCTTCAGGAATCTGGAATTCAGCAGAACAGAACTACTCTGTCATTGAAAGAGAGGTAAAAGCAGCATGGAATTGCATTAGCAAATTTGAAGTTTATTTGATAAACAAGCCTTTTCTTCTCAGGACAGACGCCTCAGCTATGCAGAAAGTTTTATCTAAAGATATCAAGAAAGCTGGAGAAGCAAAGTTTGCCAGATGGCAAGCACTCTTTGCAAATTTTGACTTCTCAGTAGAGCATATCAAGGGAAAAGATAACAGCCTTCCTGACTTCCTTAGCCGTGAATATATTGAACAAAAAGAAGATCATGTCATGATTATTATCACTGAATGGGATAATAATCAGAAACAAGAAATTTTGAAGACTGTGCCAGATGAATTAGAGTGGGAGACCTACAAGAGAAACTGGAAACCGACATGGCAGCTCCGCAATACCAAAGTACTGGATGCTAACCTACAGCCCCATACAGATCTCCAGTATTATGTGCCAGAAAGAAAAGTCTACCCAAAAGGAAGAAAATGGATACACGACATGGTCTATGATAAAGCTAGAAGAAATGCTGAAGTAGCAAGAATAGCATTAGAACAAAATTTTCATGATATTGCTACTATCTGGTATCATGGAGGGAAAAACACAGGAATATATGAAAGACATGTCTGTATCTATAGGACCAGAGATTTATGGAGAGAGCCTGGTCATGGCAAAGTTCACCCTGCAGCTCGATGGCCCAGAAATGATCCCCATATCATGTTTCCTGATACTGTTTATGATTTTGCAGACTACAAGAAGCTCTGGTGGCAATTTTTAAATATTGATGATCAAACAGAGACGCATTATACTAGGATCAAGTTTAGCACAGTTGGCCACTACCAAGGTTATCAGCAATGTGAATGGTTCAGAGATTGGTGGAAAGACTAAGGGATGAACATGACAGCTATGGATCCTATAGAGCATAAAAAATATTGTAAAAATATGGGTAAAACCTGTATTATGCAATGTAACAAAGAATGTAATCACCCAGTCTATGATACTGTAAAAGAAATGGCTAGTACTGAATGGAAAACCTATCAAACCGCCCCATATAATAATTCCCTTGAAGAATATATGAGAGAGCACATGGAATGGCTCGTCCTTACCAAATTACAACATCAAATCATGCTGGGGAAGCTCATCATTGTCCAACGAATCTACACCAAAGCATGGGACACTATGCAATATAAGCGGGACCGATTTCCGGATCTCAAGATATTTTGATGTGAACCAGTCACAAGGGCTAAATTGTGACCAGTTTTCCCGTGGGCTTTACTGTTCAAAAGCCTCCACAGTGTAATATTCTCCATCAATCTTTTCTCGTGGGCTTTGGTACAAAAGCATCCACTTTGTAGACAGTCATGATATCTGTCAAATTTACTTTAAGTACAAGAATCTACTTTACAGACAATATCTTAGCGTTACCCGAAAGCAATTATTCGGTCCATCTGATAGACCCGAATCTTTGTGCGGACGTCGCTTTGGTAAAAGCTGGAAAGCAATGATTCCTTTTGCTTTAAGTCTTTTCTTTGATCCGACCAGCAATAATGTTTGTCCCCCCTCTCTTCCTATATAAGAAGGGTAAGGCTCATTTGTTTGGCATCGGAGTTTTGAGAGTCTAAGAGTCTTGAGTCTTGTGAGTTTTGAGTCGAGTGTATTTCCTGCTCTGCATCTACGGACCTAAGGGTCTGATCTGCTTGCACCACGAAAGATTCACTCAAGTCCTTAGGTGGTTTGGAAGCCTGCGCATCAGTGTGCTCGGCACTGGTGAGAACCTAAAGTGGCTGAACCATTAGTAAGAGTCTTTCAGTTTGTAGATGTCAGTCATAAACTTCTGAGGCAGAGTCTGTCTATCGCCAGGTAGCCTCCGGTATTACTTGTTCTTTATGAACGGTATACAGTCCGGTAAAAGTGACGACAGTCAATCTCTGTAAAGAAATTCTCTCTCTGTAATATTCTAAGTTTCTGCAATAAAAAGAGTACACTATATTTCTGCAATCGAGTACCTCTGTGATTTAAAAAAGTCTGCTGCGATAGTAGTTTTGTTGAGCTTTCGTCTGAAGTTCGCAGGGAGTTCGCCAAAGGATCAAAGGGACACCAAGGCTGTTGTAAAGCGTGGAAGCCATTGTATAAGCCAGAAGAGTGTGAAAGATCTCAGTAGGTTCACCACTGGTTCACCAGGTGTTGGCCATCAACACTAACAAAAAGGCACAGCAAGTTGCAAGCTCATGATGTTTGAAAAACGATAGATAATTTTTCAGTGTAAAAATTAATATCATTTAAATCTTGTGAATGTTTTTGTGGTGCCACCGTCATTAAGATAATCAATATGTTAATTAAATAAATAAATAGACATCATGGATGATGTTAAATGGCCATGGCTAATTATATTTTATTGGCTTGTGTGAACTAATTTTTGGACTAGTACTCACCAATGGAATGTTTATGGGTAGCATGGCTGTATGTATAACCTTGCGGTCTTCGATTGGAAAATAAATAAATCATATATAAAATGATTGGTCGGGACGACTCTAAAGCCTGTCTGGATAACCTTTCTCAATGCCCTCATTGCATACGTAAACAAGCTATTTCTTTTTTTCCGATAGCATTGCGGCCCCTTTTTTTGGGATGCTGCGTCACATATTTCCATCCCCTAAACTATTGCGGATTTGATATGATAACAAATTTTCAGACATATTTTAATAACAAAATATAAAATATTTTAATAAAATATATTAGCCATGGCCGTTTAACATCATCGATGATGTCTATTTATTTATTTAAATAACATCAGAAAAGTTCTACAACCATCCATCGTTCTCATCGCCTACAAAATAGGACCATAAAATCAAGAATGCCTCATATATTACTGCATTCCCCCCAGAAATCGTTCGATCATTCATTACACGATTAAGGGAAGCGAACCGCCAATTCGCTGGTTTGTGGCACGCCATATTTATCAGTATATATCGACATGGACCCAAATTCAAATCCACCCAATCCTGCAAATACTGCTAGAGTGTTTGGCCTAGTGCTCTGCTTGGCAACTGTGATTGTAATACTCATGATCTTGTCGTTTTCGTATCTCTTCTTACGCTATCGCTCCACTGTTCCTTTACTCGATCCACTAAGCTGGGCTAACCAGCGCGCCATCGCCCTTCATACCGCTCGCTTGAACCACGACGGCGTTGTAATTGGGATCGAGGAGGAGACCTTGGATTCACTCCCCAAGATGTTATATTCCAAGAAAGTTTGCCAGTCCTTCAAATCTGCAGAAGGAAATGAATTAGACGAAGCAGAGGATAAGAAGTGTTGCTCGATTTGCCTGAGCGATTACAAGGAGTCGGAGGTTGTGAGGGTTATGCCTGATTGCACTCACATGTTCCACAGGAATTGCATCGACGAATGGCTTCGCTTGCACGCAACATGCCCCATCTGCCGAACTTCTCCTCTTCCTTCACTGCGCTCCACTCTCGTACAAGAAGCCCCTCCAACTACTATTCTCACAGTACATGATCATGATTCCAACCACCCTTTCCCAAGATAACGCAGGGGACGTTGTACTGTAACACACACCAAAACTCTGACGTTCTTTCACAAAATTTCTTTATGCTTGCCTATGTTTCCATATCATATATATATAGATATCTTGCAATTCATCACACGATTCCCATGATTCATATGAATTCAGGTGGAAATCTTGTATTTTTTGCCAGCAAGCATAAATTTGTGGAAACTTTTTATCTCAAAATAGCTATGTTGCATGAGTTTCTGGAACATGGGAACGTTGGGAACTTGGGTACGAGTGTCGGGAACGGCTAGAGGTTTCCCCAAAATTTACAGGAAACGGCTAATCTGGAACGGTAATATTATATAATAAAAATATAAAAATAAAAAATATATAATTATATAATAATCAAAATTAATATTAAATCAAAATATTCAAATATTCAAATCAATTTAAATATATAATCTCTCTTGTATATAAATATTACTTCCTGAGTCTCTCCCTTTTATATATATAAAATATTAAAATTTCAAGTTCATTATCAGTTCTCTGACACATGACCAGTATTTGAAACAATCTGCCTAAAAAATACAAAGGAACAGTTTGACCTATGTTTCTCTAGTTATTCTTATGAGAAAAAGTAAAGTGACTCTAATGGTTAAGCATTGATTGCCACATACAATATGCACACAATCTTCTAAACATATACATATACATATACATAAACAAAAAAATAAATACTCATTAGCATGACATCCCAGATATCGCCCTTACATTGAGGTGTCACACGCTTCCTTAACCCATCAAGAGATTGCTCCAGTTTCTCAATTAAGGATATCGGTGTTAAGGATGTCTTTGGCCTTTATTCCTGCGAAGGTTTCAACAAAGCCTCATGTTTTGTGGGCAATTCAACATATTTCTTTACATGCTTTGTATTCCCTAACCCCACGGAATGCAGGAACTCCAAAAAAAACAGTCTTCAAATCTCCCGGAACTTTCCCAAGCTCCCATTGCAGCTCCCACAGAGAAAGAAACGTTCCCATACAGTTCCAAAGCTTCCGGGAGCGCGGCAACCACTGGAACGGGTTTCCCACTTTTAGGGAACGGTTCTCGTGTAACAGAGCAAAATAGTTATTTCAATATCGCATGTTTTGTTAAGGGTAAATCGTTTGGTACTTGCATGTTATCTGAATGAGTGAAGAAATCAAAGAAAAACGATTTGCTTTTGCTGTTTAAATTTTGCCAGAAAGCATAAATTTGTGGAAATTTTTTTATCTCAAAATAGTTATTTCAATATCACATGTTTTGTTAAGGATAAATCGTTTGGTACTTGCATGTTATCTGAATGAGTGAAGAAATCAGAGAAAAACGATTTGCTTTTGCTGTTTAAAAGATTTGTCAAATGCAGGGCATCACACAGAAAATGTCGCAGTGTGGAGTATTTATAGGAGCCGGGGCCACTTTGGCAATTCCGTGGCTGGACTGGACAGAACAAATTTAATCCAGCCACAACTATGGCAGCAAAGCAGTATGTTCATCCACCAATAATATTTTTTTTACATTTGGTACTTGTTATATTTTTTTTATACACACCATAAGGAAAATATGAAACCATTCTCATCCTATCTTTTGTAGTTACTTCAAAGGGTTTAAGAAAAAGTTATTGGAATCAATGAAAAAAGATATTTATGTTTCTGCATTAATTTGTATTTTCATATAAATAAAAGTGTAACTATATCCATTCATAATAACTATTAAAATATTAATTTTATTTTATATATATTAAACTGTTAAAATTTAAAACATCTAAAAACTAAATATATTATAAATTTATTTAAAATAATAGTATCTATTTTTAATAATAAAAAGATTTAATATATAAGTTAAACATATATACATTCAAAAATATATATAATAACATTTTTTAATTATTTATATTAATTCATTTTATTATGGAGATTATAGATTTGGTTATAATATAACAGGTCAATATCATGATTTATCAATACTATATGCCCAAAAAAATCTAACTCTTGCATAAACATTCATCAACATTAACATAAATGCACAACAATATAACTGGGAGGGGCAACTCCCTGTAATGAGTTTGCCCATAATAATAATATATATGTAAGTTACAATCCTGAGGAAACCCCAGAATAACACTTAGAATATTTTTACATTCACTAGCACAAAGCGTTCAGCGAGCTCGTCGGCATGTCCACACGATCGTCCGAACTACTCTGCGCAATTTCTCGTTTGCCTTTGCACGTCCACCTAAATGCATTTCGTTAAACACATCCAACTCATCCAACTCGTCAGGCACTCCCAGCAAACGCCCAACTCGCCAAGTTTCCGTTGGTGAGTCATTCACTATGCACCCGTTCAAGACTTTACCCAAACAGCCGTTCACCAACTTGTATCGTTCAGGCAAACCCCCTGCTGCGCCCTCGAACGACTTCCTGAATGACCGTTCGAACAGATGCCCTATTGTACCCTCGAACGACCCTGGCCGAACGCCCTCGAACGATTCTGCATGAACGTCCTCACATGATTTCTTGAATGACGCCCTCGGACGATTTCCTGAACGACGCCCTCACACGATTTCCTGAACGATGCATTCGAATGAATTTTTGCATGATGCCTTCAAACGACTTCGTTTCAGCTCGGTGCTTCGGCCCTGCACTTGTCCACCTGCACCTTCGCCCGTTTCAAACTTCAAACCCATGCACTTCACCTTTCACCTTATGACTGTGTGTTTTTTCTTGATCGAATGATGACTTAGCTCCATGCCAAATCTCTCCATATATATGGCTCGCCCGACGTTGAACCATCGTGTCCTTATGTTGGCTGACCTCCATACTTCATCGTTTCACTTCTTTTGAATGGGTGGGCCCACCCATCGGCTGACCCAAGTGTGGTGTCCATCGTTTGCCCTCGCCCACCCATCGGCCCGCCGGGACCGCCCACAACCTATATGTCAAACGACCTCCACACTTAGTCTTTTTTCGTACGTGTTCTTTTGTTCACTGTCTAACTAGTTTGGCTCACCCGTGCGCTCTCACTGCACGCCCTCGCTCTAACTAGTTTGGCTCACCCGTGCGCTCTCACCGCACGCCCTCGCCCAAACATGCCTATAGCTCAAGGTCCTTACATCCTCCTCCACCTGAAGTCATTGTCGTCCTCGACAATCTTCCATCCAAGTAACCATCTGTCACCAAGATATCATCCACACAACTGTGTATATGGGTAGTCCAGATGTCCACTACTCAATCTTCTCTCACGCCATAGATATGCCACTATGTTGTAAGGAATCATGTGCTGGTATCCCTCATGTTGGTGATTAGTTGGGTATCTAATCCAACCATGCATCGCCTCCACAAGAACTCATGCCCCACATGGTCATGATTGTCCACTGCGTGCTGTCTGTTAACCTGTGTCATCTCACCCGTAGATGCCTGCTCAAAGTGTTTGGAGACTCACTGCCATGAGCACCTAACAATGAGCCTCATGCTCCCTGATAGTCTAAGATGATGAGGAGCGAGTCAAGCCTGAAGGCTCTCCCTCACATATCAACTCAATCCACCTATCTGGATCCTCCACTTCCATTCTTTGCAAGTATGCCTCCCGATCTCCCCCTTGGACATTCGGCCTCACATACTCTTCGTCATCGTCATCGTCATCCTCCACTGCCTCTAGCCTCTCAGATAGATCCAAGATGCTCTTTGACAATGCCTTGATAACCTGTGACTACTCCATAAGTTTTGTCTCTACAACAGAAAAACGCTTACAGATCTCTTCATCTTTCTTTCTCTCCTCCATACTCATCGCTGTCGCCTTATGCTCGGCCTTAGTTACTTCCACAATCAATACACCAATGGGTACATCCTCTCGTCCGTCGTAAATCTATAGTTTCCTCATATGGGGAGCAATCATAGCATCGAATTCCTTCATGAATTCTATATGCAGTACAACTTCACAGTCATCTATTCGCACCACAGTGAAATCGACTTTCCCTTTCCATTCACAAAGTGTCACATCCACCTTTTCAGCCACACCAATCATAGAATCTGGAGGAGAATTCACTGTCTTCATTTGTGCCTGCACCAGTACAAACATCAGCCCAATCCTTCTCGCAATATCCTCACTCATAAACTTGACATTCGTGACAGGTGGTATCAGAGCTGATGAACGACGGGAAGCTGATCCCACTGCACTAACATGACAAGTGGTATCAGGGTGATTCAGATTTGCAGAAGGGAGGTGTAATACTTCGTGACAAGTTTAGCAGAGGTGAAGCTTCATGCTTGGGCCAAGCTGAATGACAAGACATCGAAGGTTTGGGAGAATGTAAAGAGAAGCTCTTACTGACCTTATACAGGTTGAAGCCGGTGAAAGAAGAGAACCCACGAATTCGAGATAAACTTGAAGTCTTGGAAAAGAATGTTGAAGATGAACCTCTTCGACTTGGTTGGGCATTGGAGTAGGATGAAGCTGCAGATTACGATCACAAAGAAGAGGAAGCCATGATAATCAACGATGTTGCAAATATGACAATGATAGGGGAGGAACTTGAAAATGTTCAAGTTGGATCAGGATCGTGCAGTTTGCAGACATTGGTGAATAAGGAAACTCACATGGAGGGACCTCATGATGAAGTAAGTACTATTGATACTTGTGTTTTAGTTGAGCATTTGGTAGATGAACCATATGTAGGGAAGAGAAAAATCAGTTTGCCGATGCAAGGGAGGATCTTACCATGGATGTCTACGATGGGACCTTGTATGGGAAGGCAAGAATCATTGACTGTTGTAGAACTTGTTGGGGTTGTTTGTGACCTTATGGTAGAAGGTGCAAAGGCTCGTGATAAGGGAGGAGCATGGTGATCATTGCGGAGGAATGGGTCATGCTTTATCCACATGGAGAAATTGGCTAAGTGTCTGGCATGACTCATGGACAAATTGGAGGAGGGCACACACTTTAGTATGATGATACTTGGGTGGACTTCTCATGGCCAAGACCAAGAGGAAGTCTTGGTGGAACCTTCACTAGGGGAGCCATGGTGGAAGAGACTCATGTGATGATGATATGGTTGGGTGAACGAGTTCGCTAGACCGATTTGTAGGCTTGGATGAGGATGACCAATTGTTGTGATGGACAACATGGGAAATTTGAGTCATGGACATCTGGTTGGAAACATGGAGCATGACAGTCTTATGCAAGGACATTATGTAGGAGAACTTGTCAAGGTGTCACTTATGGACATCTAATGAGGAGTGCCCAGGCAGGAATGTTGTACAGGTGGGTTTGCTGATGTGACATAGAGATGTTTTTTTTATGAGCCGATGGGGATGTTATGAAATCTTGTACAACAAGGCTACGGACTTGATTGGATTTGTGAGAAGACTATGGAGCATTCCTACTACATGGAAATCTGAGGCATCTTTCAGAGACCTTTGGGCCGAGACATGTATGGTTGCTAGGATGTTGGTTGGAGATGACTCATGGAGCTCATGATGACATGAGGGTGTGACTTTTAGGCACTTCATATTATGGTGGACTTGGAGGATATGATGCATTAAGGAGCTGGGGTCAGGGACTTTGATGCAAGATGGGATGCATGCTTTGGAGTACATGTATGGGTGTGCTTGAAAGAGTGACTTGGATCGATATGAGACACTTTGGAATGATGGAGTTACAATGATGATGATGCCTTAGTGGCAACACTTGGGCATGGGTTGAGCCGAGACTTAACCACTTTTAACACATGGATGGATGAAACAAGTGTACACTTGTTTCCACCTTCCAGATTTCTAATACCACCTTCTAGATTTCTAAATCAAATCTGATGAACGATGGTACACTGAATACTTGACATTCATGACAGGTGATTTAGAGAATCAAGGAGGATGTCTATCTTGCAGAAAATGGGTTTTGCAACCTTCGAAGAATGGCAAGGGCACACATCAGGGCCAAGTCAATTTGAAGGAAGTCTACTTGAAGAATCAAGTGTTTTTGAACAAAGAATTGCAGAATGGGCCAAGGACTTGTTTGAAACAAGGGATGCTCTTCATGCTTTGGTCAATGAAGGGATCTCTGACATGAATAGGGATGAAGCCTATCGACTTGTAGGGAAAGAAAACTTGTTTGAAGCACAACTCAATGATTTGAAGATAAGGTAGGACTTGATTCAAAAGAAGTTGGAATGGCTAACTCTTGAGAAGAAGCAGTTCATAGCTTTCATTAAGGATAAGGAGAAATCTGCAGAATGTGATGATAAGAAAGAGGAATCCATGATAATCGAGGATGTTGCAGATATGACAACAATGGAGGATGAACTTGAGATTGATCAAGCTGGACCAGGATCCTGCGGTTTGCAGACATTGGTGGATGAGGATACTCACATGGAGAAACCTCATGATGAAGTAAGTACTACTTATAGTTGTATTTTAGTTTAGCATTTGGTAGATGAACCATATGCAGGGAAGAGAAAAATCAGTTTGCCAATGCAAGGGAGGATCTTACCATGGATGTCCATGATGGGACCTTGTATGGGAAGGCAAGAATCATTGACTATTGTAGGACTTGTTGGGGTTGTTTGTGACCTTATGGTAGAAGGTACAAAGGCCCATGACAAGGGAGGAATGTGATGATCATTGCGGAAGAATGGGTCATGCTTTAGCCACATGAATAATTGGCTAAATGCCCGGCATGGCTCATGAACAGATTGGGAAGGGCACACACTTGAGTATGGTGATACTTGGGTGGACTTCTCATGGTCGAGACCAAGAGGAAGTCTTGGTGAAACCTTCAAGTGGGGGAGCCATGATGGAAGAGACTCGTGATGTGATGATGATATGGTTGGGTGACCAAGTTCACTAGACTGATTTGTAGGCTTGGATGAGGATGACCGATTGTTGTGATGGGTCTACCTAGTTCAACAACATGGGAAACTTGAGTCATGGACATCAAGTTGGAGACATGGAGCATGGAAATCTTATGCAGGGAAATTATGCAGGAGAACTTGTAGAGGTGTCACTTATGGGCATCCAATGAGGAGTGCCAAGGCAGGGATGTTTTGCAGGTGGATTTGTTAGTGTGACATGGGGATGTTTTACTTATGAGCTGATGGGGATGTTGTGCACTCTTGTACAACAAGGCCATGGACTTGGTTGGATTTGTGAGAAAACTATGGAGCATTACTACTACATGGAGAGTTGAGGCATCTTGCAGAGACCTTTGGGCCGAGACATCTATGCTTGCTAGGTTGTTAGTTGGAAATGACTCATGGAGCTCATGATGACATGAGGTTGTGACTTTTAAGGACTTCATATTATGGTGGACTTGGAGGATCTGATGCATTGAGGAACTGAGGCCAGGGACTTTGATGTAGGATGGGGTGCATACTTTTAAGTACATGTATGGGTGTGCTTGAAAGACTGACTTGATGTGGATGATCAATATGAGACACTTTGGAGTAATGGAGTTACAACAATGATGATGCTTTGGTGGTAACACTTAGGCATGTGCTGAGTCAAGACATAACCACTTTTTACACATGGATGGATGAGACGGGTGTATACATGTCTCTATGGCAGACTTGAGGGATGGCACATTGCAGAGATGATGAAGGTTGCTTCATGAACCTAGATGTGGCACATCAAGAGTCGGGTTTGATGAGAGGATCTCTTCATTTTGAGGAGATGGATTTTTACAGATGGATTTTACACATATGGATGATGATGTTGGATAGATGCGACTGATTTCATGCAGCAAATTCATACCAAACATCATGGACAACATGTTGCAGACGAGATGAAGACTACTTCATGGACCTGGACATGGCTTATATTTAGATGGAGATGGATTCTTGATTGAGTTGATGTTGTGACAGGATGTTCTAAGAAATGACTGATGAAGGCATAAGGATGTGCATTCTTATGGTTTGAGTGTGACAGTTGGACTGATCACCCGACTAGTTCAAATCATGGGGCTCGAGCAGTGTACAGAGATGTGTTAGCATTGTGTTGGAGTATCATGGCAGCAGTTCACTCAATGATGGTGCATGATGGAGTCGACATGATATGTTGTAGTAAGCATGTAGCTTGAGTTGGAGGGGCCAACCTTCCACAGTGGGAGCAGCATGTGGAGATTCCAACGGATGTGATTGATGATCATGGATTGAGGAGACTTTCCGATGTATGGCATACCAATGGTTTATATGCCTTGGTATGGGTATCTTGGTGACAGATGGTTGTTGGGATGAGAAATTGTTGAGTACAACAATGACTTAAAGTGGGGCAGAATGTAGCGCCCACAAGTAGCAAGCTATACAACAAGCTCATACGGAGGTGACAAGTTGAGGAGCAGCAGCATGGTGGGAGGAAACGCGCGAAAAAACTAAGTGTTGTGGAGGTCGTTTGGGTATATAGGTCGTGGGCGGTCCCGGTGGGCCGACGGGCAGGCAAAGCCAAATGATGGGACACCACACTTGGGTCGGCCGGGGGGCGAGCCAACCTGTTCAAAATATGAAACGATGGGTCGGCCAACATAAGGACGTGATGGTTCAAATGTTGGGCGAGCCATATATATGAGGGGCTTGGCATGGAGCTAAGGCATCATCACAAAACCCACAAGTTCAAAGTGTTCAAGGTAGAGTGAAGGTGAAAGTGCGAGTTGGTCTGAAATCTGGGTGAAGGTGCAGGCAGGCGAGTGCAGGGTTGAAGCACCCGAGTCGAAACAAGTCGATTAAAGGAATTCTTGTAGGAGGTCGTTTGAGGGTGTTCGTTTAGAAAGTCATTTGAGGGTATCATATAGGAAAGTCATTCGACGATGTTGTTTAGGAAATCGTGTGAGGGCATCGTTCAAGAAATCTTGTGAGGGTGTCGTTCAGGAAATCATGCGAAGGTGTCATTCAGGAAATTGTGTGAGGGTGTTGTTTAGGAAATCGTGCGGGGGCGTTCATGTAGGATCGTTCGAGGGCACTCGAACAGGGTCGTTTGAGGTTGTTCGAGGGCACAGCAAGGCATTCATTCGAATGGTTGTTCAGGAAGTCGTTTGAGGGTGTGGTAGGGTGTCCGCTCGAATGACATGAGTTGGTGAATGATAGTTCGGGTGAAGTCTTGAATGAGGGCACAGTGAACAACTCGCCGGTGGAGACTTGGTGAGTTGGGCATTCGGTGGGAGTACCTGACGAGTTCGATGAGTTAGATGATTTGGATGAGTTCAACAAAATGCGTTTGGGTGAACATGTGGAGGCAAACGAGGAGTTGGGCAGAGTCGTTCGGACGACTGTGTGGGCATGCCGACGAGCTGGCTCAACGTGTTGTTCTGGTGCATGTAAAAATATTCTAAGTGTAAATCTGGGGTTTCCTTAGTATTGTAGCTTACATATATATTATTATTACAGGCAGACTCATTATAAGGAGTTTTCCCTCCCAGTTATACTGTGGTGCATTTATGTTAATGCTGATGAATGTTTAATTGTTTTTTATAATGAATGAAAGTACCTGGTAAAAGAAGAAAATAAACTAAGTATAGAAAGTAGGCATAGTCCACGATCGCAAGTATTGGTGAAAAGAAAGTGGTCGTTCAGGAAATCGTGCGAGGGCATCGTTTAGGAAATCGTGTGAGGGCGTTTGTGCAAAATCATTCGAGGGTGAATAGTGAACGAAGAACGAAGAGTGAGTTGGTGAACGAGCTTGGGTCGAAGGGGGAGTTGGTGAAATGCACCTGGTTCGAACAAAATGAAGAATCGTGCAACGGTTGAAGGCATTGGAAAACGGGCGAGCCATGCACAAGGCAAACGAGTTGAACGACAGTTCAGGAGACTTTGCCCAAGGTTGGGCAAGGCTGCACGACAGGTGCAGGAAGTGAATTTGTATAAGCGTAAAGGTGAAATTTGGGGTTTCCCTTCGATGTAAACTTACATGTAATTCTGAATATTGACATTATTGATACGGGCAGACTCATATTGCAGGGAGCTACCTCTCCCATGATAATCCTCTATGTATTTAAATGGTAATAATGCTAATAGGATAAATGGTATAACAAAAGATATGCTTGGCTATTGAAAAATAAACTAAGTATAGAAAGTAGGCATAGTCCACGATCGCAAGTATTGGTGAAAAGAAAGTGGTCGATAGTGTTGCACCTCCTATAGTGCAATTGGAAGAATACCGCCAGTGTAGGGGCATGACAGGTGGTGTCTATATGATTCCTTGTTCCTGTGGAACCCCCTATATTGGTGAGACTAGACGCTCTATTAATCAAAGGATTAATGAGCATGAAAATGGCCTAAAACATGGGAGAACGAAGTCCTCTGCACTCACGGAACATGCGGAGAAAACTAAACATCATGTCTGTATTGAGGAAGCCCGAGTGATTGCTAAGGTTTTGCAATTTCATCATCATAAATTTAGGGAAGCTATTGAGATTGAAAAAAGGCCTAGTAATCTCAATAGGGACGACAGTTGGAAGATCAGTAGTTGCTGGATCACTGCCCTTTCTTCCCAGTCATATCTCCCCTCTTCAACTCCTCCCCCCTCTATTAATGACTTGAACTAATATCGTAAATTACTCTTCTGATGTATATTCTCCACACACCCCCCCACCCCCCTTTTTAATAATAAGTTTTGGTTCTCTTTAGATAACTTATTGAATATGTTACATTAAAATGTTTCCCAGAACCATTATAGATGAAATATTACTACTATAATATTATAATAATAATTTAACAATGTTTAGTTATGATTTAAGGATAATATTAAAGTAATACTATTAATATTGACTCGGATTAATAATTATATTAATGTTATACATTGATAATTCTATTGAGATTACCGTTGACATAACTAACTAAAATGAATTAATATTACATTATTATTTAAATAGTAAGTTTATTACTACTATAACATTATAATATTTTAATAATAATATTTAAGACTATTATAATATTAAACATTAATGTATACCTTAATAACATTATTATAATTAAAATTGCCTTTGTTATAACTAACTAAATGGGTTAATATCACCCATTATAAGATTATTATTTAAGTTTATAATTTATAATGATAAAAATATTACCACTATTATATAATGATAATAATTTAATAATATTTAATATTATTATATCCACACTTTTAATTTATAACTTATAACTCAAAAAAAAAATTAAAACCAATAATTATTAAATGGCATTAAAAATAATAATATTATACTAATAATTTTGACCAATCTAACTATTTCTGTTCAATTATGTCATGGGTCCAATTGAGTCCAATATAGCCGTTTTTTCCAATTATATAACCATTAGAAGATCTGCCATCCCTATTTAACATGGAGCCTTGATCTGAATTTTTCAACTTGTCGTGATGATGAACCACACTCGTTGGTTCGAAACGCCTTACAAAAATTTTATGATGTGATTTTATCCGAAAATATTTCTATAAACTCTAATTAATTTATTTAAAAAGAGAAAAAAAATTAACTAATTAATTTAATTAAAAAAAAATCAATGTTCAAACCAACACTAAAAAACAAACAAGTCATAACTACTATAAAAATAAATTTAGATATTTGATTTGTGTATATTACTAAAAATATTTTAAAATAATTTATACCATTCTTAATAATTAAAACAAAATTCTATAAATTCAATTGCAAGAATATGACTATCCATATAATAAAATAAAATTGTAGAAACTCAATACCAAATAAACTTGCCTATTCGCATAATATAATAATGTATTAAACTATAAACTTCATCACTTACCCAATCTCACTCAGACCAACTTACAAGACACGTACAATAAAATGCAGGATCTCATCTATCCTTTTAATTTTTTGGTCATTTTTGGTTTTGACGTTTTTAATATAATAGCTGCTTTCCGTTTTAAACCTTGTCTTGCATGTCAAGACTAATTGGGCTTTTCGATTTCACCGTTCCTAGAACAATTTTCAACCAGTAGCTGTAGTGTTGACACTCACAACAGGTTCATGCCACAGGGGCATAGGTTATAGAATGCGCCGACTAATGCACACAAAACCTAACAAATTTTAAACTGGTAAATGACATTCAGTTATCTTCCTCCTACCAAATGCTACAAAACTGTGACAAGATAGTTGGCTTGATGATCACAAGCAAGATGTTTGTCTCATAATTACAACCACGAGTAGGTCACGCCCTCACTGAGTGAAATGGATACAGTGCATCCACAAGGGTTTTTTTTTAAGAGCATAGGATTTTTTAACATGATTAAGTTTTTCTTTCGCACCAAAAGGTATGTATTAGTAAATTCCAGAACCTTATTATTATCTTGAGCAGGTGGTTAGCCTAAGCCAGTGTTTTTCAATAAAGTGAGTGTGATAATTATTTCAAAATCTTAGGTTAAAAATAATTAGGGATTAAATAGGTTTTGATATCATTTCAATTTTTCATTTACACCAAAACCCCTATAGACATAATAACTTCCAAAATTTTATTATTAAATTGATTCCCAAAATAATCAGTTAATAGATTAATTCCCAATAAAATGAATGTGACAGTTACTCCGACAAAGGTAACCGTAAATGAAACTATCTGTACATATCTGCACTAACTCCTAGTAGATCCACCCTGAGACGGAACCGACAGATTCCTTCCTCACAATTTGCAACAAATTGAATAAAAGATTGATAAAAATATCCCAAGCAATTGTTGATTAGCTCCCTTTTATGGGTCTCTTCAAAAGCTAAGCATTTATTCTTGATGACTGTAAATGTTACCGGGAAAAGTGTCTATTTAGAACTGCTCTATCCCACTAAGGTGTGACAGCTGCCTTAGAAACAAACAGAGAAAACTACTTTTGTATTTCCTTTATGAACTATAGAGAGAGAGAGGAATAGAAAGAACCAACCTGTGTCTTGCGCTAATCCTTTGATTCAATCCCTCTCTTCTTTGACAGCTTCCAGCTACCTGCTCCCTTACTTGCCCAGCTTGACCAAGTACCTGTAAGATCACAGAAGAAGAAAACTCTACAAAGACATGGATCTATATTCATAAATAACTTAGGATCAGATTTAAGTTAACCATACAAATGTAACAAGCATCAATGATACAAAAGCATGGAGGAAAAACTCAAATAGTTTTTATTGATAAACAAGAAGATCCAAGAGGAGTTACAACCGATGGTTCCTAACCCAGCATCAACCTCCCAGCAAAGAAGCCCCTCTTCACCTCCAACAAAGCATAGATCACCCAATTCTCTGATATTTGTCTCAAAACCAACAACAATTCCTTACAATATGCAAAATTCCAGCCTCTGGATCTCTGGGATGAGGGATCCATATATAGATGTATGTAAGGAGGATGAGTCAGCTTGTGATTTGATTAGTGTCTTCTCTCTGTCAGTTCTTACTTCCACTTGGAGACTGAAGGCCTCTTACTCATCCTTGGTCGAATTCAGTGAGGCAAGTGTCATAGGAGAAGATTATGGAAGCTTCCATTGTCTCTCCACCTCGCGGAATGACACTACCATTTGTCATTTCTCGCCCAACGCACCATCATAGTGCATTTAGGTGCGTTGCAACGCACCTAGCCAGTGGATTTAAGTGCTATGCAATGGACTTAGCTAGTGGAGCAGCTGAAATGATCCTGTTTTGACTTATTCTAAGCAGTTTCTGGTGGAGAACTTCTGGGAGAAGCTGCAATTTGTTGACCTTGTTCCCTTAGGGGTTAGAACAACACTTTTAGGGACTTAGGAGCCCTTGGTTTATGGACATTTCATGCTTGGAGTTGTAAGGCACACAAATGTCTATAACAGTTGCCCCCTAAAGTATGAGGTCGTTAATCGGGTGAAATGCTTTATTATGAGGATCCGAAGTTCTTTCAATGCTGGGAGGAGACCTGTAATAAGATACAATACAATACATTATCTTCATACTGTTTTCATGATCTAGCTGAGGCGGGCATTCCCATGCTCAGCTTTATAAATTCATTTTCATGTACATAGGACAGACAATCGTCTAATTGTATACTGATGATTCTAATAGAGCCATCATCCTTTTGGTAGGATGATTATCTGTGCTGCAATGTTGTACATTTTAATGTCTTTATTTCCCTGAATATATATCACAGCCCGAATGGATGAAACTAGATCTGGGGTCTTCAATCTCGTCCGATCTTCACTCGAAGTACAAGTCGATCTATGTGAGAAGTGTTTTGAAGTCAAACATGGAAAGACATCGCTTGATTACCAGTCAATGATGTAAACTGTTAACAAGCGCGAGAGGAATCACCGATAATGATAATGATCCTCAAGGTACTGTAGTACAATTCACGTGGTGTGAATAAAGGACTTGGCGTCGAACACCACGCAAAATCTTTCGGTCGAAGGTCATTGATGTAAACCTGTCGCCGGAAGTGAGAAACTTGCCATTGAGGCATGCAAGCTTCAAAGTACTGAATGGGGTGTTCCCAGACCAACGTCTTGGATAATGAGCTGATGTCGACAAGAAGTGATCCGTCATAGGAGGGCCTTAATGAATCCCACATCGATGACATGGAACGGAGAAAATGATTTTGATGGAGGTGAAAACGATCTGATGATATACGGTTCAGGGTGGCGGTCATGAAAGAATGGAGTATAATGTATGGTAGTGGGTGGGACACAGGTGGCCTTTCTGGATGACTTCTCTTGAACATGTCGGCGACACTGATGTGATGGATTGGTAGCATTAACCCCAAATGTGGATGGTATGGTGTGACCATGGCGATGTGACTGGTGAATGAGACAACCCAACCCGACTCAGACACGGAGCAGAAGTGTCATGTTCAAGAGCGACTTGCTACCAATAAAGATTCTTTGAGTTTTCTTCCCAATTTTTCCCCAGTCATTGCTAACCAGTACCTCTTTATTTTTGTCAAGCTTGAGGAGGATAACATATGCTTGTTCTATAATTTTCCTTTTTCGTCATCTAATCCCTTAAGTTCGAAAAAGTATAAAACAATACAGAAGGGATGAATTTTCGATAGCTTTAACGAGCCAAACAAAACAAGCGCTCGATATTTTTGTGCAATAATCCCTCAGGTCTGAAAAGATTAAAATCTAGATGAGGGATAGCACTTCATGTCCCTTTAACGAGCTGGAAGGCCAAGAACTCGGCAATCTTTTCATATTTTACGAGTCAATTGAAAAGAGCTTAAAGAAGACTCGTCTTTTGAGGAACGAGTGATAAAATGGGTAGCTGCTAATTCCAGGTAAGGTTTGGAATTTTCCAATCATGGCAATGTCACAAGGATGGCTAGTGAAATCACTCTTCGTAGCTGTTCCTCAAAATGGGTAAACAGTCAAATGGAGGTGAATGATTGGCTAATGAAAAAGTGGAGGTGACGGTGCAAACACGACCAAGGCTTTAATGGCTGAAGTACTTCATTCATGGTGGTTATTTACCGGGCAATAGTTCATTTTTTAACGAGCTTAAACGCGGGCGGAAACATTTGCTCGGTGCGGGTTTATTTTTTAATGAGCTTGAACCTTGCAGTAAGAGTGCTCAATTAATCCAGTCGTATGATAAGAATGTCTCATATAAAAACGACAACTTTTAGAGTTTTGCCCCACATCCTTTCTTCATGCAAGTTAGGAGATGACCAATCCTACGAGTTTAAAGGGTTAGAGGCCCTAAAAAATTAAAAAAATAAATAGTTGCCCTTCGC
This sequence comes from Pinus tabuliformis, assembly GCA_031772625.1. NCBI lineage: Eukaryota > Viridiplantae > Streptophyta > Pinopsida > Pinales > Pinaceae > Pinus > Pinus tabuliformis. Next base: position 916,947,799 of record CM062820.1, read on the forward strand.
TTGCACTCCAAAAGGTTTGCATGCCCCCAGGTATAAAACAGAATTTCGAGGTTACCTCTACTTCTATCTGCCAAAACATTTGTTTTACCGAGAGAGGCCTACCTCTTACAGGTTACCCAAAGATTTTTCTATTCGTGGCGCAAATAAAACACTTCTTTGGCAATGTCTACCGAAATAAACAAAGGTGAGTGGCGACGCTCGCCAACTCACATAACTTTGACAAGAGAATCTTGTTCCAGAATAACCCCATCTTCCAATCACGGACGGGGGTACAAACTAGTCATATTCTCCCGCGGCAACCTACCCTATACCCGAAGTTTTCCTGCCGAAGCAGACCAGGATGCATGCCCCCTGGGTTTCAGTCATATCCCTCCGAATTACTCGCGCTCATCGGGAGGACGGACTGGAGATTGAGACATTTCTTGCGCAAAAAGACCATTTAGGGATGGTATATGACTATTTGCTATGCGTGATCCGGGAAATGAAAGCAGGTCCATGAGCTTGACCACTCTTCCTTCGTGCGGAAAACACATCACTCTAAAGAGTGATGAGACAATGGCTCTCATGCAATAAATATAGTCTCGTCCAAGGAGTAGATTGTAATCTAGGGGTCCTTGAACTACCATTACGTTCATGCGAACGATTTTCCCTCTCAATGTTATGGGTACATCGGGAAGGATCCCTAAAGGTCGACTGGTTCCTTTATCAAAGCCTGTCAGATTTCTCATCTCAGGCAAAAGCGATGGTGAACCAAGCGCTTTCCAAGTAGTTGAGGAAAGGATACTCACAGAAGCCCCCTCATCTATGATGGTACCAGCCATAACCATTCTATATATTTGAACGATAATTCGGAATGGTATGCTTGCTGGTAAACGGGGTCTGCCTAGTTGATTCCAGTCGGAGGAGACAACTAGGTTGCTTGGAGGTGGGACCGAATAGACGGCCGGGTACGACTCTGACGAACTTCCTTCCTGCAGTAAAGGAACGGGTAAATTGCCCCCATGTTCGTTGGAGTCTGTGCTTATGAAAAGAATTTGGATGGTGTAATCCTTGTTCTCTTCAGTGACTGTATCATCTGAAGATGAAACCTCTGAAGGCAAGACCGGGTCAACTGCCGCCTCGACCTTTTGACTTTCATCTGGTATGGATCCAGATGGTTTATCTTCAATGATAGGTGCTTCAGCCAACCACCTGAGTGGGCCAGCCGGATTTTCAACTAATGAGGGACTCGGCAAGAGTTTTTTATATCCAGGAGGAAGTCGTAACGGTGAAACCGGACGATCATCCAAAACTCTTTTAGCTTCTTCTAAGAAGGGACAATGGTGGACGACATGATCGCCTTCACACAGTTTACAAGGAAATCTATATTTTTCTTTTTGTCCTGGGGCTTCACTTTCACTAGTTGACGGTGTGTTTTCAACATGATCATCAGAGGTTGACGACACCGGGTTGTGCAATCGAGGAGACCAGTCCCTTAATATCTGAGGGATGCAAGGAAAATCTCTGTGAAAGTGGTCTCCTTTGCAAATGACACATGGCGATTTAGGCCTGGTCGGTGCAGTGTGTGGATTTTCGTTAGACGACACTCGTTTTCCCCCATTCGCCTTTGGCTCCTTCTTCTTCTTCTCTTTCTTCTTCTTTTCCTTCTTCTCCTTAGGAACTTGACTTTTGGCTTTACCAGCCCCATCAAGCGAAGAGGAAGGAGGAGAGGAAGAATTGGAGGAAGTAGAAGGTTGGTGGGCAACTTTGGACTCGTCTAATTGCTGATTCGATTGTTCAGGAATAATGGTGTTCTGAACGACAGAGGTTGAGAAGAGCCATACAGGCAAACCAATTGTCAGCCCTGGAAGCGACAATGTGGCCATATGGGGTGCACCAACATCTCCCCAAGAGGAGAAGGGACTAGGATTTCCTCCAAGGGGAATTCCTTGGTTGGTAGACTCCATTTTCTCAACCCAAGATCAACGTAGGAAAGGGTAATGAATATTCCGTTTAAAATAAATTTTTATACGCTTTGACACAACTTGTTTTTTCAGTTTTTAAGAGTCGAGAAAAGACAAAAGATGACTCTAGTCTCCTTCGATTTTTAATGAGCCTGAAGTGACAAGTGCTCAGATGGACCTTTTCTGTTAAAGAGTCTGAAAAGGAACGAAAGGGACTGCTCTAGAGGTCTAGGTAGAGGGAGTACCAAACCAATCGCAAAACTGCAGAATACTTTTTACGGTACGACAGTCAATCTTCCCGAATGTTGTGTTCAGTGCATTGCGATCGATAGGGCGACAGACACGGCTTCCTATGGATAAAGGATTTAAGCCTATAGGGGTCTCCCAAAATATACTCGACGGTACGTGGGAGTACAAGTCCGTACTGGCACTTATCGTCTCAAAGTGGAGGAATCACCCAACCATCAGTGAGGACAATAGTTACCAGGCTTTACGACGCCGGAATACGTCTCTAGCCTAGACCTCTAAATGTTGTGTTAAGTTCCAAAGCGTTGTTAGATTCATTAAATTTATTTTAAGTTGATCTTTCTTATGAAGTTTGCCTTTTGGGTTCACCACGAGATGTAGATGTAATTCCTAAAATGCAATCTAAAGATGATAAACAAACTTTTATCTCTTTTCTGCAATGAAAATCCTAGCTACTAGGGGAAAAGAAAGACACAATCTTTTCACAAAGAGCAAAGAGCACACTGTAAATGCACTTTCCTAAATCAAGCCAAACAGACTGTCTATATGCAAATGCACATGCATGTATTTGTTTTCCACTTTCTTAATATTGATGCTAAAAAGAAAGTTGATGTACAAATCTGAATTTGCTTTCAAGTGACAAACACAAACAAGCTTCTTTTTGAAATCGAAAGGTAGAGATGATTACGACACTTTACGATTTTGAAATGAATACTCGTTTTGACACTAGAAAATCACAAATTCAGACCAAAGGCAATAGTAAAAGTATAATCGACCATCAACAACAATTAAACTTTCTCCTATGATCGAAATCGACACTTGCGATGGATCTAAATCAAAGGACGACAGTACGATTATTCTACTTTTGCAATGGAAAACTGTAAACGACTCAACAAACACACAAAAACATCTACAGTTCTTTTGTACAAATGAGGTGGAATATCAGTAAGGAAAAGGAGTTTTAAACAGTCATATACTAATCACAGGCTACAAAATTCAGAGACAAAAATGGAAAGAATGAAGCACAAGAACCTCAGCTGCACAGAGCTAGTTTGATCAGCGCACCTGTAACACAGAGAAACTACATTGTAGCGCAGGTTGCCCTTTCGGGAAGTGCGTTGGAATGCAGGATCTCTTCACAGTACCTGCACTGGGCCAGAAACGAGAATCTGTCCGGGTTCTGGGTCACAGTTTTCAGTTTAGTCTTTGGTTTTTTGTTCGAGTAAAAGCAATCAGTAATGCACAATCAGGGGTAGATCTAAGGAGGGTCTAAGAGCTATCACAAGGGCAATCAGATAGTCTGTGAATCAGCTGTTCAAATCATAAACAAATCCAATAAATGGATTGAAGCAGTAGATGTCTACTTTGCATTTGTTATGGCAAATGCAGTTCGAATGCTACTTATAAGTTTATGAAACAAACAACAAGAGATACACAAACAAACTAATTAGACAATCGTCCCCAGCGGAGTCGCCATTTTGTTACCGGGAAAAGTGTCTATTTAGAACTACTCTATCCCACTAAGGTGTGACAGCTGCCTTAGAAACAAACAGAGAAAACTACTTTTGTATTTCCTTTATGAACTATAGACAGAGAGGAATAGAACGAACCAACCTGTGTCTTGCGCTAATCCTTTGATTCAATCCTTCTCTTCTTTGACAGCTTCCAACTACCTGCTCCCTTACTTGCCCAGCTTCACCAAGTACCTGTAAGATCACAAAAGAAGAAAACTCTACAAAGACATGGATCTATATTCATAAATAACTTAGGATCAGATTTCAGTTAACCATAGAAATGTAACAAGCATCAATGATACAAAAGCATGGAGGAAAAACTCAAATAGTTTTTATTGATAAACAAGAAGATCCAGGAGGAGTTACAACTGATGGTTCCTGACCCAGCATCAACCTCCCAGCAAAAAAGCCCCTCTTCACCTCCAACAAAGCATAGATCACCCAATTCTTTGATGTTTGTCTCAAAACCAACAGCAATTCCTTACAATGTGCAAAATTCCAGCCTCTGGATCTCTGGGATGAGGGATCCATATATAGATGTATGTAAGGAGGATGAGTCAGCTTGTGATTTGATTAGTGTCTTCTCTCTATCAGTTCTTGCTTCCACTTGGAGACTAAAGGCCTCTTACTCATCCTTGGTCGAATTCAGTGAGGCAAGTGTCATAGGAGAAGATTCTGGAAGCTTCCATTGTCTCTCCACCTCGCGGAATGACACTGCCATTTGTCATTTCTCGCCCAATGCACCCACATAGTGCATTTAGGTGCATTGCAACGCACCTAGCCAGTGGATTTAGGTGCTATGCAACGCACTTAGCTAGTGGAGCAGCTAAAATGATCCTGTTTTGACTTATTCTGAGCAGTTTCTGGTGGAGAACTTCTGGGAGAAGCTGCAATTTGTTGACCTTGTTCCTTTAGGGGTTAGAACAACACTTTTAGGGACTTAGGAGCCCTTGGTTTATGGACATTTCATTCTTGGAGTTGTAAGGCACAAAAATGTCTATAACAGTAAACATGCCAAGACGACAATCATATGCATGTAGCAGTTCCTCATTGGAGCAACAGTTCAAATCACGTCGTGCTGTCAAATGTGAATAATACGCTACCAAGATAAACGTAAGCTATGATCAATATAAAACAAACCGACAATCATCATCTTCCTTTTTCATATATTTCTCCGCGCGTCAACTTCTATAGCCTAGGAATACGCTCTACCTGCAACGGATTGATCACATGCTGCTTAATACAGTGCCGACGAACATACCAAACTGCCATGGACAAACCACGACCATACAAGAACAGCCACAGACATATCAAATGATATGATTCATATCATTTAGTCGATCAACAATTTAACTTGACCTTACAAAAAAAAATTTGATTATGGTCAAATTATTTTAATTATAATCAATTATCGTTATGATAATTATCCATAACATGATCAATTTTTGTTTAGCATAGTGAATTATTATTAGTAATGATTAATTTTAGTTTATTTTTGGTTAATTTTGGTCAATCTTTGTCAACTTCATTAACCATGGTCAACTATCATCACATTGTCAACCATGATCAACCCTCAAGTGTGGTCAACTCTCATCAACCATACATAATCATGGTCAACTCTCAACAACCATAACCTAACCATAGTTTACCATTGCCAACCATGGTCAACCCTCATCAACTATAGACAATTAGGTTAAACCTCAAAAACTATAACTTGACTATAGTTAACCATAATCAACCATGGTTAGTTAATCCTCCCAACACATGTTGGCCACAGAACCACCCGTCAACTAACACAAACACATTAAACAATGGAAAATGAGAGTATATCAATCACTTTATTAATGTGCCTATGCTACAAAATGCCATGATTATGATGTTCAAATATATCAAATCATTGTGCAGCCTAGTATGGGAGATGTTGTAGTGGTGTAAATGTTTGTTTATAAACATTTACATGTAAGCTCAATTAAAAAACAATGAAATGCTAAAAGTAAGATAGAGTCTAGTAATGGGGAGATGTTGTAATGTCCCTACATGGGTGTAAACATTTAAATGTGCACTCAATTAAAATTATAAAAAGTTAAAAATAATAGAATTTGATTTGTTATATTGTAATTTTCGAATAATTTTTTAAATAAAAGAAAATCATAATAGACGTATCATTGAGCCGAGAGGCTAATTCTACAGCAGTATGAGGGGATGTGTAAGTTTGTCCGTCCATACTATTTGAAGGTCTATGTTAACTAATTTATGTCATATCAAGTTTTGTAGATATAGAAAAAAATAAGTTTTAATGGTTAAATTTTTTATTTGGTCTTATATATACTTTATTTAGCATTCAAATGAAAAATAATATATTATATTTTGCACTCTAAAAAAGTTTACACCTGAAGAAATTTGATCCTTCTAAGATGATATTAGATCTTACTTAAAATAAATCTATACTGATATCAAAATATATAACATATAAATAATAGCTATAAATCAAGATCTATTTCATCATATAAATTAAAATAATAATTCACTAACCATATTTAAATTTAATTAATTAATATATAAAAATTTAAAACTTGAACAGGGTTCTGTTCCAGACGTAACATTCCAACCCCTTTCTCTATCACATTGTCTGACATCGGGACAATTGTGCTCACAACATCCTTCCACGCAGTCTCGGTCAAGGAAAAATCATAGAAGTCTTTGGAAGGGGTGTCATCCTCAACTCCTTCACACAATAGAAAATATGTGGCTTTGTTACCATCCCACCAGTAGCTGACGCCATTCTAATTCGACCTTTGAAAACCCTAACCACCAGCCTGACAAACCCTACCCCTGCAACGAATTCCCAAACCATCACGCCCAAATTGCCTAATTTTCCAAGAGCACTTAGGTTTACATAGTACCACCCAGTCCCAAGAAATGTTGAGTGGGAGCATAGGCCTTGATTAGTCAATGCTGCATCAAAAAACTCAAAATCTAGTTGGCATGGATTTAATTAAGGAAAAAAATATGTGTTAAGTGAAAATCAGAGGAAGTTAGTCTGACGCTTGGGGTTTATGTCAAGTTGAATGATCTACATGAGATGGAAATGAAGACCATTGTGGGGAATTTCGCAAGCAAGCATATGTTGTCAAGCATCTTGCGATGGTGAAAAGAGTTGTTTTTCAGATTTGTGATGGTGAAAAGAGTTTTTTTTGTGGTTATTTTCTTGTTTGTTTATTATTGGTAGATCTAGAGATATGATGGACTAGTTATAAAACAAATTAAGATAAAATTTAAATATATTTACTTTTTCAAAATATGTAACAATATTTTTAACCATAGAGATTTAGGCTCACTTTACTATGGAAATACTTAATCTGTAATTAGCCTTTGTTATATTACCATGGAGAAATATCATGGTTTATCAATACTACATGCCCAATATGACACATGTTGATATGAAATTTTTTTAACTAATTAATTTGAGATAAATTAATTAAAGGGGAATAACTTAGATAAGTTTAAACTCTTGATTTGTGTATCCTACTAAGAATATTTTGTCATATTCCATGGAGGTTAAATCACTACTATCCACCTAATAATTACTACTAATAATTAAATTAAAATTTTAGAAGGCTTATTTTGAAATAGACATGCATATTAGTTTGAAAATGTCATATGAAAATGAGGTATGGTTTCTTGGGGATGTGGTATTAGTAAGTCATTGTATTAGCCCATAGTATTGTAATGAACCCTATTTATAGGGTAAAGTGGGGGTGAATCTTCATGGTTAAAAATTGTAATATTTGTGGTTTGACCCATGAATGGTCTTGTATATGTGCATATGATAATTAGGTTGGTGAGTTAGATTCTATTGAGGTTTGCATACTTTTGTATGTATAAAGGTGTTAGACCACTTAACGAGTGTATTGATGTTCTTTAAGGCCAGGGTTATTATGTGGGGCTAGAGTGTCTGTGTGTTAAAGTACCAATGAGCCTATATCTTGCAAATGCACAAGTAACAAAAAATGAACACGATAGCTACAAGCCAAGGCCCGATGAAAAAAAATGGGTGAATAAGAATCCACAAATGGAAAAATAAGGTGGATTGGTATCAAAATATTATAATATATTTTTATTAAAATAAAAGGGCACCCAAACCTATAAAAGGGTTTTTCATCCATTCATTTGTATGGTTACAAGTAGGGACAAATGTTCCCATGTGAGGGCCTGAAGGGTACCTAGAGACCCATGAGGGAAAAATGAACTCTTGGAAGCCATAAGGCTCTAATACTTCCCTAGCCAACTCGATTTGGAAAACCTATGGGTACTAACACAACCCAAAGGAATGTGAGTGCAAAGAAGGTGTGTATTTCTTGTGTGTGAGGTTAATGGGGGGTGTGATGCTATTGGTTGGAAGTTGTTGGGAGTTTAATACCTTGGACCTATTAGCACTCCAAGAAACTCTCCTAGGTTGTAGCTCGGAGATGCCTGGTAACATATAAATCTTCAATATCATTCTCGGAACTATTGGAATGGATGATGGTTTGGATCAAGTCAGATGACTGTTTCAACTCTATTTTCACTTAAGACATGCATGAACACCCTCATCTTGACAAGGCTTTAGGCCACTAATGCTCAATAGTTTATAGATTCAATGGATAGATGGAGAATCCTGACTATACTAGCATATACATACATAAACACATATGAATGGCTAGCTACAGAAAGTAAATGAAGCTTGCAAATCTAATTTATCAATGCAGAGATAAGATGACAGTTATCTGGTATTAGATACAGAAGAAAACATGAATAACCTATTCGAGTGAAAACTTGGAATAGAGGAGAAGAAGATGATTGAACATGTAACAACAAAAGAAGCTTGTATTACTGGAATGAAGATGAGACTTTGAGAGGAATAGAGTATCCACAGTCTCCAAAAATTGAACCCTTGATACTTCCTACTTTCAACCATTTATAGGCCTTTTACAATGCTCACGAACCCTTTGAGGCTCAAGAGGTCTTAATCTATCCCCTTTGTCTTTTTAACTACTTGATGCCACAACTAGACACACATGAGCTCAGAGGTCTCTTGTCCTAATAGCATAGTAACCAAATTCTCGTAATTTTTCCATGTTGTCAGGTAGCTCGCTCGTGCGAGCGATGCTCCATGATCACTTCTGTTGGTTTAGCCGTGTTGTGCTGTGGATTTTGCCATTTTTCGGTTTTCTGTCTCCCAGCCTCTGCCCACTCAAATCCCTCTTCTAGCATTACACAATCATTTCATAATGCATAAAGGGGAGGCGACCACCTATTCTACAACATAAGAGTGCCTCAGGCCTTTGGAACCCCTGAACCAACCGCTTCCTATTAACAAAGAGAAATGCTTTCAAACTATGAAAATCTGCCAAAAAACATTATTCATCAAGACTTCAAAAGTCCTTAAATCTTATCTATTCTCCTATCGGATCTGTCCTCAATCGCTGTTGCAAGTTGCTTCAGCCTTGTTCCAAGGCTTCCCTTTGTATGTTGGAAATACATTTGAAACCTTGAAATAACGTAAAAATGGCTTCCTTTGGACTTGAAACAATATACATTTTCATTTCCAAACCTCTTCGGGTCTGGGTTTTATCACATCAAAATTTTCCCTTTGTATTTCATTAAATAACGAAATATATGAAAATATATAAAAATGTTGTTTGGCGGATCTCAAATCCTTTACAATAGTGTTTATATTCCCATCGGGTCCGGTTAATCGCATTGCATATATATATATATATACATATATATACATATATATATATATATATATATATATATATATATATATATATATATATATAGATATAGATATATATATATAGATATAGATATATATATATATATCCCGCTCGTCTGTGAAGCTCCGATGCGATTTATCACAATCGCATATCACGATAACCCTGGGCCATTTGGTGAGCGCTCTATTGTTTTGGCTAGTTGTGATTCTGCGATGCAATGTGGGCCATCGATCTGCGCGCTTGATCAATGGTCCTTGTTGACTCCGTCGATCGCCATTGCAACTCATATATGATATGTGCCGATATCCTCCATTTTCCTGTGCCGATTGCGATTTGCCAATTAGATCTGGACCGTTCATCAGCCAGATCTGACGGGTGCTATGTATTCATTGTTCAAGCCTCCGCTGCTCTGTCTTTCACTGTTTTCTTGTGTTTTTTGCCTCCCGATAATGTTTTTCTACCTGTTTGAAGGCTCCCCTTATGCGACAGTTTTGATCTTTTGAATGATTTTTAAGAAGATTTCAAAGGCTTAGAGAGCATTTTGGAATCCATTTGGATCAGCCCCTTTGGGCTAACACTGGCTCCTTCTGGGGATGAAAGCCTCCCTTTGAGGTTTCAAGAACTGCAGATTACTGCCTTTCCAGTAACAACCAAAACAAACTTATCACCTAGTGTTCCATTGCACTTGGAAAACAAAAACTGAAAAACCTATTACAATATTAAGGCCTTAAAGCCTCATATGAAGTAAAGTTTCAAAAACTGTCCATTGACTAGGCCATCAAAAACACATTCCCCTTCCAAACTGTGCAGAACGAAAGTATTGTTCACCTGAACTTGAGCAATGAAAAATGGCCTTGTCCATAAGGCATCAAATTTACCATGGTTACCAACCTAAAAACTGTCCATTTTTTCCTTTCTATCCAAGGTTTCTTTCATCTTCTTCTGATGAATTCTTGACTTCTCAACCAGTTTTTCTCTGATCTACTGTAATTCAACCAAGTTACTCATTCTCCTCGCCATGTCATTCTATTCATCTTGTTCTTCAAGAAAGAATTTGGCCACAGGGAGAATCAGTTGGATAGGAAAAACAACATCAATGCCATAAACCATCTTAAATGGACAATTTCCTATGGACTTCTTGTTGGTAACTCTGTCAGCCCACAATGCAAACTTCAACTTGGAATCCTAGTTCTTTTTGTTGTCCTCCAACAGTTTTTTGATTATCCTTACAAGACTCTTGTTAGATGATCCTACTAGGCCATTGCATTGAGGATAATATGATTTAGAATGCACCAATGGAATGCCCATGGATTCACACATGTCCACCAATTATTCTGCCCTGAAAGCTGCTACATTATCAGTGATTAGTTTGGTTGGGCAACCAAATCTAGTGAAAATATTATCATTCAAGAACCTTATGATAACTTGATGATTATCATTTTTAGTGGGTATAGCCTCAATCCATTTCGTTAATAATCAGTGGCTACCAAGATCCATTTGTGCTGGCCACTGGAATGTCGATTGATTTCACCTATGAAGTCCAAGCCCCACTACTGAAAGGGGCCATCGACATTTATTGGCTTCAAGGGCAAAGATTTTAGATGCTGCCTTCCTGCAAACCTCTGACATTTGTCACAAGAATTTACAAAAGAAAACACATCAGAAAATAGAGTAGGGCAATAATATCCAGCTTTCAGGATCTTGTGGGCTATGCTTTTCCAATAATGATGGCCTCCACAGATGCTAGAATGGAACTGCTACATGACTTCCATAGATTTTCCTTTGTCTAGACATCTCAAGAGGATCTCTGATGGGTCTTTCCAATAAAGCAAGTTTTTATTAATGTAGAATTTGGTTAATCTGAGCTTAATGGCCTGGGCTCGACTTCAGCTATGCCTTGTAGGGACCTCTAGCTTCTGCAAAAAATGAACTACACTGGAATACCATTCATAGGTGGTTAGATTCTTAGCCAAAGACTAATTCTTCTCTTGCTCTTCTACTACTTCCTCTGTCTGCTCACCACCTGAATTTCAACCCATGCAATTGATGTCTAACAAACTACAATTTTCCTTAGCCATAAACTTAGCCAAGCCCTGGCCTTTGACAAGCTTGGTGGGCTTCACCTCTATGTTGAACTCTATGAATTTTTCAATCCATTTAGCTCTCCTTCCATCAATATCTAGCTAAGTTAGAACATCTTTTACTGAGGCTAAAGGTACATATGCAATCACTTTGGAATGCAAAATATAAATTCTGAATTCCTTTAAAGATTTTATGAGAGCATAAGCTTGTTTTTCAACAAGGTCATACCTTAGTTTAGCATCCCTCAGAGTTTTGCTGAAAAAGGCCACAGGGTGTTCTATCCCTTCATCATTTTTCTGCAATAGAACTACTGCAAGTGTGTCATAAGAGGGAAAAGAGAAGATATAAAACTCCACGGTATAATCTGGACTGATTAGAGTGGGAGCTTCCATAATAGCTTGTTTGATGGCTTCAAAAGAGTTTCTTGCACCATCTGTCCATTTTATTTCTGATCCTTTCTTTAGCATGGAAGTGATGTGCTTCACTAGCTCTGCAAAGTTTGGAATAAACCTCCTGACAAAGTTAACCTTACCCAGAATATATTGAATGTCCCTTTTTGACCTTGGGATGGACAATGGATGAATTGCTTGAACTCTTTCTAGATCAATATTCATGCCTTTAGAAGAAACAATATGTACCAGAAGTTTGCCTTCTTCTAGAGAAAACTGTGACTTCTTTGGGTTCACAGAAATTCCAAACCGTCTGCACTTTCGAAACACCTTCTTTAAATGCTAAAAATTGTCCTTGTGACTGCTAGAAAAGATTGTTATGTCATCAAGGTAAATAAGGACAAAATTGTCCTTCTCTCCCACAAAGGCTATGTCCATGGCCCTCTGACAAGTAGCCCGAACATTCATCAGTCCAAAAGGCATCTTGGAGTACATGAAAGTGCCCCAAGGAGTAGTGAAGGCATTCTTTTCCTGATCTTCTGGATGTACAACAATCTGATTGTAGCCTGAAAAACCATCTAAGAAAGACATGACTCCAGCCCCAAAAACATTTTGCAGCAAGTGTTGCATCTTAGGTAGGGGGTAGTTCTCTTTTTTAGAGCATTTGTTCAGATTCCTAAAGTCAACACAAAGTCTGATTTCTCCATTCTTATTTCTTACTACCACAAGGTTAGCTATCCACTTTGAATACCTTAGGGGAACTATCATCTTCGCATCCAAAATCTTCTTGATTTCCTTTTCAATCAAAGGCAATAAGAGAGGGCCGATAGGTCTTAATTTCTTCTTAAAAGGGATAGTGTTCTTCTCCAGTGGAATCTTATGTCAAATGATGTTGGTGTCATAGGTCTTGAGATCATTGTACTCCCAAGAAAAAATATCAGCAAATTGTTTCATTAGGGTGCAATACTTAGAACTTCGGGTAGAAGACAAGTGAGTGGACATATTTATGTACTTTGGATGGGTTCGACTCCCTACATTATATCTATGAACAACAAACTCATTTTCTTTTTTGGCAGGCTTATAAGGTACATCATTATGATCAAACAACTTCTCTAGGGGCACCATCGTTTGGTTATGTGGTTACTAGGCAGCTAAAGAATGTTGTCCTGACCAATTTCATCCTCTAGCTTGGACTAGTTGCATTCTTCAATGGTTTCATTTTCTTGGTCAATGTGCATATCAGAAAATTCATCAATGACTTGTAAAAACCTATTAATTTCATAATCATCTTCAAAAAATTTACATTATTTGACATTGTCAAGCAGAGATGGTCTATATTTTACCTGAACTTCATAAGTCAATTGAGGAGGCAAAGGAGGAATAAACATGCTAGTAGACACAGCAAGGGAATCAACAAGTTGATTCTTCATTTTAGGGATGTAAGAAATGCTAAAACTCTAAAAAGGACCTTTGAGCTTCCATACCTCATCTTTGTATGCTTTAAGCCTTGGATGCTTTGCTTGGAAATTTTTGTTGACCTACTAAATGATGAGGTCTGCATCTCCAAACACCTTCATACCTTTGATGCACATTTATTTAGCAGCATTTAAGCCCAATATAAAGGCTTTGTACTTTGCTATATTATTTGTGACCTAAAAAGTTAACTTGAAAGATAAATGAATGATTCTTGTGTGGGGGACACAAGGACTACCCATACCCCTGTAGCTTCCTTGGAGCAAGCTCCATCAAAGAACATGTCCCAAATTTGTGGCCCTTCTTCCTCTGTGATCTAGCAAACCGGTTTCCTAAGTTGCATGGGGTCCAACTGGGATTCTTCAATCTGAAGAATATAGGCTCCAAAATCAGTGTTGACTGCATAGATGGGATGATTAGCAGGATTCCTTTCATCACTAATGATATAAGCCAACTGAGCTTCTCTTTATAACTCTCCAACTCTCACCTCCAAAAACTTGGAAAATAGCATAGGATAGTTCATTTTGCAATGTTCCACCTAATCTCTTGATCTAGCCTCTCGAAAGCAACATGCCAAACTTGGGGGGTACATCTGCTACCACAATATCTATCATCATGCTCTTCATAGGTAGCTAAAACAAAGTGATGGCTAGGTCTTTGATTAATCCCAAACATTTCAATTTTCTGGAGTCAAAAGAAAATAGGTCATGATAAGGCTTGGTAATGTCAAGACCCAACCCATCCATGATAGCCTTGGGCATTAGATTATGGCTGGCTCCTATGTCCAGAAGACCGATGTGAAGGATTTTGTCAGGAATAGTCAAAGGGACATAAAATGATGTGGAGTTGTCATCAAAATTTTCAATCATTAGGCTGAGAACAACAACTGGTTTGTCATCTTGTAGATTTACATAGTCAATGGAGGCTTGGATGGCTTTAGGCTTAAGGGCCTCGATGATAGATCTCTTGAAGGAATCATACTTCACTAGTTCATTCAGAGGTATAGGTATGCTTAGCTTCTGAATTTCTTATTCGAAACTAAAAGGAGAAGGAGACTTGTCAAGGCCTCTTACCTCGTGAGCTGAAGCTTTGAGGATGATGGGATCAACTGTCGGTTGTTTATGCTTACTAGCTTACTATATTGTAGGGAAAAAAGCTCTCTAAACAAGAGTTTCCTTGGCATTATTCATCTTCGACCTCAGATCATATCTGTGCCGATAATCAGTTTGCAGAACAGCTTCATTGTCCCACTCTTGGTTGATCTAGTCATTGAATAATGAATTTTCATAGGCAAGTAGTGTTAGAAAGGAGGCACTGCCTTTGTCTTCCATACAATGGATCTCATCATCTTCTTCAAAATACTCTTCTTCCATGACTACATTATGGAAAGGGGTCTTCACCCTTTGGTCTTCATTGGCATCTTTGCTTCTTCACATAATCTGCAACTGCTTATTAGTTCTTCTATATGAATTTGGGTTTCTAGGAGAAAAGGTATTAAGAACTCTTCCTTTCCCAGGGTTCTACCCATCCTTTAGTTTGGTGAATTCATAGGCTAATGACTCTATCATCTTGTTCATTTTATCTATCTTGGGATCTGAAGATGATGAAGATTCACCCCTTTGTCTCCTTCTATCAACATTCCCCTTAAGCTTCTCTGCAGCCATGATGTTTTATTCTACTTCCAACGCTGCATCCTGCATATCAGCCAAGGTAGCACATCATCTCTCCCTCAACAGTAGACAAAAGTCAGAATAAAAGGCACTGCCATAGATTAGTTTAGTAGAGGTAGTGGTGGTTTTTACATTAGCTGGTATCTTGATGTACATGCCGTTAAACCTCTTAGTAAAATTAGACAACAACTCACCATTTTCCCTCTTTAAGTTTCCAAACATAGTGTGGTAGTAGAGTAGATCCTTCTTATCGCCCCAATGCTTTAGGAATGCATCATCTAAAGCCTGAATATCAGCTATAGACCTTGGGGTCAGTTCTCTAAACCATTTCCTAGCCTCTCCATCTAGGCTTTAGACAAAGACTCTCATCCACACATCATATTCACTAATGTCTAGGTTATCAGCATAGCTATAGAATGATTCAAGATGTTCTTCAGCTGTAACACCTTCAGTCCCACTAAACTTAGGCATATAGTTTTGATATTCTCAAGTAGGCATGGCATTCAAAGGAGTGGGCATTACTAGAGGTCCATACCTATCAACTATGATTCTTTCCATTTTGGTAGGTGCTTGTGGTCCTGCCATAGCTTTGATGGGTATAAGGGTACTAGAAGTCTGAACGGCAAAGGGTTGAGGAGTGACTGATAGGACTAAAGGAGTATGCTGGATAGGAGGAGAGGCCTCCTTTGGGCTTACAATGAAAGGAGAACCTAAAGAATAAGGAGCTCTATGAATCTATGAGATTTTTTCTTCACTGCTAGTATTAGATGCTATACTCTCAATATGTGCTTGTTCTATTATAGGATTCTCTTGAAGAGATATAGAATATTGTTTAGAACTACCTACTTGATGCTCCTTTTTGCAATGACTCTCTTTTTTTGATGACTTTTTTAGGGTTAGGTACTGGGTCTGCTTATGGCTTCTGAGTATTTCTTTGAGTATGCCTCACAAACTAAGCCAAAACTTTGGAGTGGAGGTACCAAGAGATTCTTCCTTCAGTAGAGTCGCCAGATAGATGACTATAACCCAAATAGTGTCCAAGCTTTGTCTATCATCAAAGATGGATCTATGTCATCCCCCAGGGAAGCTGAGATTTAGTCTCATCTCCCTGACAATGATGCAAATTATGTTAGCACTCCAGGAAGCTCTCCTAGGTTGTAGCTCGAAGATGCCTAGTAACATATAAATCTTCAATATCGTTCTCGAAACTATTGGAATGGATAATGGTTTTAATCAAGTCAAATGACTGTTTCAACTCTATTTTCACTTAAGAGATGCATGAACACCCTCAACTTGACAAGGCTTTAGACCACTAATGCTCAATAGTTTATAGATTCAATGGATAGATGGACAATCCTAATTATACCAATAGATACATACATAAACACATATGAATGGCTAGCTACAGAAAGTAAATGAAGCTTGCAAATCTAATTTATCAATGCAGGGACAAGATGACAATTATCTGGCATTATACATAGAAGAAAACATGAATAACCTATTCAAGTGCAAGCTTGGAACACAGGAGAATATGGCGATTGAACATGTAACAACAAAATAAGCTTGTATTACTAGAATGAAGATGAGACACTGTGAGGAATAGAGTATCCACAGTCTCCAAAAATTGAACCCTTGATACTTCCTACTTTCAACCATTTATAGGCCTTCTACAATGCTCTCAAACCCTCTAAGGATCAAGAGGTCTTAATCTATCCCCTCTATCTTTTTAACTACTTGATGCCATAACTAGACACACATGAGCTCAAAGGTTTCTTTTTCTAACAGCATAGTAACCAAATTCTGGTAATCTTTCCACGCTGTCAGGTAGCTCGTCTATGACAACGATGCTCCATGATCACTTCTATTGGTTCGGCTATGTTGTGTTATGGCTATTTCCCTTTTCTGTCATTCTGTCTCCCAGACTCTATCCACTCAAATCCCTCTTCTAGCGTTACACAATCATTGCATAACGCATGCAACCACCTATTCTGCAACTTAAGAGTGCCTCAGGCCTTTGGAACGCCTGAAGCAACCACTTCCTGTTAACACAGAGAAAAGCTTTCAAACTGTGAAAATCCACCAAAAAATAGTGTTCATCCAGACTTCAAAAGTCCTTAAATATGGTCTATTCTCCTGTCGGGTCCGTCCTCAATCGTTGTCGCAAGTCGCTTCAACCTTGTTCTAAGGCTTCCCTTTGTATTTCGTTAAATAACGAAATATATGAAAATATATAAAAAATGATATTTGGCAGATCTCAAATCCTTTACAATAGTGTTTATATTCCCATTGGGAACTGTTAATCACATCGCATATATATATATATATATATATATATATATATATATATATATATATATATATATATATATATGTATGTATGTATGTATGTATGTATGTATGTATGTATGTATATCCCGCTCCTTTGTGAAGCTCCGATGCGATTGATCGCAATCGCATATTGCGATAACCCCGAGCCATTTGGTGAGTGCTCTGTTGTGTTAGCTGATTGTGATTCTGGGATGCAATGTCGGTCGTCGATCTACGCACTTGATCGATGGTCCTTGTTGACTCCACTGATTTCCATTGCAACTGATATATGATATGCACTGATATCCTCCGTCTGCCTGTGCCGATTGTGATTTTTCGATCAGATCTGGATCGTTGATCGGCCAGATCTAACAGCTACTGTGCATTCATTGTTCAAGCCTCCGCTACTTTGTTTTTCACTGTTTTCTTGTGTTTTTCACCTCCCGATAGTGTTTTTCCGCGTGTTTGAAGGTTCCCCTTATGCGACGGCTTTGATCTTTTGAATGATTTTTAAGAATATTTTGAAGACTTAGAGAGTGTTTTGGATCTGTTTCGATCAACCCATCAGGGCTAACAGGACCTATTCATAGTTGGTATTGAATATGTACCCAACTTAAATAGTAATTTCCACATTGGAGTCATGACACTAGCTCAGGGGTGATCGACATTATAGCTAGCTCATGCATCCATGGTTTGCATCTAGTTGATCAATTTTCACATGTAAGTTCTTGAAACTTGTTATGTGCATGCTTTATGTTTTTTTTGGCATATATTTTACTATTATATCATGCTATGTATATGTATTATGATCACGATATCGATGTTAAAGGAAGTGGAATTGACCTAGTTGGGTGGCTGGGGGATGTTACAAGTGGTATTAGAGTCCAGGTTTCCAAACTAGGCCTACAGAGGCCAAAGATGGGGCATGGAGCAAACATTGCTAATATGTCTGCAAATTGTTTGATAGAATTAAGGAAACAATAATTGTGTTGTGAAATGCAATATTTGTTAGATACGTATGAGATGAGCATGGCAAGGAGGACTTGGAATTGTTTTTAAAGCTGTAGAAAACTTCGATGAGACTTTTTTTTTATATTATTCCAATATTAGCAAGAGAAACACAACAAAAAATCCATAACCAAAAAAAATATGGTAACACATGATGCTCTTTACTGTCACAATTCTTAGTATGTGATTTCTTCTCCTCTTGCAACTCCACTCATCATCAAGGTTGGATGGAGACAATGCAATGTTAGCATAGATGGACTTAACTATTTGGCTTTTTCTACCATCATTATATGTGGAAACCTTGAATAACATTCCTCCTCCTATTCCACACTAATTGTTTGATGAAACACTCGCAATATCATGAAATATTAACTCACTTTGTAATGAGGGAAAACTAGAGGAAATGATAATTCTTCATGAAATGGATAACCATTGCACTCCATTTGATCCAATATCAATGCTTCACTTTAGCAAGGATGGAAGATTCAAAGAGGCATTATGGATTATGCATTTCTTGGAAAAACAAGCTATTGTGGCTAATTCCAACGACTATGCATCCCTCTCATAGTCTTCCATTGATATCAAATCTATCACATATGAATTTGAAAAAATACTTGAGCGCAACATATTCTCATAGAATTCCATTATTGGAAAATTTATTAGGTGTAGTAACTACAAAGAAGAACTTCCATTATTTAGTTAGATGGAAGTAGTTGATGTGTGGCTCACATATTTATATTTCCTTGTGATCTTAAAAGTGTGTGTTTGGCTTGTATCTCTCAAATGGGAAGTATCAAAGATGTATGATATGTATATGACAAAATGCCTCAAAAGAGATGTGGTATCAAGGGATCCAATGATTAAGTATTATGCCAGCAAGGGTATTTGAGACAAGGCCTTTAAATTGTTTTGTCAAATGCAAGTTGTAGGCTTAGAACACATTGTGATATTGTGGACTATAATAATTGCAAGGCATTTTCAAAAAGGATTTGATAGAAATGGACCACTTTCCTTTCTGGGATAATCTTCCTTGGAAAATCTCATTCTCATGTGAATGACAAAAGGGCTATTGGGTATGTATTATATTCTCTGCATTACCTATATGCACCATAAACAAAGGGGGTCCCATGTTTAAAATTTGCATCTAGTTTTAGTGGTTTTAAGCCCATAGTCTTGCTTTAAGTAGTTATGTGGTGCAAGGTGTATTTTTTCCATGGTTTCGTAGTTTTGGTTATGGAACTACATTGGATTGCAAGTTCACATATTTCATGAGATACATAGTGTATTGTAATATTCTACAAAAATGTAGTCATAAAAATAAGCTTGTTGTTTTTCTCGAGTTTGGATTTCCAAGATAAAATCTTTATGTAATTTTTTTTGTTTTCCATTTTATATTTTCCATTTTTATTAGGAATATATTTATAGTGATTAATTGTATAGGGTTTAAACATACATTTGGTATTAGAGTAGTTTTGGCTTCAAGGGGATGCCTTTGTGACTAAGAGGTTTGGCTTAGGCCTTTGGTAGATCTTGTTACACTGGGATATTTGTAAGAGTGATTCTTGTGGTGAAAGGAAATGGAAAGAATTTCAAAATTAGAGATAAAGAAATTCAATGGGTAGATTTTTGAGTTGTGGAAACTAAAAATTCAAGACTTGGTAGGGGATAGAGATCATTGGGTTTTTGTGGATACAATTTATGCACCGATGGGGATGTCAATAAAAGAATAGATAAATTTGGATTGGAAGGAACATAACAAACTGTGATTATGTCTCTTAGATTCAGTATTATTGAATGTGTGAGGGGAAGTTACAACAAAGAATTTTTGGGGCAAGTTAGGGGCTTCGCATTAGAATGTCCTTAGTGAACAAATTGTTTCTATGGAAAAATATATGTAATATGAGGATGAAGGATGGAGACTTGGTGACAAGGCATATGAATTCCTTCAACATTGTGGTGAGTCAATTGTTGTATGTTGATATCAATATTTTAGATGAGGATAAGTGCATCATATTGTTATGAATCGTAAGTCTGGTTGTTCTATATGTAGTAATGCAACTACCCTAAAATTGAATGAAATAGTTTCATTATTGTCGTTAGAGGAAATCACACATAAAAACATGGAGAGATAGAATGTAGATGCCTTGTCTATAAGGGGATGCTCCTAAAAAAAATAGAAATATGTCCTCAAGTGGGACATCTAAATCTAGAGTGTTATGCAGAATTTATGACTATAGACGAAAGTATCTTCGCTAGAACTAGTGGCTTGGTCTAGAACAACAAAAACCAAATAATATAAAGTTCCATTTAGAGAAATTGGTGGATAGAAAGAGGCTTACTTGGAATCTATCGCAAGCTATTCTCTATTCTGGGCTTGTAAGATCCAATCGTAGCTTTTATTTCTATAAGTAGAACCTTATATTCTTTGCTTTCTATTTTTCTAGACCAAGACACTAGGTATAGGGAAGATACTTTTGTTCACAATCGTAAATTTTGCATAAAAAAATGACGACTCCACTGGGGATTGATTCATTCCCTTAGTGGTTTCCTTGACCTTATCCCTTGTTACACCTTTTGAATAGACATCCAGTGCCTCATTTAGTCTGAATTGACCCTAGGAAGACCTTTCATTGAGCTGCATTTGATTTTTTTGTTAGAAATTTGGTTTCCCTTTATCAATGCTCTGCATCGTCTATTGATAGAGTGTTGCAGCACTCCATAGCCTTCTTTGCACCTGCGTTGTAGATCACTGATAACCTATCTGCACCGGCGCTAGCCCCTATTTCATGTAATTTTTTTTTCTTTTTTATAATTTTCTCTGTGATTAGCTTTGTTCCAACTGCTTTTCCTTATGTCTTTGAGTGTGTCCCTATCTCTTTGAAGCCAATAAAACACTTTATTTTGTGTGAAATTGAGTGAATTTTCCTTGGGTCATTATTCAAAGGTTTGCTTCAGTTTCTTAACATTTTTACAAAATAATCCACCCCTCAATTTTTGGGGGAGGGGCGAGCTGTGAATTGTGTATGAGTGTTAATAACCTCTGAGTGTCATCACCTTTTTGATAATATTTTGTTTCCTTCTTTCTTTCTTCTTGTCAATTAGGGTTTCTATGCATAGATTTATTGTTGAATTTGAAAAGTAACTTTTACATTATAGTTAAAGTCTATGTGGTTTCTTTTCATGAGAAATGAAGTTGAATTTATATGTTTCTCTTCATTTGAAACATTACAAGAAAAAAAAGAAAAACAATTATTTGCATTATGTATAGGGCTTTTAT
This sequence comes from Pinus tabuliformis, assembly GCA_031772625.1. NCBI lineage: Eukaryota > Viridiplantae > Streptophyta > Pinopsida > Pinales > Pinaceae > Pinus > Pinus tabuliformis. The sequence continues at coordinate 916,969,470 of CM062820.1, forward strand.
TTTGATTGGAATAGTGAAGTTGAGGAGATCGATTGTTGCATCACTTGTTTGTTGTATTGTTGATTGATTTCTTCTTCCCCTACTTAGTTAGGCCTTTCATTCTTAAAAGGAAAATGAAAAGAGTTCTTTTATCATATTAGTTGCATCATAGGTGTGTTCAGGTGACATCGAGTTTGAGCCTTGAAACTAAAACATAATCAAATATCAACTCTAAAATTTACTCAATCAACCTAAGGAGCATTTGTCACATTAACGCAAACACATAGAGGTCTAGGCTAGAGATGTTTTTTGGAGTCTTTAAGTGTAGGAGTTGTCGTTTCTTACCACTATTCCCTTCCGGGGGTTATATCCCATCCCACGTACGTAAGTGTATCGAAACGTTCTCCACGTACCTTTGGGTATATTGGATGGTGCTCCACGCATGAAATGTATATGAGAATGCTCTCATCGTACGGTGACGAATTAGACAACAATACTACATAATGTGATTCCACATGCCTTTGGGTATATTTTAGAAGTCCCCACTAGGTTGTTATCCTGCCATAGGTAACTGAGTCGACCACCTTGTACACTCTGATACAAAAAACACATCATTCAGGGAGATTGTTTGCATGTAGGTAAATCCTTGGTTTACCAACGTGGTATATTGTAGTTCATAGTTTCTTCATAATCCCTTTTGCCTAGTTACCCCTTTCTTTTTTGTGTCTTTAATTTCTAAAATTATTTAATTTACTAGGGAACAACATCCTTCTCGTGGAACAAATACTTAGTGGATCTTAGGTTGAGTGGATCTTAGGATGAGACTAATAGCGATAGTTCTTGATTCTACCAAGAAAAGAAACTTCTCTCACAAGAATCTTGCTCCTTTTTCTTCTTTTGGAAATATTAGTGCTCCTTATATGGAAACGTTGCCCCTTCCTGGATTTACCATTGGGTTACCAATTTGGTTATTTTCGACCTCTTTGGTTCCAAATGTCCAGACTGGTTCTCAACTAAGTAGTCCTCCACCTGAACAACATCAACCTCAAGTTGATCCTAAAGTTGACCCTTTTCGTTTTTCACATGTTGTTTCTTCATCCCTTTTTTCCTCCTCACCTAGTGAAAGTCTTGATTCTCGTAACTAGGAAGCTAAGAAGAATAAGTAAGGGAAGAAGAAGAAGAAAAATAAGTAGGGGGGAAACCATTACTATGGATGAAACTAGTATGGAGAAACCTCCCAATAATCCCCACAAAGTTAAATTGCCTTACAATTTATGTAAGGGTGACCACCTTCTTAGAGATTTCTCTGGTATTCCACATGTGTTAGAAGTGTGATCCACAAGCTCACATCAACCTTTGTCATCAGCTTCTAAATATCGTGATAGTGACAAACCATCAAATACCATTCATAAGGTTCAAAAAAGGGTAAAGTTAAGTTTCACTGTATGTTATCTGAAGGAAATAATTCTATTCACCTTTTTCCTTATTTGGATGAAGCCTCAAAAGTGTTACAAAAACCTTACAACTTCTCAGCCTCGTGTTCTGGCTAGTTGTTGAAAGCTTTCCCCTAATTCTCCACTAGTTGATGATGTGATTGTTCAGAAGTCATCTCTAGTCAATCTCACTCCCTCTAAACATGAATCCCATGAGTCCATTCCCAACCAACCATCGGTTGAGAAAACAGTCGACTCGATTCCACGTTTAGTTGATCGTACCTTTCCCGTAGTGAGTGAACTTCATACCACTCAGGCTCTTCTTGTTTCTTAAGATTCTAATAAATTGGGGGAAAATACTCTTGTTTAATTGGCATAAGGAGATAATCATCTCGTTCCCACGATAGAGGGGAGAAACACTCCCATTATTATAGCACAAGGAGGAAGTTCTCCCATTCGCATGCCCACCCTTTGATCTAGGTGGATATTGGTGGCCACCTGCTAATTCCGCTTGGATCTCCTCTAGTGCTTCTTTCAGTTTTTTTTTAGTTTCCTTAATTATAGCACAATTTACTATTTTTAGCAGTTTTTTCGGGTCCTAAACTTCAAGAGCCGTTTTGAGGCGCTAAATGACGTTTTTTGGGAAATCTACCGCTAGTGATTTTAATATCAATAAATCATCTCTTCAGTCGTAGTCCTCAGAGAGATCTTTCCAACGGGCTATCATGCACGTCAAACAGAGATAATATGACCAATTCGTGACCCCAGGAAGTTGATGTACCAACTTACCCAAAAAACGGGGCCCACAATTTGGTGTTTCATCTTTTAGGGTTAGGTTTTGGGATGTGAAGGGTTTTCCATTGTTTCTCAAAAATAAATAGGTCTTCGAGCCTCATTGTAACACAGTTCAGAGGCATGTAGCCACCACATCTCTTCTCAGAGATAAGCTACCATCGCCCTAGCTGGTTTATTTCCATCACTGTTTGTAAGCATATTTCAGTATTTTACATTAATGAAATGAATTATTATTTCCACTGCATATTTGTGTTTATGGTTATCTCTGTAATTTGTTGCGTTCCTGTTTAAGTTTAGATCAATGGTATCAGGGCGGTCTACTTTTTCTTTGTTTTTCTTTGCATGTCCCCAACACGGTCAGGATATAAGGAGTTAGGGCTTGAACTGGTCGAACCTTTGCAAGACCAGCCTCGCAAATCTTGATGGCCTCCCATGGTGGATGAGAAGAAAGACGAGGGGGTAGGAGATCCTATCAAAATCTTGCTCGAAGAAGCCCTCGAGCGACAACAGAACGCGATGATGGAAAAATTTTCCTAGATCCTTCAGTGGCTACGCAGAAGTGAAGCATCAGATTCCAGTAGCTGCTCTGGAAACCCCACGCCCTTTAAGGTACAAGTTAACTTTGAAATCCCCATATTCGAGGGTCAGATAGATGTAGATGTCGTAGATAAATGGTTAAATCTGCTAGAGGGTTATTTTTCTGTTCATGAATTTTCGAGTCAGGAAAAGATAGTTTTCGCTCTTCTCAAAGCAGCCCCCCATGTCAAAGACTAGTGGGAAACCTACTGCGAGTAGAAGGATGAAAATACCGGGTCACTATTTTCAGCCACACCCACCTGGAATTCATTCTAGGATGCCATTAAGGAGAAATACTACCCTGTTGGAAGCTATGAGGATGAATACAGAAAGAGGACCACGCTGCGGTAACGAAGGGATCAAGATGTACTGGGGTTCACCAATATTTTCCATACCCTTCGCACAAAGTTTGGTATCAAGGATTCGGAGTAGCATTTGATACTGAAATACTGCGGCTGCCTGCACAAGTACATCCATGAAGAAATAGAATTCCTGAACATCTCCTCACTCCGCATAGCATAACGATATGCCGTCAAGATCAAGCAAAAGTTTAAACAAAAGAAGCGAGACTTTGGATTTGCAAATCCAAAGCAAGGGAAAGGTGCCCCTAAACAACAGAACAAAGGAAAAATACAAGGCGGGGCAGCCCAAGACAACCCGCCAAATCTACAAGCAAAGAACAGTGCCACAAAGCCGAAAAAGGACACGGGAAAATGGTGTGAGTTCCATAAGAGCTCCACTCACAACATAAGTGAGTGTCGGGCCAAGCAGTCATTGGTGGCTGAGCTAAAGGTTTCAGAATTAGATGCATGTTTCGAATTTGAGTCAGAACCTGACAAGGGGAATGAAAAAGGGAAGCAGATCATTGATGTAGATCCCAACGCCACTGTTGCTACTGCCAAGATCCAAAAAAATGAACCCGAAGATCCACAGGAGGAGGAGCGTCTCTTCCACTCCCAGATGTGGGTAAAGGGCTCCCCGCTATAGTTCATTGTTGATAGCGGGAGCGAAAAGAACCTCATTTTGGCAGAGGTCGTGAAGCGGTTGGGCTTACTGACCACAGCACATCCACAACCGTACATCATCGAGTGGTTGCACCGAGGATGGGATCTTTGCGTGAGCCAACATTGTCACATTCCATACGACATCAAGCCCTTCACAGATGAGGTATTGTGTGACATTGCTCCCCTTGAAGTTTGTGATGTATTATTAGGACAACCATACTTGTGGAAGCGACATCCTGTGTATGAATCAAGGCCCCGTGCTGTTATTATTGCATTAGGAAATCAGTTGTACAGGATACCAGAGGTAGCACCGCCTATTGCCATCTCTTTGATTACTACAAAATAATGCAGTAAGCTCATTTCCAAAACTAGAAAAAAAAAATCCTGATGATACGCCCTCAAGGAAATAAGAAGATGGTGGCCACAGCCTCCAGACACGGCCCCTCTGCATGACAACTACAGATCAAAAGGTCATGGAGGAGTACGAGGACATCTTCACCTCCCCCGCAGGGGTTCCTCTACACTGTCAGGTCAAGCACTCCATCGATTTGACCACAGGTGCGTCGCTACCCAATGGACCAATTTATCGGTGCTCCATTTTGGAGAATGATGAAATCAAGAGGCAGATTCAGCAACTGCTGCAGAAAGGTCACATCCGTCCGAGTTCATCGCCTTGTAGGAGCCCAATTGTGTTGGTACAGAAGAAGGATGGGACTTGGAGACTCTGTATTGACTATCGAGCACTGAACAAGATCACTATTCGTAATAGGTACCTGATCCCACGGATTGATGACCTCCTGGACCAACTAAAGGGGAAAAAATATTTCAGCAAGATCGATCTGAAGTCAGGATATCACCAGGTACCAATTGAACCCTCTGATGTGTGGAAGACTGCCTTCAAAGCCAAGGAGGGCCTTTTTGAATGGTTGGTTATGCCTTTTGGGTTGACGAATGCTCCTGCAACCTTCATGAAGCTAATGGATGACATCCTACAGTCATTCACAAACTCATTTGTAGTGGTATACTTGGATGACATTCTGATCTTCAGCCAGAGTTGGGAAGAGCACCTCCACCACATCCGACAGGTTCTCCAAACACTGCAGCAACACAAGCTATGTGCCAATTGGAGAAATGCACTTTTGACATGACCCATGTTCAATATCTGGGATACATTATTAATGAACAGGGGGTGCATGTGGATCCAGCCAAGATCCAAGTCATTCGGGATTTGCCATCTCCAACCACTCTGACAGAGCTCCGCAGCTTTCTAGGTCTTGCCAACTTCTACCGCAGGTTCGTGTTGGGGTTTTCTCAGATCACTTGGCCTTTGAGTCAAGTCACCAAGGGAGGAGTGAAAGCAAAATTATTTTGGTCTGAATCTCAACAGAAGGCATTCATAGAGTTGAAATATCACCTCTGCACGACACCAGTGCTCGCGTTACCAGATTTACAACAACCATTTGAGGTCGAGACAGATACCTCTTACTATTTGGGGAAGTCCTTACTCAACATAGGCATCCAGTGGCATATCACAATGAAACACTTTCAGACACAGTCTGGAGGTATCCCACTTATGATAAAGATATGTATTCCATTGTGCAGGCCTACTGACAATGGAAGCATTACATTTTGGGGAAGGAAACGGTCATCCACACAGACCACCGACCCTTGCAGTTCATACAGACCCAAGGGAAATTGCAGAATGATCGCCATCAAAAGTGGTCCACATACCTGCAACAGTTCCATTTCAATATCAAGTATAAGAAGCACAGCACTAATAATGTTGCAGATTTCTTCAGTCGACCACCGATCATGGTGTTAACCACCGTGCTCAAATCTTGTGGGCACAAGACTTCTGATTGGCCACTGCTCTACAAAAGCGACCCGCAATATGGCCACACATACCAGACCCTCTTGGAGGGTCAACATGTTCTAGATTTTCACCTCCATGATGGATTGTTATGCCACCTGGGTCAGCTTTGTGTTCCTTCAAGCGAGCGTGCCAAGATGATTTGGGAAGCACACTACAGTCAGGCTGTTGGGCATTTTGGGGTCGGAAAAATGGTGGCAATACTGCAGAAGTATTTCTATTGGCCAAATCTTCCACAGGATGTCGGGAAGTACATCAGATCATGCACTGCCTGCGCCATTGCCAAACCGACCATCAAGAAGCAAGGCCTCTATACCCCGTTGCCTACACCTAGTCGGCCTTGGGAATCCATCTCCATGGATTACATGTCAGGCCTTCCTTCCACTAAGCATGGAAATGACTGTGTTTTTGTGGTCATCGACAGGTTCTCAAAGATGGCCATTATCGTGGCCTGCAAGAAGAGTATCACAGTAGAAGACACTGCTAAACTCTTCTTTGAACGAGTGTGGGTACACTTTGGGATCCCACAGTCTATCATCTTAGATCAGGATAGTAGGTTACTCAGTAGATTTTGGTCCAGTCTCTGGTCGATGCTGGACACCAAACTCACTAAGTCCACAGCCTTCCATCCTCAAACTGATGGCTAGACAGAGGTTGTCAACAGGATGATCGTACACATTTTGTGCATGTATAACTTAAAGCATCCACGCACATGGGACGAGAGCCTCCCCTATGTTCAGCATAGCTACAACCGGGCTCTCCACAGCTCGACTGGCCACAGTCCTTTTCAAGTTGGCTTGGGATTCCAGCCACTATGTCCCATCGATGTGGCCATGCCATTTGCAGCTACTCATGTAGATTCTTCTCATGTCCAGTCTGAAACAAATAAGGCAAATAGCTTCATTGAGCACATCCACCATATTCGCCAGCAGGTCGATGACATTCTGGAGAAATCAAATGCTAAGTACAAGCAACGGCATGATCAACATTGGGTGTGACACAAGTTTCAGTTGGGTGACAAAATCTGGATGCATTTGCAAAAGGAACGCCTTACCAGAGCCTATCGGAAACTCAGACCACTCTGATATGGTCCTTACACAATTACCAAGGCTGTGGGAGACAATGCATTTGAGCTTAGCATTCCGCCATTCCTTGGCCTGCACCCGGTGTTCAATGTCGACTGCCTTCAGCCATACTTTCCACCATTACTAGACACGTCTAACATTGCAGAACAACTCACACCCACAGAGTTAGATCCAGCTTCCATGCAACAAGCTGCAACTGATCAGATCATGGACACACAGATGAAGCACACTCGCCATCAGAATATCCAACTGTATCGAGTTGTCAAAGCAGGACAACTCCTTCACCAAGCCAAGTGGCTCACCAGGGACCAAGTGCAGCAGAAGTTCCCTCATCTCATGAAGGAACTCAACGCAATGGGAACCATTGCTTCCTAAGGGGGGAGGAATGATCCGAGTGGATATTGGTGGCCACTGGCTAATTCCACTTGGATCCCCTCTAGTGCTTCTTTGAGTTTTTTTCATTTTCGTTAATTATAGCACAGTTTACTATTTTTAGCAGTTTTTCGGGTCCTAAACTTCCGGAGCCATTTTGAGGCCCTAAACGACGTTTTTTGGGAAATCTACTGCCAACGATTTTTTTGTCAAAAAATCGTCTTTTCTGTCGTATTCCTCAGAGAGATCTTTCAAAAGGGCTATCATGTGTGTCAAATGGAGATAATATGACCAATTCGCAACCTCGGGAAGTTGATGTACCAACTTACCCAAAAAATGGGGCCCACAATTTGGCGTTTCATCTTCTAGGGTTAGGTTTTGGGATGCGAAGGGTTTTCCATTGTTTCTCAGAAATAAATAGGCCTTCGATCCTCATTGTAACGCAGTTCAGACACATGTAGCCACCACATCTCTTCTCAGAGACAGGCTACCATCGCCCTAGTTGGTTTATTTCCATCATTGTTTGTAAGCATATTTCAGTATTTTACATTAATGAAATGAAGTATTATTTCCGCTGTATATTTGAGCTTATGGTTATCTCTGTAATTTGTTGCATTCCTATTTAAGTTCGGATCACCCTCCAAGTAGTATGCTCACTTTCTTTTATTGGATTCGACTGGAAGGATATTGTTTTCCTCCTTATGTGCCCTTCCAAATCATAGTACAGGCTTATAATGTGCTCGTACCTAGCACATTCATAGATGGAGGTACATTTGTTGGTATTTTATCCTCAACTACTTGTCAAGCTTTATGTTCTCTACAACTTCTGCACGTAACCCAAAATTTGTTTAGCTTTAACAGAGGAACCATTCAACCATTAAGGATCCTTCCTCAGTTTCCAATCGAGTTTTCTTTAGTGATACCTTTTGGATGCTTTTCTGGTGGGTTTTTCTGGTCTAATCTCTCTAAAATACGACAAGAATTTATTAAAATCACAAGCTTGATGGATAACCCTTGCACAATCGAAGTGCCTTAGGGGTATTTTAGGGTTTTGAATCCATATATATAGTCAAAAAACCAGTTTAAATAACACAAATCAAGATTTCACCTCAAATGTTTCTACTAGATTCTAGTGCCAGAAAGTCCAAAAAGTCACACTAAAGACAACTTTGTTTCCTATTACTTTGGGAGGAAAGATTGTCTATATCAATTTGATGGTAGTACAAGGCCCTTTGGATTTTAATTTACTCCTCGGGCATGACTATGTTTATGACATTGGAGCTCTTGTCTCTTCACTCTTTGGTGTGATGTGTTTTTTGCATGAAGGAAGAATCCTGACCATTGATCAAATTCCATTTGTTTGTCCTAATTTGAATCCAAACAAATCAAAATCCATAAATGGTCTTTATATGCAAGTGGTATCTCCCCCGCCACAGATTAATTATGTGTCAACTTGTTCCATGCCCACATCTACTGATGATCTAGTAGGTGATGTAGTGCATCATGTATTGGGAGCACTGGAACCTGATCTTTCCATTGGATCCATTGGCATGTATCCCTACCAGATAATTATTCTTCCATCTGATGAGAAACTATTGGAAGTCATGGCCTCCTAGATGTCATGATCAAGATCTCGAACAAAAGTGTAGGTTTTAACCCTGTACAGAAATTACCTGCATACGAATTCTTAAACAAATAAAATAAACAATGCGAGAGCATAACCCATAAAACACATATGCACAGAGATTTTTCCCTGGATCCCAAAACCGGGACTACCAGCTTGATTTTTCATTATGTTCCTTTCAATGTTACAATACATATTTATACATGCCGAAGCATCCAATACCATGGACCAAATCCATCGCGTCCAATTCCATGGACCGAAAACCATCGCGTCCAAAAAACATGTGCGAAAATCATGCACAAAACCATAGGTGGGTCCACCCAACCTAACATATGGTCCAAAACCAAAATTTTCCGAGGCACTACCCCAGACCCCATAAAGTGGGGTTACGGGTGCCCTTCAAACCCCCTATTAACTACATGGAAAGAATATAACACAACCCAACAATCTCCCACTTGTTGTTTTGTTTCCATAGGGGGCCACAGGAGAGCTTAGTCATTTTTCTTTTTCTTCAGCCTTGAGATTCCCGTTGCTTCTCTACACCAAGAGAACTTCTCAGAGCTCACATATTTTTTCAATGCATCTGCAGTATTCTTCAAAGTGTCCATCTTTACCAGCAACACCTTTCTGTCTTCTATCATATCCCTCATAAAGTGATACTGAACATCAATGTGCTTTGTCTTTGAATGATAAGTAGGGTTCTTTGCCAAGAAAATTGCACTTTGGCTGTCACAGTCTATTCTTATAGCTCCCTGTACTAACCCCATACTTGAAGACAATCTCTGCAAGCAAACTGCTTCCTTGCTTGCATGAGTGGCTGCCATGTATTCTGCCTCTGTAGTTGATAGTGCCACTACAGATTGTTTCTTACTCATCTAACTGACTGCACCTCCAAATAGGTTAAACACATACCCACTTGTAGATCTTCTCTGATCCAGATCTCCAGCCCAGTCTGCATCAACAAAGCCATGAATATCCAACACTCTGTCCAATCCTGGTCTTCCTTGGTAGCACAAACCATAATCACTAGTGCCACGCAAATACCTAAAAACCCGCTTCACTGCTGTCCAATGCTCCTTCCCAAGTTTTGAAATAAACCTGCTCAATACTCCCACTGCATGTGCAATGTCTGGTCTAGTACAGACCATTGCATACATCAGGCTACCCACTTCACTTGCATATGGAACATGAGACATGTCCTCTTCCTCTTCTTGTGTCTTGGGACACTGTTCAACAGATAACCTCACACCTACAGGAATAGGAACCTTCACCGGTTTACTATGCTGCATATTAAAGCTCTGCAGTATTGTCTCGACATACTTCCTCTGGTTTAACCAGATCTTCCTCTTTGACCGATCTCTTTTAATTTCCATGCCCAAAATATAGTTTGCAGCACCAAGATCTTTCATGTCGAATTTGGAGGACAATTGGGTCTTCAAATCCTGGATAATTTCTTTGTCATTTCCAACCAGCAACATATCATCCACATACAAGACCAGATAAATAACATGGTCACCAATTAATTTAAAATACACACAATGATCTGCTTTGCTTCTGGTGAAGCCAAGTCCCCGTATAAATGTATCAAATTTCTGATACCACATCCTTGGTGACTGTTTTAACCCATACAGAGACTTCTTTAACTTGCATACCAGTTCTTTCTTACCCTTCACTGCAAAGCTTTCAGGTTGCTTCATGTAGTTTTGCTCTTCCAAATCCCCATGAAGAAATGATGTCTTCACATCCATCTGTTCTACCTCAAAATCAAAAGTAGCAGCAACAGATAAAAGTAACCTAATAGAAGTTACCTTGGCAACAGGAGAAAAAATATCACCAAAATAAATTCCCGGCACCTGCGAATAACCTTTTGCTACCAACCGAGCTTTGTATTTCTCCACCTTTCCTTCCGCATTTGTCTTCTTCTTGAACACCCATTTGCTTCCAATGGGTTTCCTTCCAGCTGGCAACTCCACCAGATCCCAAGCCTCATTTTTGTGCAAAGATGCCATTTCATCAACCATGGCCTCTTTCCAGACTTTTCCATCCTCTGAATCCACTGCTTCCTTCACAGTTCTAGGATCATCATCAGTAACAAACAAAGCAAAAGCAGATGGACTATACCTTTCTTGTTGCCTTCTTTCTCGAACTTATCTTCTCACAGCCGGAGTTTGTGCCTCTTCATTTTCTGATTCCTCCTCTGCTGTAGAGTCTGATTCTTCCTCCTTTGGCTCAAACTCTATCTTCTCAGGTTCCTTTGGTTGGACTTCATGTTGAATAACATATTTTACCTCTCTGAACAACACATCTCGACTGTACACAACCTTCCGTGTGACTGGATTCCAAAGCTTATAACCCTTTAAACCATCCTTATACCCAATAAAGATGCACTTTTCAGATTTACTATCCAACTTGGTTCGTTTCTCCTTTGGAACATGTACATATGCATCACATCCAAATACCCTCAGATGTGAAAGAGAGGGTTTCTTACCAGTCCATACTTCTTGTGGAGTCTTATCCTCTAACGCTGATGAAGGTGACCTATTGACCAGGTAACATGCAGTATCCACCGCCTCTGCCCAGAATTCCTGTCCTAACCCATCACCACTGAGCATGCTTCTTGCCCTTTCCATCAACATCTTGTTCATTCTTTCTGCGACTCCATTTTGCTGAGGTGTATATGGAGTAGTCTTCTGTCGTGCTATACCACACTTCTTACAGAATTCTTCAAATTCCTTGCTGCAAAATTCTCCACCATTATCTTTCCTCAACACCTTTATCTTCTTCTCTGTCTGATTTTCCACCAGAGCCTTAAATTCTTTAAACCTGTCAAAGACTTCAGATTTCTTCTTAAGGAAATATATCCATGTATTCCTTGAGAAGTCATCTATAAATGATACATAGTACACAGACTTACCCAGTGATGGAACCTTCATAGGTCCAAACACATCACTGTGCACAAGCTCTAATATCTGTTTCATCCTCTTACCACCAGAGGGGAAACTCACCTAATTTTGCTTCCCATACACACAATTTTCACAGAAACCAAAATCCAGAGAGCTATCATTCATACCTTCTACCATACCTTTACCATGAAGTATTCGAAGGCCCTTCTCTCCAATATGTCCAAGCCTTTGATGCCACAACATGGTCTTCTCTCCAGAGACCACTAGATTTTCTACTCCATTTTCAGGAACCATAGAACTATTGCACCCATCAAGAACAGTGCTACCTTGCAGCTTGTACAGAGTTCCAATCCAAACTCCCCGCATCAATATCAGTGCTCCTCGAACCATCTTGTAGGTATCTTTCTCGAACACCGTCTTTACACCTGCATCATCCAACTTGCTTACAGAAATCAGATTTCTGGTCAATGCAGGAATATGTAGAACACCCGGAAGTGTTCTAACCCTTCCACCTTGCAACTTCAACTTTACTTTTCCCCGACCAATGATTCTAGCCTTCCTATCATCTCCTAAGAAGACATCACCACCATCGTATTTCTCATACTCGCAGAACCACTCTCTATGGGGAGTGAAGTGAAAGGATGCACCTGAGTCAATCAACCATGCCTCATGATCTACATGTGTACTTGAAGAAGCCAAGTACACATCCCCACCTTCATCTGAGGTGGTTTTCGCCTCTGCAGAAGGAGCATCATCAGATCCCTTTCCTTTATCAGGAGCTTTAGATTTAAAATCCCTTCCGAAGTGCCCTTCCTTTCCGCATTTCCAGCACACCACCTTTGTAGGTTTTCCTGGAGATTTAGATCTCCCTCTAGATTTAGATCTCCCACTCGATGACTTATTTTTGTTTCTATTCTGGGACCGTCCTCGTACAGACAAGGAATCACCATTCTGGTTGTCCATATTTTTCCATCTCATCTCCTCCGTCAGCAAGGCTGAGACTATTTCATCAAACTGCAAAGCAGTTGCATTGCTACCTATTGCAATAACCAGACTATCCCACGAATCTGGTAGAGAACACAACAGACTGATGCACTTATCTTCATCTGAAATTTTAATACCAACAGATAATAACTAACTTACCACAGTATTAAATGCATTCAGATGCTCTCTCACCGAGTCTCCATCTTTCATCCTCAGGTTATACAGCTTTTTCCGCAGGAATAGTTTATTCACTAGAGACATAGATTGGTACAAAGTCCCTAACTTGACCCACAAAGCCTTTGCCGTAGCTTCCCCTGATACATTCAGCAATACTGAATCTGAGACACACAATCGTATTGTGCTCTTTGCCTTCCGATCCAACTTCTTCCATTCTTCATCGGTCACTCCCGATGGTTTAGTACATGGATCTACTACGATCCACTGATCTTTATCCACCAACAGATCCTCCATCTTGAGTTTCCACAACTCAAAATTCTGACCATTGAACTTCTCAATCTCTATCTTTCCACTGCTCGCCATCTTCCTTCACCACCAGAATCGATCTCGCAGATCTCCCACTGAACAGGGTCTACCACAAGCCTGAGCGAAACCCCTCAGCAATAAAGGCGTCCCCTTGAAGCCAAAATAGCTCTGATACCAAATGTAGGTTTTAACCCTGTACATAAATTACCTGCATACGAATTCTTAAACAAAGAAAATAAACAATGCGAGAGCATAACCCATAAAACACATATGCACAGAGATTTTTCCCTGGATCCCAAAACCGGGACTACCAGCTTGATTTTTCATTATGTTCCTTTCAATTTTACAATACATATTTATACATGCCGAAGCATCCAATACCATGGACCGAATCCATCGCGTCCAATACCATGGACCGAAAACCATCGCGTCCAAAAAACATGTGCGAAAATCATGTACAAAACCATAGGTGGGTCTGCCCAACCTAACATATGGTCCAAAACCAAACCCCATAAAGTGGGGTTACGGGTGCCCTTCAAACCCCCTATTAACTACGTGGAAAGAATATAACACAACCCAACAAAAAGTTCCTTTTCTTGTGTCAAGCTCCTTAAAAAAATGAAACTAGGTCCCAGTGAAAAGTTCCTCTTCTTGTGTTAAGCTCGTTAAAAAATGAAGCAAGGTGTTTGGAGAAGAGTTCCTTTTCTTGTATCAAGATCATTAAAAAATGAAACAGAGTACCTTGAGCATAGTTCTTTTCCAATGTCAAGCTTAATAAAAAATGAAACATACCCCCTTCCGATTTGAGTCTTTAATAAGATTTTGTAAATTCCCGGTCGAGTCTTTCACTTGATCTTGTAAATGAACCTTAATTCCATCCACCTGTTAGTAGCCAATGGTTTACTTAGGTGAATGAAATGAAGCTTGGGGGGAATGTTCCTAGAATTGAGTCATTATGTCGAGAGCATGCAAACTACTTTCAAGCACAATTTGTCTTTGTTTCAAGCTTGTGTAAAAAGGAAACTAATCTCAAACATAGTTTCCCATGTTTCAAGGTTGTGTAAAAATGAAACCATTCCTATCCTATTGTTGTGATTGCCATTTTTATCAGCTTCCTTCTGCAAGATAAACATTGGTTTTCTCATTCCATCATCACCATCTACTTGGCCGATCATATGCTATCACCTTTTTTTTCCCTTTCCTGAGGAACTACTGTGATGAGTAGTCTTATTATCCAACCTCTTTACCTTTATGTGTTTTGAGCAGTTCCATCGTGATCGAAACCAGTTTCTACCCTTTATACCACTCGTTGCTCTAGTAGGAGTCCTATTTAAGCTCTTTTTAGACTCCAAAAATATGAAAATAATGTCAAGCACTTGTCTTTTCAAACTCATTAAAGTAAATTAAAAGAAATCAACTCAGTATAAGTTTAACCCTTTTTTGGACTAAGATAGACTAATTACGAAAAATGAATACCTTAGTCAAACATGGCTAAGAGGTCCTCTTGAGTATCATTTTATGCCATTTCATACTCAAGGGACTATTTATGAAAATGAACCTTTGGATTTTTTTTCGCCTCTTTTTCAAACTCTCTAAACATGAAAAAGATGTTGAGTTTCACCTTTGTTGGACTCATAAAAGCATCAAACAGTGATGGACTCCTCGAACATGACAGGACTGAACCAATCCTTCTCAAGTTTCATTAAGGATACTTAGAGGGATTCTTATGAATGATGAACTTATAGATCAAGCATATATTATCCTCCTCAAGCTTGTTAAAAGATAAATAGGTATTCACGAGAAATGGTTGGGGAAATTGGGAAAATAAGGTACTCTACCTATTACTGGCAGCGAGTCGCTCTTGAACACGACACTCTTCCACTTCATCTTTGTGGTTTTTGGGTTGGGAAATATGATTGTCTTTTGGTTCATAACACCATTTTAAATCCTTCATTTTCGGTTTTGGGCCAATGATTCCAACTTCATTTAGTGTCGTCGATGTGTTCAAGAGAATTCATTCAGTTGATATCTTCTACTATACTCTTAAGCCTTCATTTCATGTGTGTCGTTCTTGAACTAGTTCCACATCAATGTCATTTTGTCTCAAATCATGATACCTGTTTCGTGTTGCTAATGGGGGATACATCAAGGTTCTCTTGCGATGGGTCGCTTCCTGTCGACATCAGCTCATTGTCCAGGAAGTTGACTTAGGCACTCTTCCTTTAGTACCTTGGAGCTTACATGCATCAATGGAAATTTTCCTCACTCTCAGTGACATTCTTAGATCATTGACCTCCGACCAATAGATTCTACGTATTGTTCGACTTCAACTCATTCATTCACACCATATGGATTATACTATTGTACCTTAAGAGTTGTTAACATCATCGGTGGTTTCTGTTGAATATTTTAATAGATTACATCATATATGGTTTCTCTTGCATATTTTAATGGACTACATTATCGATCAGTAATAAGATGGTGTCTACCATGTTCGACTTTAGCTCCTTTATTCGCATGGTTAGACTCGTACATTGGGTAATCGAGTGAACGAGATAGAAGACCCCATATCTGGTTCCATCCATCCTGGCTCTGTTTTCAGGATGAATGCAAGATTACAAAGCATGATGGATATGATCATACATTCATACAATGATGGATCCACAATTCATCATCAGTAGACACTACTTCTTGATCATTGTACATGTAAGGCTAGCTTATGTTTTGACCATGGGTATGCCTCCCTCATCAGAAATCATCATGACGAAAATGTATTGTAACAAATGATGATCCGACTAGTTGTTCTTGACCCCAACTTGTCACAAGGTAAATCACTTCAGTCATCAACCACTGCTTCTGACTTTGTGCTTTAGGGGGGAATATGTTATAGGCCATTTTGTCACATCTATTCAATAGGCCTACAAAATGGATGAATCAACATCCATGAACACCTTGTCATCATCCCTACACAAATCCTTAAGAATGACTACCCCAAATACCTGATCTCCATTTCAATGCTTTTAAGGCCCAGTGCACCATGGCCCTTTAGGGACCTGTGTTCAGTCGAAGGTTGCTCAATTCTACACTAGCACTGATGAAGAACAGGTTTTCCCTTGTTGGGGGTGCATTGATTCTAGAAATTCAGGAAAATTAAAAAGAATCCTGAAGCTTCATCTTCAAAAGCTTCTAGGAGTCGTTTCAACCATTTACCTTGGATAAGAACTTCAAATCCTATCTGATCCTACCTTGTATATTTCACCTCGTATCCCTTGATCTCATCCTCCCATTAAGAGTGGATCTCAAGCCTATATTGGTAAATGGATAAGGATTCCTAAACTACCACACTCTCCTATAAATCTACAACCATCTACAACATGAGGGTTGGCTTTTGGAGACTAATCATACCCTCATGTTGCTTCTTTGAACCTAAGTGAGTTATCATCTTCATGCATTAGGGTGACATTGAGGTGTGCTTTTTGGTAAGGAATGACAAGTCAACTTGGGGAGATTTCTACAAGATCAACTTTCATTTTTGGTTGTAAACTTTCTCCTTTTCATATTAATACAAAGAGTATACCATTTTCCCATATTTGTTATGTTATGTTTACTTTCATATATTAAAATGATTTGTTGATTCGTTGAATAGATTGATTGGATAATATGACATAGATGTCGTAGATATTTGGCTTGTGTTGATTGTATTTGGATGTTCTAATTATAGAAATCGGAACTATGATTGGAGCTTACAAGATGAGAAGAGAGAAGAGCTTGTGATAAATTCCAAGTAAGCCTCTTTATATCCTCCAATTTATCTAAGGGGAACTTTATATTCTTTGCTTTCGGTTGTTCTAGACCAGTACATTAGGTCTAGGGAAGATACTTCTATCCATAGTTGTAAATTCCGCATAACATAGAGGAAGATCTAAATCTTTAGGAAGGTTCGTAAAGATATGTTAGAGATGTATAAATGAAGGGCATTACAACAAAGGTAGTAAAGTGATTAATTTTAGAGAAAGGGAAGGGATCAAAAGATGCTCCTTTTATAGAAGAAAAAACCTCCTCAGATGGAGGAGGGGATGTGTTCATGGCTTCTTCAAGTACATAGGTAGATCATCATTCATGGTTGGTAAACACGAACACATCTTTTCATAGGACTCCTCACAAGGAGTTGTTTTACAAGTTTGAAAGATTTAATGGTGAAGATGTTTCCTTAAGAGATGATTCGAGAGCTAAAATAGTTAGATGATGAAAATTGAATTTTTATATCAAGGATGGAAGGATTAGGATACTCCATGTTGTTATACACATCCCAAGATTAGCTAGAAATTTGATTTTTTTTATGTAAGATGAGTAATGTAGGTGTAAAAACAATGTTTGAAAAGGATACCTACATGATGGTTCAAGGAGTAATGGTATTGATGATGAGAGTTTGGATTAGAATTATATATAAAATGTTGGGAAGAAATGTTAGTTCATGGTGCAATAGTTCTATTGTTCCTAAGAGTGGAGTAGAAGAAGTAAAAAATCTTGCAACATAAGGAGAAAAGTCTGTGTGGTGGCATCAAAGACTGGGACATATCATAGACAAGGGCCTTCAAGTATTGCATGGTAATGGTATGGTAGAAGATACACCTCATCTCTCTTTGAATTTTTATTTGTGTGAACATTGTTTATACGTGAAGCATAATTGGGTGAGATTATCCTCTAGTGCTTAGAGGGCAAAGAAAATACTATAGCTAGTGCATAGTGATGTGTTTGGACCTACATTATTTCACCATTATTTCCATCATTAGGTAAATCTTTGTACTGTCTCTCATTTATAGATGACTTCTCAAGGAATAGTGGATATATTTCCTTAGGGAGAAATATGAAGTATTTGATAGATTAAAGAATTCAAGGCTCTGGTGGAGAATAAAAAAGAGAATAAAATAAAGGTGTTGAGGGTGTATAATGGTGGAGAGTTCTGCAATAATGGATTTGAATACTTTTGTAAAAAGTGAGGTATAGCATGGCAAGAAACTATCCCTTAAACACCTCAACAAAATTGATTTGTAGAAAGGATGAACAAGATGTTAATGGAAAAATTAAGGAGTTTGTTTAGTGGTGTTGGGTTAAGATAGAAATTTTTGGTAAAGGAAATGGATACCACATGCTAATTAGTAAATAGATGATCTTGATTTATGCAGGAATGCAACAAAATACAGATATATACATAAACACAGCGATGCAACAAAAATAAAACTTCATTTCATTAATATCAAAGGACTGAAATATGCTTACATACATAAATGGAAATAATCTAGCTCGGGTGATTGTAGTTTTTCTCTCAGAAGAGATGTGGCAGCTACATGCCTCTCAAATGTGTTACAATGATGCTCAAAGGCTGATTTATTATTCAGAAACAATGGAAAACCCTAAACATACAAAAACCTAACCCTAGGAGATGAAGCGGCAAAATTGTGGGCCCTGTTTGGGTAAATTGGTACATCAACTTCCCAGGGTCATAACTTTGTCATATGATCTCCATTTGGCTACTATAATTCCTCATTTAGAATATCTCAATGAGGAGGCTGAAAAAAAATCAGAAAACCAGTTTGGGACTTTTCTAGTCTCTCTGTTTTCCCTAAACATGCATTTTAGTCCCTCAAAATGGCTCTGAAAGTTTAGGACCTAAAAAATGCTAAAAGTAGTAAGTTGTGCTACAATTAAGGAAACTTAAAAGAAACAACATGGGGGTCAAACTAGAATAGGCAGGTGGCAGTGCTACCTCCGGTATCCTATACAACTTATTACTGAAAGTAATAATAACAGTGTGAGGCCTAGACTCATACATAACGTGTCTCTTCCACAGGTATGGTTGGCCTAATAATACATCACAAACTTCAAGAGGAGAAATATCACATAGTACCTCATCTGTGAAGGGCATGACATTGTTGGTGTACATGGAGATCTCACCCTTGGGGAAGCAACCCGATGGCATATGACTGCAAGTGTGGTGTGGTCGGTAGGCCCAACCACTTCACGACATCTATTGAAATGAGGTTCCTTTAACTCCTGATGTTGACAAAGAATTGTAGCGGAGAACCTTTCACCCACATTTGTGAGTAGAAGAGTTGCTCCCCCTCCTCTGGATCTTCATGCTCATCCTTCTAGGTCTTGGTGTTAGCAACAGTGGGACTAGGTTCTGCATCAATAATCTGGTTCACCTTTTCATTCCCCTTGTCAATTTCTGACTCAGAGTTGAAACATGCATCTAATTTAGAATCCCTCAGCTCGGTCACCAACGACTACTTGGCTCGACACTCACTTATGTTGTGAATGGGGCTCTTATGGAACTCACACCATTTCCTTGTGTTCTTCTTTGTCTTCGTGGTGTTGTTCTTTGCTTTTGGCTTTGGCTAGTTTTCCTTGGTTGCCCCACCTTGGATTTTTCCTTTTTTATGTGGTTTGCAAGCACCTTTCCCTTGCTTTGGATTTGCAGATCCAAATTCTCGCTTCTTATGTTTAAATTTCTTCTCAATATTGATAGTGTATTGATAGGCAGGGCCAAGTGAGGAGATGTACAAAAATTCCATCTCATCTTAGATGTACTTGTGTAGGCAACCACAGTACTTGAGTATCGAATGCTACTCAAAATCCTTGAAACCCAGCTCCATACAAAAGGTAGGGAAAACATTTGTGAACTCTAGCACATCTTGGTCCCTTCCCTGCTACAATGTGGTCCACTTTATGTATTTATCTTCATAGCTCCTGACATTGTAATAGTGTTCCTTGATAATGTCTTGGAAAGAATTCCAAGTGGTTGCGGCTGAAAATAGTGAGGATTCCCTTTCATTCTTTTGTTCACAGTAGGTTTCCCACCAATCCTTGATATGCGGGGTGGCTTTGAGGAGTGAAAAAGTAATATTTTCCCGATTGGAAAAGTCATGACCTCAAAAATATCCTTCCAACATATTTAACCATCCATCTATGGCATATGCATCTATCTGACCTTCAAATATGGGAATGTCAAAGTTAGCTTGTACCTTAAAAGGAGTGGCACCTATAGAGTGGCTGTTGGATGAAGATGTGTTTCCTATGGGTAGCCACCAAAGGCTTTGGGCAAACCTATCCATCATCATGTTCCTTTGTCACTCGAGGGTTTCCTTGAAAAATGTCTTGAAAGGATGTCATGCCCCCTCATCTTTCTTTTCTTCCGCCAAGGGAGCTCATTGGGGTTTGTGACGCTGGTCTTGCAAAGGTTCAACAAATTTGAGCCCTAGCTCCTTATACCCTAACCTCATTGGGGACATGCAAACAAAAACAGAGAAAGAGCAGACCTCTCTGATACCACTAATCTAAACTTATACAGGAATGCAACAAAATATAGATATACACATAAACATAGAGATGTAACAAATAAAAATTCATTTCATTAATATCAAAGAACTGAAATATGCTTACATACAAAAATGGAAATAAACTAGCTTGGGTGATGGTAGCTTATCTCTGTGCAGAGATGTGGTGGCTACATGCCTTTGAACTCTGTTATAATGAGGCTCAAAGGCCTATTTATTATTGAGAAACAATGGAAAACACTGAACATCCAAAACCCTATCCCTAAGAGCTGAAGTGTAAAAATTGTGGGCCCCGTTTGGGTAAATTCGTACATCAACTTCCCGAGGTCGTAACTTTGGCATATTATCTTCATTTGGCTATCATAATACCTCATTTCGATGATCTTGAAGAGGATGAAAAAATACTAGCCAATTTGTCTGGGACATTTTCAGTCTGTCTGTTTCCCCTAAAAATGTCTTTTAGTCCCTCAAAACAGCTCCCAAAGATTAGGACCCAAAAAAATGCCAAAAATAGTAAGTTGTGCTACAATTAAAGAAACTGAAAAGAAACAATAGTGGGGGTCCAAGTGGAATAGGTGGGTGGAAACCAATATCCACCTAGATCAGTCCTCCCCCCATTAGGAATCAATGATCCCCATTGCATTGAGTGCCTCCATGAGATGGGGAAACTTCTCTTGAACTTGGTCCCTAGTGAGCCACTTTCCTTGGTGTAAGAGTTGGCTAGTTTTGACAACACGATATAGTTGGATCTTCTACTGGTGAATGTTCTTGATCTTCCTATCCATGATCCAACCAATGGTGTCCTATTCCACGCAGTCTGAGTTTAACTAGGTTGGTGTAAGTTGTTCTGCCATGCCTGATATGTCTAGTAATGGTGGAAAGTAAGGTCGAAGGCAATACACATTGAATGCTCAGCTCAAAATAATTGTCACCAAAAACCTTAGTGATGGTGTAAGGCCTATATGGGAGTGGGAAAAGCTCACAGTGGGACCCAACAAGGCAGTCCTTCTGCAAATGTAACCAAACATTCTCGCTCACCTAGAACTTGTGTGGCACTCGATGTTTATCATGAATCTACTTGTACTTAGCATCAACTTTGCCCAATATGTCATTGACCTACTCGTGATGTGCTGAATGCACTCAATGAAGTTCTTAGCCCTGTCAGCTTTGGACTTGACATGATCTGAATCTATCTGAGTAGCTTCAAATGGTATGACGACATCAGTGGGACATAATGGCTAAAATCCCAACCCCACCTGAAAAGGGTTGTGGCCAGTTGATCTATGGAGAGCTCTGTTGTAGTTGTGCTTGACATAGGGGAGTCTATGATCCCTTGTGTGTGGATGCTTTGAGTTGTACATATGCAAGATGTGTATGATCATCCTCTTGATGACCTCTATTTTTCCATCAGTTTCGTGGTGGAAAGTCATTGACTTAGTGAGCTTGGTATCCAACATCGACCAGAGACTTGACCAAAATGTACATAGGAACCTATTGTCTCGATATGAGATAATGGAATGTGGGATACCAACGTGTACCCAAAATTGTTCAAATAAGAGTTGAGAAGTGGCTTTTGCTGTGATACTCTTCTTGCGGGCCATCAGGATGGCCATCTTAAAGAATCTAACAACGACCATGAAAATGTAGTTGTTGCCATGCTTAGTTGAAGGAAGGCCCAATATGTAATCCATGGAGATGGATTCCCAACTTCGACTAGGAGTAGCCAGAGGGGTGTATAGGCCTTTCTTCTTGATGGTTGGTTTGGCTTTGGTGGAGGAAGTGAAATATCTGTTGTACTTCCCAACATCTTGTCGAAGGTTCGTCCAATAAAAATACTTCTCAATCACTGCCACTTCTTTCTCTACCCTGAAATGTTGACTGACCCGACTTTAGTGTGCCTCCCAAATCATCTTGGCACGTTCACTTGAAGGAACACAGAGGTGTCCCAGGTGGCATAAGAGTTCATCTTGGAGGTGAAAATTTTGAACTTTCTTGCCTTCCACGAGCATCTCATATGTGTTTCTTAATTTTGGATTGCTCTTGTAAAGATGTGGCCACCCCGTAGTCTTGTACCCACAAGATTCGATCACAGTGGTCAGTGCCATGACCGAAGGTCAACTGAGGTAGTATGAAATATTTTCAGTGCTACCCTTCTTGTAGTTAATGTTCAAATGGAACTGTTGCAGGTATGTGGACCATTTTTTATGGAAATCATTCTTGAACTTCCCTTGTGTCTGTATGAACTGCAGGGGTCAGTGGTCTATGTGGATGACCGTTTCCTTTCCCTAAATGTAATGCTTCCATTGGTGGGAGGCCTTCATAATGGTATACATCTCTTTTTTATAGGTTCAATACTTTTGGACTGTGTCTGAAAGTGTCTCACTATGATATGCCATAGGATGCCCCTGCTGTGTAAGAACTGCATCAATAGTAGAGTCGAAGGAATCTGTCTCAATCTCAAATGGTTGTTGCAAGTATAGTATTCTTAGCACTGGTGTAGAGTAGAGGCAATGCTTCAACTCAAAAAAAGACTTCTATTGGGATTAACACCAAAAGAGATTTTCTATCTCTCCTCCCTTTGTGACTTGACTAAAAGGCCAAGTGATGTGAGAGAACCCCAACACAAACTTGTGGTAGAAGTCTAAAAGACTCAGAAAGTTGCGGAACTCTGTTAGAGTGGTTGGGGCTGGCCAATCCCAAATGACTTGTATCTTGGCTGGGTCCACATGCACACCATTCTCATCAATGATGTACCCTATATATTGAACATAGGTCATACCAAAAGTGCATTTCTCCAAATTGGCACACAACTTGTGTTGTCACAGGGTTTGGACGACTTGCCCAATATGCTGGAGGTTCTCTTCCCAACTCAGGATGAAGATCACAATGTCATATAGATACACCACCACAAATGAGTTAGTGAAGGGTTGAAATATGTCATTCATCATCCTAATGAAGGTTGTAGGGGCATTCGTCAATCCGAAAGGAATGACCAATGCTTTGAAAAGACCCTCCTTGGATTTGAAGGAAGTCTTCCACACATTAAAGGGTTTGATTGGTACCTAGTGATAACTAGACTTCAACTCAATATTACTCAAATATTCCCCCGCCCCCTTGAGAAAGTCTAGAAGGTCATCAATCCATCGTATTGGATACCTATTCCAGACAATGATCTTGTTCAGCACGTGATAGTAAATAAAGAGTCTCCAGGTCTTGTCCTTGTTTTGTACCAACATGATCAGGCTTCCATAGGGTGATGAACTTGGTCTGATGTGCCATTTATGCAAAAACTCCTGAACCTACCTCTTGGTTTCATCGTCGTCTAGAACATATTGTCAATAGATTGGTTCATTAGGTAGCGGTGCACCCGAGGTCAGATCGATGGAGTGCTCGACTTGACAGTGTAGAGGTACCCCTCTGGGTGAGGTAAAGATGTACTTGTACTCCTCCACAACCTTGTCCATATGCTTCTATCATGTGGAGGAGCCCTATCTAGAGGTTGTGGCCACAATCTTCTTCTTGCCCTGAGGGCGAATCATAAGGAAACAATATTTCCTGGTTTGGGAAATTATCTTACTGCATTTCTTTGTAGTGATCAAACAAATGGCAGTAGGCAGTGCTACCTTCGATATCCTATACAACTTATTGCCCAAAGTAATAATAACAGTGTGAGGCCTAGAATTATACACAACATGTCTCTTCCATAAGTATGGTTTGCCTAATAATACATCAAAAACATCAAAAGGAGAAATATCACACAACACGTCATCTGTGAAGGGCTTTATGATGTAGGGAACGTGACATTGTTGGCTGATGCGGAGATCTCTCCCTTGGTAAAGCCACTTAACCATGTATGGATGCAGGTGTGGTGTGGTCAGAAGGCCCAACAGCTTCATGACATTTGCTAAATTGAGGTTCTTTTGGCTCTAACTATCGACATTGAACTACAATGGAAAAACATTCACCCACATCGGTGAGTAGAAGAGTTAGTCCCCCTTCTCTAAATCTTTGGGCTCATCCTTTAGGATCTTGGTGATGGAAATGGTGGTAATAGGTTCCGCATTGATAATATGATTCACTTTTTCATTCAAATTATCAATTTCTGACTCAGATTCAGAACATGCGTCTAATTCAGAAGCCTTCATCTTGGCCACCAGTCACTGGTTAGCTCGACACTCACTTGTTTTGCGAGTGGGGCTCTTATGGAACTCACACCATTTCCTTGTGTCCTTCTTTGCCTTCGTGGTGTTGTTATTTTCTTTTGGCTTTGATGGGCTATCCTGGGACACCCCGCCTTGGATTTTTCCTTTGTTCTGCAATTTGGGGGTGCCTTCTCACTTCTTCTATTTAAATTTCTACTCGATCTTGTAAGAATATCAATAGGTAGCACCAAGCGAGGAGATGTTGAGGAACTCCATCTTATCCTCGATGTACTTGTGTAGTCAGTTGCGGTAATTGAGTACCAAATGTTGCTCAGAATCCTTGATACCTAGCTTCGTGCGAAGGGTATGGAGAACATTTGTGAATTCCGACACATTTTGGTCCCTTCCATGTTGCAGTGTGGTGCACTTTATGTATTTATCTTCATAGCTATCCATAGGGTAATATTGTTCCTTTATGGTGCCTCAGAAAGAATTCCAAGATGGTGTGGATCAAAATAGTGATGATACCCTATCATTCTTTTCTTCACAATAGGTTTCCAACTAGTCCTTGATGTGTGGGGTGACATTAAGGAGTGAAAAAATAATATTTTCCAAATTGGAAAAGTCTTGAACTAAAAAATATATCATCCCAACAAATTTAACCATATATCTTCAACATCTACATCTATCTGAACTTCAAATATGGTAATGTCAAAGTTAACTTGTACCTTTAAACAAGTGTTACCTCTAGAGTGACTGTTGGATGAATATGTGTCACCTATGGGTAGCCGCCGAAGGATCTAGGAAAAATTATCCATCATTGTGTTCCTTTGTCACTCAAGGGCTTCCATGAGCAATATTTTGAAAGGATCTCCTAACCCCTCATCTTTCTTTTCTTCTGCCATGGGAGGACGTCGGGGTTTGTGAGGCTAGTCTTGCAAAGGTCCAACCAGTTCGAGAACTAAGTCCTTATACCCTGACCTTGTTTGGGCCATGCAAAGAAAAATAGATAAAGATAAAACCTCTATGATACCATTGATCCAGAGTTATGCAGGAACACAATAAAATACAAATATACACATACACATAGAGATGAAAAAAAAAAACTTTATTTCATTAATATCAAAGAACTGAAATATGCTTACATACAGAAATGGAAACAAGCTAGCTCGGGTGATGGTAGCTTATCTATGAGAAGAGATGTGGTGGTTACATGCCTCTAAACTGTGTTATAATGAGGCTCAAAGGCCTATATATTATTGAGAAACAATGGAAATCCCTAAACATCCTAAAACCTAACCCTAGGAGAAGAAGTGACAAAATTGTGGGCCCTGTTTAGGTAAATTGGTACATCAACTTCCCTGGGTTGTAACATTGTCATACAATCTCCATTTGGCTATCATAATACCTCGTTTCCCTAAAAACGTCTTTCAGTCCCTCAAAATGGCTCCAGAAGTTTAGGACCCAAAAAATGGAAAAATTAGTAAGTTGTGCTACAATTAAGGAAACTGAAAAAAAAACAATAGTGGGGGTCCAAGTGGAATAGGTGGGTGGCCAAGAATATCCACCTAAATTATTCCTCCACCCTTAGGAAGCAATGGTCCCCATTTCACTGAGTGCCTCCACGAGATGGGGAAACTTCTGCTGAACTTAGTCCCTGGTGCACCACTTTCCTTGGTATAGAAGTTGGACAACTTTGACAACCCGATACAGTTGGATCTTCTGCTGGCAAGTGTCCTTGATCTACATGTCCATGATCCGATCAGTTGTGGCCTATTTCATGCAGTCTGGGTTTAAATTTATTGATGTGAGTTATTCTGCAATGTTTGATGTGTCCAATAATGGTGGAAAGTATGGTCGAAGGAAGTCCACATTGAACATTGGGTGTAGACCAGGGAATGGTGGAATGCTGAATTCGAAAGCATTATCCCCTACAACCTTACTAACGGTGTAACACCCATATCGAAGTAGGTGAAGCTTGAGGTAGGACCCTGAGGCATTGCTTCTGCAAATGTAACCAAAATTTGTTGCCCACTTGTAATTTGTGTGGTTCCCGATGCTAATCATGGTGCTACTTGTTCTTAGCATTAGCTCTGTCCAATATGTCATGGGTCTACTAGGGGATGTATTGAATGCGCTTAATGAATTTGTTAGCCTTGTCAACTTCGAACTAGACATGAGCTAGATCTACCTGACTAGATGCAAATGTTATTAACACATCAATGGGATATAGTGGCTGGAATCCCAACCCCACCTGAAAGGGGTTGTGGCCAGTTGAGCTATGGAGAGGTATATTGTAAATGTGTTGGAAATAGGGGAGGATATCATCCCATTTGCATGGATGCTTTGATTTGTACATATCTATAATGTGTATGATCATCCTGTTGACGACCTCCATTTGGCCATCAATATTGGGGTGGAAATCCATTGACTTAGTGAGCTTGGTATCCAACATCGAACATAGACTTGACCAAAATTTACTCAGGAACCTGTTGTCCTGATCTAAGATAATCGACTGTGGGATCCCAAAGTGTACCCACACTCATTCAAAGAAGAGCTTAGTAGTGGCTTATGCTATGATAAACTTCTTGCAGGCTGCCAGAATGGCCATCTTAGTTAATCTATCGATGACCATGAAAACAGAGTCATTTCCATGCATAGTAGAAGGAAGTCCTGACATGTAATCCATGGACATGGGTTCCCAAGGTCAACTAGAAGTAGGAAGAGGAGTGCATAGGCCTTTCTTCTCATGGTTGGTTTGGCAATGGCATAGGAAGTGTAGGACCCGATGTACTTCTCAACATCCTGTTGAATGTTTGACCAATAAAAATACTTCTACAACACTACCACTATTTTCTCTACCCTGAATTCTCCAACGACCTGACTATAATGCATCTGCCAGATAATTTTTCCACGCTCACTTGATGGAACACATAGGTGTCCGAGTTGGCATAACAATGCATCCTAGAGGTGAAAATTTTGAAATTTCTTTCGTTCAAGGAGTGTCAGGTATGTGTTGTGGAATTCTAGATCACTCTTATGAATATGTGGCCACCCTGGATTCTTGTGCCCATAAGAGTTGAGCACAATGGTCAGTGCCATGACCGGTGGTCAGTTGGGACAGTCTGCAAGATTGTTGGTGTTTCCCTTCTTGTACTTAATGTTCAAATGGAAATGTTACAGGTATGTTGAACATTTCTGACGTGAATTATTCTGCAACTTTTGATGTGTTTGTATGAACTTCAGGGTTCGGTTGTTTGTGTGGATGATCATTTCCTTTCCCAGAATGTAATGCTTCCTTTATTAACATTCTTGCACAACAGAATACACCTCTTTGTTATAGGTAGGATACCTTCGGATTGTGTTTGAAAGTGTCTCATTATGATATGCCATGGGATGCTCCTACTGAGTAAGAACTACACCAATAGCAGAGTTGAATGCATTTGTCTCGATCTCAAATGGTTGTTGCAGGTCTGGTAATGTGAAAATTCATGTAGAGTAGAGGCAATGCTTCAACTCGACAAACTCTTTTTGTTGGGATTCAGACCAAAAGAAATTTTCTTTGGCTCCTCCCTTGGGGACTTGACTTAAATGCCAAGTGATATGAGAGAACCCCAACACAAACTTGCGGTAGTAGTTAGCAAGACCCAGAAAGCTATGAAACTTTGTTAGAGTGGTTGGGGTTGGCCAATACTGAATGACTTATATCTTGGTTGGGTCCACATGCATACCCTGCTCATCAATGATGTACCCCATATATTGAACCTGGGTCATACTAAAAGTGCATTTCTCCAAATTGGCACACAACTTGTGTTGTCCCAGGGTTTGGAAGACCTCTCGAATATGTTGGAGGTTCTCTTCCCAACTATGGTTGAATATCATAATGTCATCCATACACACTACCACAAATGAGTTAGTGAACGGTCGCAAGATATCGTCCATTAACCTCATGAAGGTTGCGGGGGAATTCGTCAATTCAAAAGGCATGACCATCCATTCGAAAAGGCCCTCCTTGGATTTGAAGGTAGCTTGCCACACATCCGAGGGTTCAATTGGTACCTGGTGATAACTAGATTTCAAGTCAATCTTGCTGATATATGTGGCCCCCTTGAGCTGGTCCATAAGGTCATCAATCTTGGGATTGGATACCTATTTCAGATAGTGATCTTGTTCAGCGCCGTATATTCAATACAGAGTCTCCAGGTCCTGTCCTTCTTCTATACCGACACGCTCAGGATTTGACATGGCGATGAACGTGTTTTGACGTGACCTCTTTGCAACAACTCATCAATATTATGTTGGCATTATGATACATATGTTGTACTTGATGGAAACCTACTCATCTCAGATGATAAATTATAGTGCAGCAAAGTTCACGCACTTTCATGAAGATAAAAGTTTCTTTCATGAAGATAAAAGTTTCCTTCATGTAGAGAAAAGTTCACGCACTTATATGCAGAGAAAAGTTTATTTCCTGTAGAGAAAAGTTCATGCACTTTTATGCAGAGAAAAGTTTATTTCATGTAGAGAAACGTTCACGCACTTTTATGCAGAGAAAAGTTTATTCCATGTAGAGAAAAAGTTCACGCACTTTCATGCAAGGAAAAGCGCGTATATGTTGGAGAAATTACCTTTGGTCCATGGTTGTTAGTCCTTGGTATTTGAACCTATGGTTTTGGACCATGGTACCTCGTCAAAAGTGTGTATATGTTGGAGAACTTACCTTTGGTCCATGGTAGTTAGTCCTTGGTATTTGAACCTATGGTTTTGGACCATGGTACCTCGTCAAAAGTGTTGATCTCACGCACTTTCATGGTTGGTTCATGGTATTAGTCTGACAGTTTTTGATCCTATGGTTTTGGTCCGTGGTATTGCATCCAAAAGTGTTGATCTCATGCACTTTCATGGTTGGTTCATGGTATTAGTCCGACAGTTTTTGATCCTATGGTTTTGGTCCGTGGTATTGCATCCAAAAGTGTTGATCCCAAGAATTGAGTCCATGGTATTGTGTTATTATGGTTTTGGACCATGGTATTGAGAAAGGACTAAGGCTATAAAAGAGGAAGGAGATCATTTGGCAAAGCATCTTCTGAATTATCGAATATCTGATAAAGTGCTAGATATGGAATATTGTGATTGGGTTATGGTGCAGATCTGGATCTGAATGAAGAAGGAACCTGAACGTAAGGAGAAGGATAAGTTCTATTGATGGGTCAAAATATTAGGGCTGGAATAGTAGTATCTCTTTATGATTTTGATCTGTGATATGTGGCATACGCTTGATCTATAAATCTAATAATCTAGGTCTGAATTATTGATGCATGTTTTATTTTACACATGTTATGATCTGGGTATGTCTGATGCAACAACTGCAAAGTTATAAGGAAATATTTGCAGATCTGTATGCGGGTTGGCTTTGGTGAAATCAGAGATTGATGATGCAAGTGTAGTTGATGGGTTTTTGATGTTCTTGGATCCAGTTTGAAAATTTATGAAAAGTGGTCCTTGAAAGAAATGAAGTAGGGGGTTGTAGCTCCCTTCCAGGAGAGACTGGAAAACGAGAGAGAGAGTTGTAGCTCTCTGCAGGTTGTAGCCTGCGTACTGGTAAAGGACTGCACCAGTACAAAATCATTGTAAAAGGAGTTTCTGATTAAAAGAAGATAGAGACATATTGCAGCAGGTGGTTTTCACCCACATTGGGTTTCCACCTTATATCTGGTGTTCTTTTGTGTGACTATTTGCTTTTCTTGTTCCTGCTCATTATTTTATGATTTTGACATACAATGTAATGATCAATATTTGAAGAATTATTCAAAGTATAAATAAGGAAGATATATTGAAAATAATTTGATAATACTGATTCACCCCCCCTCTCAGTATTATTTCCAACAATTGGTATCAGAGTAGGTCCTTCTGAAGAAGCTTGATCGCTTGAAGGAAGATCTAACATCATGAGCAACTACGAGAGAGAAGCATCAATCAGGCCACCAATTTTTGATGGGACAAACTTAGTGTATTGGAAGGTAAGAGTTACTGCCTATCTTCAATATTTGGGTACAGAAGTATGGGACATTATAGAAACAGGGTATACTTTTCCATCAGCTACTCCTACAGATTCAGCTGAGAAGAAGAAATATGAAACAAATGCAAAGGCGGTTAATACTCTTCTAGGATGTCTATCTCAATCTGAATTCGTGAAGGTTATGCAATATAAATCTGCAAAAGAAATATGGGACAAGATTGTTTTGAGCTACGAAGGAGATGAACAAGTAAAACGTGCAAAACTTCAAACCCTTAGGATTCAGTATGAGAATCTCAGAATGTATAATGATGAAAGTGTGGCTAACTATTTCCTTCGGGTAGATGAGATTGTTAATTGTATGAAAAACTTGGGTGAAGAAATAAAAGAGGCTGTTGGGGTTGAAAAAGTCCTAAGATCATTGTCCCCCAAGTTTGAATCTAAAGTATCTGCAATAGAAGAAAAGGAAAATCTACGAACTCTTACTATGTCTCAGCTACACGGAATTCTAACTACTTATGAAATGAGAAAAGGAGGTCCATCAGACAGGAGAGAAGCTGCTTTTAAGGCTTCAGGCAAAGGAGACTACTATGAATCAAGTCACGTGGCAGAAGAAGAAGAAGAATCAAATTTTGTCAGAAATCTTCAACGGCGTACTGGAAGGTTCAGAGGTAAGCTACCTTTTAAATGTTTTGCTTGTGGAAGAGTAGATCATTATGCTGCCAAATGTCCTCATAAGGATAAGATTGACAAAGGAAAGGAACATTCTAGATGGAACAAGAAACAGAATGCAAATAAGAAAAGCTACTACACTCATGAAGACAGTGATGGTCTATCAAATAGTGATGAAGATGAACGAGGTAATGACTATAAACTTTTAATGGCATTTGAAGATGATGATTACATGGATGCTATAGATGTGGATAGTTTTTATGATGAGATTTCTAGACTTAAGACATGTATAGAAGAAAATAATATGATCATTGATACTCTACAATTTCAAATTGATGAAAAAGAAAAATATCTTGAAAAGTTAGAAGGTGAAATTGTTGGCCTTAGAAAAGAAATTGAGAAAAAAAGGCTATTAATCTTAAGTTTGTCAAAGGATGTGAAACTCTGGATGAGATCATCAATGTACAGCGTTCTCCGCTAAACAAGACAGGTCTGGGGTATAATGGAGAAACATCTCAAGCATCCACCTCAAAGAGTTATCTTGATGCAGCAAGAAGGAATGAGCAAAAGCACAATGGAGATCACCAGGTAAAGCAGGAATGAATTACATCAAGAACGAACAAAGACTATCAGGTAAACCAAAGACAATCTGTCTTAAGGATGAACAAAAGCTACAACCAGCCACAGGTAAAATCTTCTCAATTTGCTTCAAGAATGGATGACAATAGAAATTACAATCATTTGGCCGGTAGATTTGATAATCGCAGAAGTTTCTTCAATGGGCAATGTTTCTCTTGCCATAACTTTGGTCACAAAGTAGCTCAATGTGTTGCATATAAAACAATCATGACTAGAGAAGCTCAAAAACAAAGAAGTATGATCGGGATTACAAAAAGGACCTATAACAACTTTTCGACTCTTGAAAATGAAGTTGAATGTTCTATTTGCAATAACTTTGGTCATGAAGATTCTGAATGCAGGAGTACGTTTTAGCATACAAAGGAACAAGCCTCAAGCACCAGAACATGGAGAATAAAGGAACCACAAATAGAAAGATGTGGGATAGCATTTTATGCAGAAGGACAAGAAAATCTATGGTACATTGACAGTGGATGTTCGAAACATATGACAGGTGATAAAGAAAAACTTGAATCATATTCTACTTTAGAAAAGGGAAAGAAAGTTTCTTTTGGAAATGATACTCCTGCAACTATAAAAGGAAAAGACACTGCTCAGTTAAAAGAAAAGGTCAAAGCTGGAAATGTTTTGTATGTTGATGGATTGAAGCATAATATTCTAGGTGTCAGCCAGATGTGTGATCAAGGAACTGAGGTGATATTTAGATCAAACGGATGTCGTGTTCGTGATCTTGATACAGGTGAAACAGTGATCAAAGGTAGAAGAACTCCAAATAATCTATACATATTTGAAGAAGGACAACAACAATGCTATTTGAGCAAGGATGATGAACACTGGTTATGGCACCGGAGGTTGGGGCATCTAAGCTTTTCACAAATAAGGAAAGCATGCAAATATCAGGATGTTCGTGGTCTTCCAGATATCAAAATTCCAGACAACACCATATGCAAATCATGTCAGTTTGGAAAGCAAACCAGAACTAACTTTCCAGAGAAGGAAGGATCAGCTAGCATGCCTCTTGAGCTAGTCCATATAGATGTATGTGGTCCATTTAGGAAAAGGACACCTCGAGGAGAAGAATACTTGATATTATTCATTGACAATTTCTCCAGGTTTGTTTGGTTAGGACTTATGAAGCACAAAGACGAAGCATTCGAGAAATTCAAATCCTTCAAAGCCTTTGTTGAAAATGAATCAGGTTACAAAATTAAGTGCCTCAGGTCTGGCAGAGGTGGGGAGTTTACCTCAAATGAATTTTTTGATTTCTGTGAAGAACATGGGATAAGAAAAGAATTCTCTACAGCTAGAACTCCTCAGCAAAATGGAGTGGTGGAAAGGATGAAGAGAACAGTGCAACAAATGGCTCGTGCTATGCTGGATGAGTCTGGAACTACCGCAACTTTCTGGGGTGAAGCTGCATATGCTGCGGTTGTTATTCTCAACAAAACAAATGTCCGAGTGAACAACACTCAAACTCCTCATGAGCTCTGCTATGGTGAGAATCCTTCGGTAAAGCACTTCAAAATCTTTGGGAGCAAATGCTATATTAAGAATACTCATGATCAACTTGGCAAACTTGAACCTAGAGCAGATGAAGGCATTCTTCTTGGTAATTCTCCACACAGCAAAGCATATAAGTGCTACAATAAAAGACTTGGAAGAATTGTTGACAGCAATGATGTAGTGGTTGATGAAAAGGGATACATTCCTAGGCAAGTAAATAATGAAAATATCGAAGAAGATGAAGACTACCCTCAAAGACAGAATGATGAAGAAGAAGAACCTCAAGAAGCACCAGAGGAACATATAAGGATAAAAGAGAAGACTCCATCCCGGTACGTTCAAAAGAATCATCCAGAATCTCAGATTTTGGGGCAGAAAGAAGTAGGTGTACAAACAAGAAGAACAATTGCAGAAGCTTCAAGCTATTTGGCATTACTCTCCTCCACTGAACCACAAAATGGAAAAGAGGCATGCAAAGATGAATGTTGGGTCAAAGCAATGGATGAAGAACTTGAGCAGATCGAAAAGAACAACACTTGGGAGTTGGTTCCTAGACCAAAGGATAAGAATGTTATAGGGACAAAATGGGTCTTCAAAAATAAGTTGAATGAAAATGGGGAAGTAATTAGAAACAAGGCAAGACTTGTCTGTAAAGGGTATGTGCAACAAGAAGGAATAGATTTTGAGGAAACTTTTGCTCCTGTTGGAAGACTTGAGGCCATCCGAATGTTCCTTGCTCTCTCAAGCTTTCAAAAGTTCAAAGTATTTCAAATGGACGTGAAATCAGCCTTTCTGAATGGAGACTTAGAAGAAGAAGTATACATTGAACAGCCAGATGGTTTCATTCTTCGAAATGATCCAAATCTTGTATGCAGATTGAAAAAGGCTCTCTATGGTCTTAAACAAGCTCCAAGGGCTTGGTACTATCATTTGGACAAATATCTTCATCAACAAGGTTTTTCAAAAGGATCAGCAGATAGCAATCTTTATATAAAAATTGAAAATGACAAATTGCTAATACTTGTTGTGTATGTAGATGACATTATCTTTGGTAGCAATGAAGAATCTATGAGTCAAAGCTTTGCCTTGTGATGCAGAAAGAATTTGAAATGTCCTTGCTTGGAGAATTGACATATTTTCTTGGTTTGCAAATCCAACAAAATGAAGGAGGGATCTTCTTGTCTCAAACCAAGTATCTCAAGCAGATTTTGAAGAAATATGGTATGGAAGAAGAAAAACCAGTATGTACACCCATGGTCACAGGATGTAACCTCAGTGCAAATGATGAATCAGCAGCAGTGCATCAACCAACTTACAAATCTATGATTGGAAGTCTACTTTATTTGACAGGTACCCGACCAGACATCATGCATGGAGTGGGAATAGTTGGAAGATTTCAGGCAAATCCAAAGGAAACTCATCTTCAGGCAGTGAAGAGAATCTTCAAATATCTTCAAGGGACTCAAAACTATGGCTTATGGTATCCTAGAGATACATATCTCACACTTCATGCTTATACAGATGCAGATTGGGCCGGAAGAGTGGATGACAGGAAGAGCACAGGTGGTGGTGCATTCTTTATGGGTTCCAGATTAGTATCTTGGTTCAGCAAGAAACAGAGTTCGATTGCCTTGTCTACAGCTGAAGCAAAATATGTTGCTACTGCATCTTGCTGCACTCAACTCCTTTGGATGATGCAGACCTTGTAGGATTTTCAAATCACTTGTACACCACCCATCTCCATCTTATGTGATAATAGAAGTGCAATTAGCATTTCAAAGAACCCAGTCATGCATTCAAAAACCAAGCACATACCAATCAAGTATGACTTTCTCCATGAACAAGTGCTTGAACAAAAGGTCAAGTTGGACTATGTTCCTTCTAAGGAACAGGTTGCTGATATACTCACCAAACCATTACCTAGGGAGACCTTTGAATACCTCAGGCAAAAGCTGGGGGTTGTTGATGCATCATCTTGTTGTTGAATCTCTTCTGATTGTTGGTTGTACACAAGGTTCATCTGAAGTATATGCGTACATGTGCTGGGTTGCGGATTGGTCAAAGATCGAATGGCACAGGTTCAGGGGGAGAATATCATGCATCATTGGCATTATGGAGGAAGTACAGAAGGATATCATGGATGCTGGTCTGAATATTGCTACAATACGTCTCTATCTCTTTCATGGTCATGGATTATGGTTCTTCTTTGCAGATCTGGTTTATAGTCAGGGGGAGCATGTTCCTAGGGGGAGCATAACCCTTTGCCCTTGATGTCAAAGGGGGAGAGTGATTGGTTGTTATTGCCATCAAGTCCAAAGGGGGAGATTGTTGGCATTATGATACATATGTTGTACTCGATGGCAACCCACTCATCTCAGATGATAAATTATAGTGTAGCAAAGTTCACGCACTTTCATGAAGATAAAAGTTTCTCTCATGAAGATAAAAGTTTCCTTCATGTAGAGAAAAGTTCACGCACTTATATGCAGAGAAAAGTTTATTTCATGTAGAGAAAAGTTCATGCACTTTTATGCAGAGAAACGTTTATTTCATGTAGAGAAAAATTCACGCACTTTTACGCAGAGAAAAGTTTATTTCATGTAGAGAAAAGTTCACGCACTTTTATACAGAGAAAAGTTTATTTCATGTAGAGAAAAGTTCACGCACTTTTATGCAGAGAAAAGTTTAT
Organism: Pinus tabuliformis; assembly: GCA_031772625.1. NCBI lineage: Eukaryota > Viridiplantae > Streptophyta > Pinopsida > Pinales > Pinaceae > Pinus > Pinus tabuliformis. Next base: position 917,005,579 of record CM062820.1, read on the forward strand.
TTCATGTAGAGAAAAATTTCACGCACTTTCATGCAAGGAAAAGCACGTATATGTTGGAGAAATTACCTTTGGTCCATGGTAGTTAGTCCTTGGTATTTGAACCTATGGTTTTGGACCATGTTACCTCGTCAAAAGTGTGTATATGTTGGAGAACTTATCTTTGGTCCATGGTAGTTAGTCCTTGGTATTTGAACCTATGGTTTTGGACCATGGTACCTCGTCAAAAGTGTTGATCTCACGCACTTTCATGGTTGGTTCATGGTATTAGTCCGACAGTTTTTGATCCTATGGTTTTGGTCCGTGGTATTGCATCCAAAAGTGTTGATCTCACGCACTTTCATGGTTGGTTCATGGTATTAGTCCGACAGTTTTTGATCCTATGGTTTTGGTCCGTGGTATTTCATCCAAAAGTGTTGATCCCAAGAATTGAGTCCGTGGTATTATGTTATTATGGTTTTGGACCATGGTATTGAGAAAGGACTAAGGCTATAAAAGAGGAAGGAGATCATTTGGCAAAGAATCTTCTGAATTATCGAATATCTGATAAAGTGCTAGATCTGAAATATTGTGATTGGGTTATGGTGCAGATCTGGATCTGAATGAAGAAGGAACCTGAGCGTAAGGAGAAGGATAAGTTCTATTGATGGGTCAAAATCTTAAGGTTGGAATAGTAGTATCTCTATATGATTTTGATCTGTGATATGTGGCATACGCTTGATCTATAAATCTAATAATCTGGGTCTGAATTATTGATGCATGTTTTATTTTACACATGTTATGATCTGGGTATGTTTGATGTAACAACTGCAAAGTTATAAGGAAATATTTGCAGATCTGTATGCGGGTTGGCTTTGGTGAAATCAGAGATTGATGATGCAAGTGTAGTTAATGGGTTTTTGATGTTCTTGGATCCAGTTTGAAAATTTATGAAAAGTGGTCCTTGAAAGAAATGATGTGGGGGTTGTAGCTCCCTTCCAGGAGAGACTGGAAAATGAGAGAGAGAGTTGTAGCTCTCTGCAGGTTGTAGCCTGCGTACTGGTAAAGGACTGCACCAGTACAAAATCATTGTAAAAGGAGTTTCTTATTAAAAGAAGATAGAGACATATTGCAGCAGGTGGTTTTCACCCACATTGGGTTTCCACCTTATATCTGGTGCTCTTTTGTGTGACTATTTGCTTTTCTTGTTCCTGCTCATTATTTTATGATTCTGACAGACAAAGTAATGATCAATATTTGAAGAATTATTCAAAGTATAAATAAGGAAGATATATTGAAAAGAATTTGATAATATTGATTCACCCCCCCTCTTAGTATTATTTCCAACATATTCCTCTTGATTTCATTTTTCTCCAAAACAGAGCGTCGATAGATTGGTCTATGGGGTAGTTGTGCATCCCAGGTAAGATCGATGGAGTGATTGACATGATAGTGTAGAGGTACCCCTGTGGGTTAGGTAAATATGTCCCTGTACTCCTCCACAACCTTGTCCAACTTCTATTGTCATGAGGAGGAGCCCTGTCTAGAGGTCGTGGCCACAATATTCTTCTTTCCCTCAGGGTGAATCATAAAGAAAACAAATTTCCTAGTCCAGGAAATGATCTTACTACATTGCTTCGTTGTGAACAAATAAATATCAATAGGTGGTGCTAGCTCTGGTATCCTATACAAATTATTTCCCAAAGTAATAATAATAGTGCATGTTGAAATTGTTCTTTTAGCTATCTTTCCTTTTCCCTGTCCTTCTTTAACTCATCAAGAGCACTAATGAGTTCCCCTTCAAAGTCCACTACTCATACTTCTTCTCCTCCTTCTCGAGAGTCACTAATATTTTTTTTCTTGGAGTATGCTCCAAATGCCATGAGTAAATAATTATTTGAATAATTTTCTGAAGATTTTTTGTTGTTTGACTCTGGTGTTGAGCTATACACTTTGGAGTAGAGCCCATTTTTCTTATAGAACATCTTCTTCTGATTTTTTTGACATTTGTTTCTAAATTTTTTATCATCTTCATTTTCTGTCCTTTCTTTGTAAGGGCACTCGGACAAAAAATGTCCATGCCTTCCACAATCAAAGAATTTAAAGAAAAAATTCCCTTTATATTTTCCTGAGCCACGCTTTAGTTTCTTGGAAAATTGAGTCAACTCCTAATCAGATTCACAATTGGAGCAATATTGACTTTGAATGTTGCCTCCTTGGGTTCAGAATTATCTCTTCCTACTCTCATCTCATACACTGTGAGAGTACGAAGTAGTTGATCCATCTTGATATTCTTTAAATCAACCATTTCTTTAATGGGAAAGACTTTGGCGTTAAATCTCATGGTTATATATTTTAAGAACATTTGAACAATCATACCTTCCTTCACTTCTTCACTGAGTCCTCTAATGACATTTGTTAGTTCATCAACATTTAAGATGTATTCTGCTATAATCTCTTGTGAATAACTCATTTTTAAGCTTTCAAACCTCATTCTGAAGGTTTGAAGTTTGGTCTGCTTGACTTTATCATCTCCTTCACGAATCTGATTGAGCTTCACCCATAGTTCCTTGGAAGAATTACAATGCATAACCTTTACGAGTTCGAATTGACTAAGGCCAAAGAGAATGGCATTCTTGCCTTTAGCATTACTTCCATACAATTTTTTACCATCTACATCAGTGGGAGGGACATCAAGGACATCATAATGTACTAGTACAAAGCTCCAAACATCTACTCCTAGGGACATAATATAAGCTTACATCCTGAATTTCCAGAAGGCATAGTTTGTCCCATCAAAGATTGGTATCTTTCTTGAGAAAGCAACTTCACTCTCTTTCTTGGAAATAATTCCTTATGGGTCTATTTTCTAGTGGTTAGGATTTTCCTAAAGGAACTTGGCTCTGATACAAATTGTTGAAATAAGGAATTAATCAAAGGGGGGTGAATCAGTAATTGTGAGGATCTTTAAAATTTTAAGTATAAGTCTTTGATTCCTTTCACTACATTTAGTTACTTGTGAGAGATTTCATACACAATACAAATGAACAATAAGATAAGGCATTCACATGTACATACAATCCATCACATGAGAAACATGCAAATTTTGACATAGGTATTTTTACGTGGAAACCTAAAGGGAAAGAAACCACCAATCTATTTGTTGTTATGATGGAAATTAAGAACCTACTTAATTACATAAAAAAATTTGTGAGAACCCACTCGTAGGAGGCACCAACCCCTTAACATAGCAAGCCACTATGTTTTAAGAGGCACCAACCTCTTAATAATGTAAGCCACTACCAGCTCTAGCCATTGTTTACCTTTTATACAATTATCAAATTGAAAACAGAGGCCAATGCATATACATAAAAATTAAAAATTAAAAAATCTAGTCTGCTCTAGTATCAGTTCCCTTCCTTCATCTCCCGAGTTCTCCTTCAAATTTTGCTATATTTTTCTCACCCAACTCAGGTCTAAACCATGTGATACACCTTTACTCAGTTACACTTAGCTCAGTCACACACCCAGAGCACAACACTCTTTCTCCCTCAACAATTATGCATTCCCCCTCTTTGCATAATTTCTCTCCATTGTTTTGTTCCTTTCCTATGCTGTGATCTCTGTTATCTCTACAACACAGTGCCTTGAAGCATACTTCTGCATGACTCTCCATGTTGTCATTCCTTTAGACTGCAAGACAACTACTATGAAATTAATCACTTTGAATGGGATCCAACTGTAGCTGCATTACAATTAATGAAAATAATGAACCCAAAACACCAAGGCTCTTTCATGCTGTTGTAGCTTATGTTCTCAGTAATGCTAACTGATTTGATGCAAAGGATGGGAATTTGAAGTCAGTTATGTAGGTATTATTATGTCACTCAATCTCTATGGTTCTTTAGCAAGTCTCACTCTATTCTTCACTTTGCTCAAGTGCGTACTCCTGAAAAGATCTCCATTCTCCTCTTACATCCCAACACTCTAGCGATTCCACCAAGATAAGAATTAATTCTCAGTCCACCTGCATACTCAAATATCTCCTCCATTTAATGTTTTCATGTACAAACAACATTTATTTCTTGAGCTTGGTCTAATCTCCATTACTCTCATTTATCTCTTCATGGAATGAGGAGAACTTCAAGCTTAACTATGCCAAGCAACACTAATATGCGACAAGTCAAGGTCCTCATTTTCTTGTATGTCAATTTTCTTGTATACAATATTTCATTTAGAATAAAAGCCTTCAGGTATTTAACACATAGAAACACTTCATAACCATGTCTTGGGCATGCCTTCCAATGTAGGTCGAGAGGCTAGGAGTCGGCCTCACTTTGTTTTCTTATGCGCTTGCATTTGCCTCGACCCCGACTTCCTTATACACCCAAATTAAATCCTTTTCCACTACTCTAGGCCCATTTTATCGATTTCAATGTCGAAGACCAAATACATGGGTAAATCTTCACAAAACCTCCCCTTGGCCCAAACTTCAAGGTTTTGCCCCATCACCATCTTACATCATGATGACATCATCTAGGCCACGTGGTACCTTCTATATGGTGACACATGCTACCTATATTTTTCCCATTATGCTACCCAAGAATGTTGAATCTTCCTAACACGTGTCCTTCATACTGTCACATCACACTAATGTCATCTGCCACGATGCCTTTACCAGGCGCCACATAGGTCAGGGATTAGGAGTCACAGTGTTCTCCAACCAATTCTTCTGCACCTCCTACCTCTGACTAGGGAAAAAATCTAGCTTAGAGATGGTCCCACATAAGTTGGGGGTCAGGGGGTCATGATGTTCTCTTGCCAACTCTGCTATGCGGCCCCAACCTTCAACTTGGCAAGACTTCCGACTAGGCCCAACCTGGTTCAAAATCTACCTATGTCCTGAGGAATGAAATTTTCTATCTGCAAACTTCAACTGTCTTTAACTTTTGATCTAGAAGGAATTTTCTGGATTTCAACATACCATTGGAAATCTCTTCTAGAACACTATCCAATGAAGTCATTTCTAGATACATCTAAAATGGTATCTTCAGACATAATCTCCTGCAAATTTTGTGGCTTCCAACTATCATAATAATCTTTTTATGGCTTCTCCATGAAGTGTGCTACTATGATGATTCTCTATAGATCACTGCAACAACCATGGGACTCCCCTTGAACAACATTCTCACACCAATGCTAACATATGTTGCTTTTGGCCTCAATTCTAGTCCGGTTGAAATCAATGCCAACATACCAGGTTCCACCAACGAATTAGATAATGCTAATTGTCCAACACATTGCATTATGATCACAAACCTAGAATTGTGAGCTAGAGGGTGTTATTTAATTCCTATTTAAGTCATAGTATATTACCATAGGATATTTATTTAATGATCTTGGTCTCACCTTGATATTTTTTTAACTTAATTTCATGCTACACCTGAATTGTTTCATGAAATCCATGCATGGGAATCTTCTCCATTAACTTACCTACCATTTATTCTTGCTTCTATATGCAGATATGTAACCATATTTATAAGAAAGAGTGTCATTTTCCTTTGGAGCCTGGAAGTTCATAAGAGTTATATGTTTTCATTGATGGAATTTACTATGTAACAATATCAAAAAATGTATGAGCCTTATAACTAGATGTAGGGAGGTTTCCTTTCAAATTAGTAACCATCACATGGGATGAATTCTAAAGTGTCCTTTTCTTTATCACATTCATAGAATTCAACAAAATGGTTGCACGTTGACCTTTACATCCATAATTAAGTGTTGGAAACTCAATTTTCCATGCCTTGTGAAGTTGGAGTCATATTTATTTGGAGATTTATTCCTCTATATATTGTTTTGTCCAATTTTTATTCAATTTTTTTTGGTGTTTTCTCTTGACACAAGAACTTTGTTATTTGTAAAATATTTTGATTCACAAGGAAAAAACCAAAACTTGGAACCATTTTATGGAACTATCACTTCAACAATGTCTAATCCACCCTCCTTGAAACATGCATTTGCTGCATTTTCTTTGTCCAATGCAAAAAAATAGTTTTTGTCCTGACACTAGTCCTAAGTGCAAGCTCAAGAAACTCAATTGCATTCTATCTAGTCAAATTGGCGATTGACAAAAGTTGTTTCTCGCCCTACCTTGGGAGCTACTTCACTAGCACCAATCTCTCCTAAAGCAACTTCTTTTTCCTCTTTTGTTGGTGCCTTTGCAAAAGCCTCCATTGCTTGAAGCCGGGAAGTGTTAACAATTTTCTCATTGAATTATGCTTGAACAGATTCCAAACTCTCAGCATCTTTGTCAAATGTAGCACTCTAGCTCATGCTCTCTAAGGAAGGAAAAAAAAAATTGATGAGTTGTTTGAATTATTTACATTCCTCTTCTCTGGAACTTGAACTTTGTCACTTTGCTCCAATTTCTTTTCATCAATCAATGTAACACTTCAGTTCAATTTTTTTTACTCATTGTATCCTCATCAAATATCTAAATTTCATCAATTGTGACTTTTTATCATTCTATAAATCTAGTGTTCTTTTTTTACATCTTTTAAACTTTCTAGTTCAGAGTCTCTTCTCTAATAAAAATGGAACTTCTAGCACCATTGGAAGCAACATCAACACTTGGCTCTCCAACAATTATAGTGTTGTGAATATCATAGGAATTTAAAGGAGCTCCACTTTTGAGAGATTCCTTGGAGTGCCTTCTATCATCCACTCAGCTAATGGATGATACTATATTTTCACTTAATTGTAGTGTGTAGTGGATACTATTTTAATTACACCCACTAGTAATTAAAAAGTATCTTCTTTCCTCGAAAATTATGTTTACTTCATGAATATGACTTGGATGGATTAGTTCATGTTAGCAAAAGCATCATGTGAAAGTCTTCCAACTTCGAAATGATGTTGTATCTTGGGTTAAATTGATGATGAAACACATTGAATTGATTGATACTCTTAGTGCACCTGGCAGTGATGGTTAAATATGGCTAAATATGAATATTCAAATATGAATACATCCTTTGTATCCATAGTGAAAAATTGTCCATTTCTTTTGGTCTCATTAATAAATCCTTGGTGCTCCTATTCATGTTACCATGAACCTACAAATATGTGGTGATTGTCACAGTGCTACCAAGTCCATCTCCAAGATTGTCAAGAGAAATATTATTATGAAGGATGCAAATTGTTTCCATCATTTTCAATATGGATTATGTTCACGTGGAGATTATTGGTAGCACCAACTATAACAAATATGAAAAATGGTTACAAACTTATTCATTGTAATTTGTTCGAGCCAATAGGGAGGTTATAGGTGTCATTATTTCTATAAATCGAATCAAATGTTTGAGTGCTTAGGTGTTATTATTTCGTGATACAAGTAGTAATGGCATACATATCGACATATTAGAACTACTCAACATTTTATCACTAAGTATGACTTGGATAGCTTAGTTCAGGCTAGCACAAACATCCTATCAAATTCTTAAAACTTTAAATGTTGTTTTATCCTATTTTTGATGAATAAACACATTGAATTGATTGATACTCTTATCCCTCTTATAAGTGAGGTGTTTTACTTGAACAACACCGATAATTAGCAAGCAATCAAAGCTAGTTTTGAATCAAAAAACAAAGGGAGCATGTACAAGTGTAAATAAAATATGAAATCAAAAAGACTACTTTCTCTTGCATAAAACCATGATAAATTTGCAATGAAAAATGAGAGCATGCTAGAGAGATACATGCCTATATTAAATAAGAGAAATGATCAATATTGCACATTGATAAGTGGCTATCAATATATAAACAAAAAAAACTAGCATTTAGTTCATTCTGCATCCACCTATGTCTCTTCTTCTCTTTGAAGTAATAATCAGTGTTTAGTGCCTTATGACAACATATATTTATTTTCATCATTTTGTGATCATTTCATCCTTTGGAAAGAGAATGAATATTCATCTTTACCTGGAATTAAATTTTCATTATGATCTATCATTTTCTTAAAACATGGAGACAACTTTGATACACACTAAGAAGGTTTTACGATGTATATAATTTGAATATATTTCTTACATTCAAACCTGACCATTTCTCATTGTCGACAATCTTTCTTCCGAAAAATTGGCTTGATGGTTGAGATCAAACCCCCTATGTGCATTCCAACTAAAAATGGATACAGATATTTTCTTCAATATGGGTACCAATTTTCATCAATATGGACACCATTGTCCAAGTTGGAGTGGCATTGTACAAGGACTAGTCTTTTAAATTTATCCGTAAGAAATTTACTTCTAATTTCAAATTTGGTCTAACTGGATTCCAAATATTTCACTATTATTTCATATCTTTACCTGGAATTTAATTGTACTCATTTTCTTATATATCTACTTGAATATGTTATTTTTTTTATATTAGGATGTTCTAACACATTGGTATCCAATCCCCAAGGTCTGATTCTAGTGCTTGCTTCAGTCAACAATGATTTCACTACTTTTTGAGATCATGAGTTGGAATTTACTTGTACTCATTTTCTTATATCTTTTCTTGAATATGTTATATTTTTGTATATGAGAATGTTTTAATAGATTTGTATCCAATCACCAGGGTTTAATTCTAGTGCTTTCTTCAAACAATGGTGATTTCACTACTCTTTCAGATCTTGAGCTAGCATTTACTTGTACTCATTTTCTTATATCTCTACTTGAATATGTTAAATTTTTGTATACAAGCATGTTTTAACACATTTGTATCCAATCTCCAGGGATTTGTATGGTTTCTTGTTTAAAAAAAAGTGATTTTTCTTCAGTGGATACAGTGGAGGGTATTTCCTAGCCAAAAATAAATTTGTTTTCAGAACTAGATCACCATCCCCACTGCTTAAGTTTTATTTTGCTTTCTACTATCATTGTACCATATACCTTGTAGTAGTACTAATACGATTTTTATATCTGTATATATGCATCATATGCTTTGACGATTTTTTATATTTGTATGGAGGAAGAAACACAATATATTGCACCTAAAACTGACATGGTTTCTTTTATATTTGTATGCGGGTAGCATACGTGCATCATATGATTGTATTATTAACAAATTATGTATCTTCACTAGGATGTATTAATTTGGGTACAAGGTACCATTATGTGTTTTTGACGTGAGGTGCCATAGTTTTCTACTTTAGTCCTAAGGTGCCATTATATACATGTTAAGTATTGCACACTACCATTTTTGAAAGAATCAATTGTTGGACAATTTTTAATACATATTAGTGTCTTGGGACATGTAGTGAGTTTTTTATTATTTATTTTTTGAATAATATTGTATTATATTCAATATTTAATTTATTTTATGTTGATGAATTGAACTATTAGACAACAAGAACAAATATTTAAAAGGTTAATGCATTGGACATGTTTGAAGGAAGTTTTTGTTTATTATGGAACAAATATTTCAGCAAATAGAATTTCGTGTCTATGTTGATATAACATAATTACCATCTTGCAATACGCAATTTGTTTTTTTTTTTGTATGCGACTACATTCTCCTTGGACATATTCAATAAAATTGGCAATGACAAGACAACTATAAAATAGTAACTATTCATGTTTTGTATTTCGACATAGAGTCATTAATCAATCAACATTTAAATGCATTGATCCTATGGAACACAACTCTACTAGTCCAACAAACTTCATTAATGGTAACATTACTATTAATGATGCCTGGATTAGTTAGAATAAAGATTGAATGGTAAAGAAGAGTTAGATTATAAATATGATTCCTTAACTACATTAGCCAATTTTATAACTAAGTCATAGTTCTAATGGCAACGCTAGAATTTTCTAATAGTTCATTAGAAAACATAACAATATAACCCAAAATAACAATACAAAAATAATATAACAATAAAATATAGCATAACAATATAATAAATAAAATAATTTATTCTAACATAACATAATAATAACAATAAGAAATATAAGAAAAAACATAATGTAATGTAAGATATATAGAACAATATTTAAGACATAGCAAGAAATATGACAAAACTTAACATAGCTCATATAAGAAATATAGCATAACAATAACAATAAATAAAATAAAAAAACAATAATAATACAACAACAATATAACAAAAAATCTAATATCTATATATAACATGACAATATAAGAAATATACAACAAATAATAAGAAATCAATAATATAATATATATTATTATTTAAAATTGTCTATAGGAAAGCATTTGTTTAACACAGGTGTACATATGTCATATATAAACACAAATAAATATCAAGAGACGTAGTAAAGTTCAATAACATGAACAAAGCTTAATTATGTTATGCAACTTGCTCACAAAACCGAAGAAAAGATAGATCAACAACTTCAAAATTATCCTCTTTGAGGGAGAAACCTCTTTTACATTACATAAATGAATCATTGTTGGACGATACAAATGATAATACATCATTGGTATATATAAGAGTCTAAGGGGTCACAATATAATGAGATCTTACATAACAATAATAATGTAAGGGAAGAACAATAACAAGAGTGGGAATCTATGGGGCACAACAATAATAATATGAGGGATACATGGGCACAACAATAACAATAGGGGGCTACACTAACAATAAAAATAATGGGGATACACTAGTATTATAGGGACCTAACATGCCCCTCTCCCTCAAAAAAGTTTTTTCCTCAATGCTTGAGTATTTTTGGATGCTTTTATATAAAATTCTCATCCTCCCATGTGGAATATTTAGCAGGTAAGTACTTCCACTTAATGAGATACTGTCAAATTAAATGATTTTGTAGCTATCAAAATCTTGTTTCCATGACTGATTCAGGCTCAAGTATGGTTTTTCCTTCTTCGTCAAGTTCTGGAAATATTTTTTTAACTAGGATCTTGTCACTGATAACCTTATTTAAGGATGAAACATGGAAAACTAGGTGTACTTGAGAAGATGGAGTAAACTCCAATTTGTATGCCATAGTACCAATCTTTTGCAACACCTTGTAAGGACCATAGTACTTGGGTGATAATTTTTTATCCTTCTTAGCTTTCTTGAGTGACATTTGTTTATATGGTTGTAGCTTTAAAAACACCTAGTAACCTACATTAAAATGTCTTTCACTGCAATGTTGGTCCTCCTGTTGTTTCATTTGTTTTTTCACTAGAGTGAGGTTATCCTATAACAGTTGGAAAACTTGTTGCTGATGCTCTTTTTTATCTACCACTTCTTGAACCTTAGAATTTTCTCATAAAAATAATGTGATAGAGGGTAGATGATATCCATAAAGTACCATAAATGGGGTCTTTTTTGTTGCATTATGGAAGAAAGTGTCATACCACCATTCAACTAGTGGTAACCACTTGAATCATTGTGTTTGTTTATCAGATAAAAACCAATAAATATATCTTTCCAAACATTTGTTCATTATCTTAGTTTTACATCAGATTAAGGATAATAAGATGAGCTATGAGCTAATTGAGTACCAAGATAAGAAAATAATTTCGTCTAAAATTTTCTTGTGAAAATGGGATCTTTGTCACTTACAATAATCTTTGGGTTTCCATGTAGCATTTGAATTGTATACATAAATGCAATACCAATTGTATTGGATTTAAAAGGATGAGATAATGAACAAAGGTGTTCATTCTTGGTAATTATATCAATTACCACAATGGTGACACTCTTTCCTTCAGACTTGGGTAAACCTGTGATAAAATCCATTGAAAAATCCTCCTAATGTTGACTTGGCATGGTTAAAGGTTGTAATAGACCAAACCATAATTTTCTCAACTTTATTTTGATTGAAAACAAAACATTCTTCCACAAAATTTTGGATATAAGATTTAAGGCCATCCCAAAAAAATCTTTCTTGACCTTGTGGCAAGTTTTCAAAAATCCCGAGTGCCCTCCTAAGGAGGAGGTGTGAAATTCCAAAATAATCTTTTGTTTGATTTGAGAATTATTACAAATATATAAGTGATATTTTTACCATAATGAATCATTATTCAAGCTAAATGTATCAGATGTAATGGGATGTTGCTACAACTTTTGAATGAGTTTCCACAACTCTTCGTCATTATTCCATTCATCTCTTCCTTCGGTTATCCAATCAGGTTGGATAATAGAAATAGAACAAAGAAATGCTTCCACATCGTCATCCTTTCTTGATAGTGCATCTGGAACAATGTTTTTCTTCCTCTTTTTGTAGATGATTTCCAAGTCATAATCCAACATATTTGTGACCCATTTTTGGTGCTCTTCTAAATATAATCTTTGTTCCAAAAAAAATTTGTGACTATCATAATTTGCTTTTATGTTGAAGTGTCTTCCCATTAGGTAAGGTCACCATTTCTTTAGTTCATGTAGTATTGCCAACATTTCTTTCGCATAAATAGGTTTGTGTAAATACTTTTCTTTGATTGGATGACTTTCAAAAGAAATGGGTATTCCTTCTTGCATTAAAACTACACCAATCCCATTTCCTGAGGAATCACATTCCACAATAAATGTTTTTGTGAATTTTGGTGTAGCTAAGACCAGTGTTTGGCACATTTCCTCTTTAATATGTTCAAATGCCTTAGTTTCATCTGGAGTCCAAGAAAATGCATCTTTCTTCAATAATGTTATTAGAGGTGTTGCTATTCTCCCATAATTATTAACATACTTGTGATAATACCCTCTCAACCAAAGGAATCCTCGAATATCCTTTATGGTTGTGGGAATTTTCCTTTTCTTAATGGATTTAATTTTGTTAGGGTCTACTTTAACACCCTCATGAGATACAATATGACCCAAATATTCCACCTCTTGTACTCCAAAGAAGCATTTCGATGTTTTTGATATAATTGTTTCTCCCCCATTAGTTTAAGCACCCTGTCAACATGTTGAACATGATCCTTCCAACACTTGTTTTAGATTATTATATCATCAAAAACTACTAACACAAATTTTCTAAGGAAGGGTTTAAAAATGGAATTAATCAAACCTTGAAATGTGGAAGGTGCATTAGTAAGTCCAAAAGGCATGAACAGAAATTCTTAATGACCCTTATGAGTTATGAACAGCTTTTTTTAATGTCTCTAGTCTTCATCTTGATTTGATGATATCCTAAACTAAGATCCAGATTGGTGAATTAAGTTTCTCCATGTATTTCATCCAACAATTCATCAATGACAGGAGTGGGAAATTTATATTTAATAGTGAGCTTTTTGAACTCCCTATAATATGAACACATACACCATGATCCATCCCTCTTGTGCACCAATACACCTGGAGTACAAAAATAAATTTAACTAGGTTGAATTATACCAACCTATAACATTTCCACAACCATAAGTTTAATTTCACACTTTTGGGCATAAGGATATCTGTAACACCTGATTATGGAGGAACACTTCTTGTAATAAAATAAATAGCATGATCATGATCAAGGATAGGTGGTAGGCCTTTGGGAGTTTTAAATACCTTGGAATTTTTTTCCAAGGGTTTTTGGAAATCTCGAGAAATAGATGATTTTGATGTTTGAACCTCTATTGAGCATAATTGTTTAATTACACCCCATTTTTCTTCCTTCATAAGATTTTTCATGCCATCAAAGTTGATTATATTTCCTTATTTCCTAACGATACCAATTAATTCAAATTCCTTTCGTAGTGAAAAATATTTCTTAAAATTCTTGAAAATTAAAAGTTATTGTCCCCAAAGATTATAACCATTGGACTCTTAGTACGACATCAACACCACCCATTGGAATGGAAAATGTTGTACTATTCAAAAAATATTCCTCCATGGTTAGGATGATATTATTGAAGTGTCAAGAGAAATTTATAGTTATTCCATTTGTAATGATCACTTGACACTATGGTGATGGATATTGGAAGCAATTCAATTCCTTCGCTATCTTTCAATGAATATAATTATGGGTACTACTTGAATCAATCAACATTATTATATTTTTCTTCTTGACATATCCATATATCTTGAAAGTTTGAGGACTGTTAATTCCTTCAAATGCATTACAACATATGGTCGGATTCATTTTTTTATTTCTCTGGGGTTGGTTCCTAGTGTATATCCTGCTCTTTTGATGTTTCTTGTTCCTTTTCCTCCTCCTCTTCACAATGCATGTATAATAATTTATTCTCAGCACACTTATGATGTTTAATGTATTTTTTATCAAAATTGTAACAAATTCCTTTTTCCTTCAATTGTTGAGGTGTCAACCTTGTATGTTGTGGAAGGCTAGGAGCAGTAACACTTCCATATTTAGTTGTGAGTGGTAGACTTCCTTGTTGCCATAATTTTTCTTTCAACTTTTCTTGCCACCCTAAATGCCTTCTCAAATGAATTAGGTTCCCAAAGATGAACCTCATGTTGGATGTTATCCTTTAAAGTACCCATGAAGGCATCAATCATGTGCTCCTCTAGAATATCAGTTACCTTGATATTCAATTTTTGGAAGTCCTCAATGTGCTCCGCCATTGAACCCTTTGGTTTGCGATTTATCAATTGGATAAATAATATATTGTTCTTTCTATCCTCACAATGTGATACCATTTACTCTATAAAAATTGATGAAGTGACAATAAGTTAACGAGAGCAAAACCATCGATACCATAAAAATTGATTGGGTTCTAAATATAAATATTCAATGCTTACCTTTTGTGTGTGTTGCACGTCATGGAGATCAAAATATTGCTTCATATGTAGTATTGATGTTACTAGATGCTTGACATCAAACTTGCCCATGTCGATATTGGTAATGTGGTGGGTCTTAAACCCAACATTGGAGTCCCAAAAATGATAATTCATATTCCTTTTGTCTTCATCCTCATTTCCATGGATTACCTTGTCACCACTGGGAAGCCTTTCTTCTAACAACTTTGCTAAACCTTCAACCCTTATATCTTGACAATTATCGTTTCTTCCATGTCTACTTTTAAACCATCATTCAAAACTCCCATGTCCCCTTTTATACCATCTATATTAACATTCATCATGGCTTCTATTTTGTTTTCTTACTTTTTGTGAGAGGAAAATTTGTCGCACTTGGTCTTATAATTTTGATATAGCATGTTGCATTTCTTCGTCTTCTTCATGTGTCATAATAGAGATTTCTCATTGCTTACTAGGTGTATCCATTTTTTTTGTTTCAAGGAATTATGGAATAAAAAAATGATATCTATGTTTTATTATTCCCTTTGAATCACTTCAAACTATTTTTTCAAATGAAAATTATAGAAGACTTAATAAAAAAAATACCCATATTTTTCTTGCTTTTTGGAGCTTGATCTTGAAACTAAGGTCTGAAATTTCATCTTATGGTATCCCTTTGTATCTTCTTTTCAACACCATAAGTCAGACAAATATGTGATTCTTCAATAAAAATTTATTACCAATCATCCACGATAACTTGATTATGTACTAGTTCAGTAGAGAAAACTTGTACACAATGCCACATGTTACTGTTTCAACCTTTGGCCCTCAAAATGATACAATAAAAACTAAAGTCTATGAACTTTCAGTCACCTTTTATCAAATTCAAATCTGATCCCTGTAGAGAAGGTTATGACAATTTTGCATAATTCACATGTTTGAGGCTTAATTCTGGAGCATGAAGAAACCAAAAATTCTTTGGATCATATCTTAGAAAATATAGCGAATTAATATATGAAATTTCTACATTAATTTCACCAATATTTATGCTCCTCTTGATCAAAATTTAATATTCTGAAGCTTCGTATAAAAAAATTGTAGAGAAAATGCCATGATTACCTGTTTGATGCAGCAAAACACTAGAATTGAGAGCTCTCATACCAAATGTTGTACAAGTAGCTCTCAAAACAGAAGAAAAGCTAGATTAGTGACTTAAAAAATATTCTCTTTGAGGGGGAAACCTCCTTTACATTACATAAATGAATAATTCATGGATGATACAAATGATAAGACCTCCTTGATATATATAGGAGTCTAACAAGTCATAATATAATCAGAACCTACATAGCAATAATAATTCAAGGGCACAAAAATAACAATATTTGGATTATATGGGGAACAATAATAACAAAAGGGGGTTATACTAACAATAACAATAAGGGTGATACACTAGTACTATAAGGTCCTAACAATTTGACCACATATATATAATTAAATTGATAGATATATAAAGAAAAATAAGCTATAAATTTCTAGTCCAATAGGGTAACTATGTTGAAAAATATAACTATATTTAAGATAACTTCATGTGTTCCATTCACATGAAATGTGTTAGTGGCAAATTTTCAAGAATATATCCTGATCTTCTTTCGATAATTTCCATTGTCATAGCTTTTTTCTGCTCTTCACTTCTTTCAAATAGAATCAAGCTACTATGACAGGATGACTATATTGGGCATATATAACATCTAGATAGTAGTCTTGAAAAATAATGTGGTGTTTACATTTATTTACTTCTTCGAAGAAATGTCCTAATAACACCATTGGACAAACATGATATGTACAATTTGAAGCATATTTATACTCTCATAACAATATGATTTTCGAATTACTGCATCAAATTAATAATAATGCACTTTCTCTAGATTGTCTTCTAGTGCAATGATATCAAATACATCAGCTTCTCTAACCAAATAAAAAATACGATCAAAATCCTTGTTATTCACAACCACTTCAGTTTTCATCTCCTCATTAGTAAACTTTTGAACTGGGGGAAATAGTGTCATCTTCATGTATCCATGGTTCGATATATTTGTTATTGTGGTTTACACACTTAATGGTGGAGTTCATATCATCAATACATGTAGGGAAAAAACAAGAATGCTTTCATTTATGAATTGAGAATATGTTTTTAATTTTTTTCACTTCTAATGGAGTGCAAACCTATTGTTCCATGGATTTATTGACAATTATATGGAATCGAGCTATTAACATCACCAATCAAAATATTCTGAAAGTACTTTCCACAAAATAGCTCATTAAGTTAGATTTACTAATTTATAAATATTTCATTTTGATAGAAAAACATATGTACACATGCACATATATGTGTGTGTGTGTGTGTGTGTATACACACACACACACACACATAGATATATATATATATGTATATATATGTGTGTGTATATATATATATATATATATATATATAAATATATACATATATATATGTATACATATATGTATATATATATATATATACATATACATACATATATATATATATAAATATATATATATATATATATATATATATATATATATATATATATATATATATATATATATATATATATATGTATGTATGTATGTATATGTACCTATGCACGTAAGTCATCCTTGGATTTGATACATGGCATAAATTTTGTTTGCACCAGTTAACAACATCATTCAAATCTACAAGTGAGGGAGTTTCTTGATTTAATTGATGCCTCGTTATTGAAAATTTTATGCATTCCCCAACACCATCATGCTTTCCTTTGGGATGCCCTATCTCAAAGAAATTCCATGTATGACAAATGTCAGTTTTACTATGAAGTAAATGGTCTGATGATTTAAATTGACTAGTACAACCATCCAACTATACGCAATGTTCCTTAAAAGTGATCAGTCGTTCCAATAAATCCTTATAAATAATATTAAAATAATTTTGAAAAAAACGTGTATCATGTGTATGATCATTAATGATGTATAAATGGTACTATCTAATCATTTCATGATTATTCTCATTACTATCAAAACAATCAATACCGAGCACTGCATGCCCATATAAGATTTGCACGAGCATATAGACCTAGATTGAGTGATAATACTCACTTTGTATTTCTGTTTTTGGAGCGAACATGTAATTCTCAGTAAAATTAACTACCAATAATAATGTACCCTTTGGGAACACATCGTGTGATTGTTTGAACAATAAGTCCTACCATTTTTCTATTTGAGAGTGCTTAAAATATTTATATATTTACTCTCTATGCCTCTAAATAAAATATGTCCCAGAAATGCCATCTTCAAGTAAATTAATATTTCTTAATATTAATGTTGAATCTACAATGACAGTGTATGTAAAATATTCATATCTCCTACACTTCACAATGACGTTCAACAAATACTAATCATTCAGATAAATAGGATACTTAGCATCAAAGAGTGCCAAATGAGAACATTCTTTGCAATTTTTTCCACTAACACATTATTTCTTATAAAATAATGGGTCATTTACTTAACTACATAATATATTAGATAAAAATTCACAAACACTTAAAGGAGGGGAATCATTAGACCAATATTCTAAGCAAAATTTTAGAAATCCTTAATAATATAATTATAATTCTACATGGTGAAAACAATAATATGTGTCATGATCAGTCACAAGCCTAACATAACATGGTCTAAGCTTCACATATGTGCTAAGGGAAATCTTCACATCAATGTTACTCTCCATAAAATTCAGAAATAAATCCACTTGAATTCCCTTTGTTATATGTTTGGGATGATTTTCATAATGTACTCTGGATATACGATGTCGCATAATGTCCTTTTCATTTGGTAACACATGGGAATTAAAATTCAAAAACCCTTTCACCCTACCTCTCACATATCTGGAAGTCTATCTTGATGATTGCCTATAGATGTTAGCCCAACATGAAATCTCATCATTATCATCTACTTGAATCCTAATTTTTTTATGCCTCAGATATTTTCTTGATGTTTTATATATTCCTGTTGCCACTGACATCAATCAATGTGACGCAGTTCCTTTTTCGACAATAGCTGCTAATGATGCTCTATGAGAAGTTTCTCCATCTCACGATCAATTTTTTGCAAGTATGCCGAGGGTCGACGTCATATACTTTGATACCAAATAAGTTACCCACACCTTTTTGGAATCTCTAAGGCCTAATAATTGAATTGGATGTCTTAGAGATTTGTGTTTGAAAATTTTATGTAACATTTGAAATTCTAATGATACATTTACTTTCAAAAAACATTTTTGTCACTGCGTTTAACTTATTTCGAGCTTTCCATTCATGCATTGATGGTCCAATTTCTTAAATTTTAGTTGGATCCATATTTTGTAGAAAATTATCATCAAATATAATTTTCTTCTAACTTCCAGTTAATTTTCGTGTTTTTCTCAATGTTGTAGGATCTTGTTGCGGGTTAGATGTTGTCCTTGCATAAACAAATATAAATTTGTAATTTCTACTGGCCATATTACATTGAACATTATTAAAATATATTATAATGATTACATTGAAATATAATTTAATCTAAATATTACAACTTATTCAAAATTTAAAACATTAATTGACTCACTCGTACTATCAATATTCTACTTGACAAGTTCATTGACATCTCTCATTTCCTCGTCATTTCCATGTAAATTCACATATATTTCAAACTCTCTATTTTGTACCTTCACATCTCTTTTAGGCTCTCTTTTATATACCCCCACATCTGCTTCAAGCTCTTTATTTGGCACCTCCACATCTCCTTTAAGCTCTCTATTTGGTACATTGACATTTCTTGCAGCCTCTCTATTTTCCCTTAGTGCTCTCCTTCTTCCTTCTAGTTTCTCATTTTATTCCTTATTATCAATTCTAATGCAATCATAATTTCATTTACAATTCCTTTGGTTTCCCATGTTCAAAATTTAGAAATCTAAAATCTAATTTGAAAACAAGACAAGTGAGTGAAAACTTTTAATACTACAAATAATTATGCAGACAAATTCAAATATTTCAAACCAAAATTATAATATATGCTACAATCAAATTCACAAATTGCAAAATCTATTTTTCCTCATATCTCTCATAAACGAATGGTGATTTATAATTTAATCTAAAATAAATTTCAATATATCATCTTCTAAAAAAAAAACATTCAAAAAATTATTTTCCAAAGGAAAAAAATTTAATATTTATTTTCCATAGAAAAAATGGCAATATTAAATTTTTATAGAAAAATATGAAAATAAGGCATGCATATATATATATATATATATATATATATATATATATATATATATATATATATATATATATATATATATATATTATATGAAATAATGGTGGTTCATGGACACTCAGTGGCCACTACATCCACGAGAAAATCCAGGTAGATCAACCCGAAGGGATCTATCCGCCGACCAAACAAGCAAGACCTAACCCCAAGGGTGTCCAGGAGGTTTGACCCCGTGACCTCCCAACTAGTAGGGTACTTAGCATTGAGAACTTGACCAACTGAGCTAACCTTTGGGGCTATATATATAATAAGGCCTTTTCTTTAAACAAAAAAACATCTCTTTTTTTCCATATAAAATAAAATGTGTATAGTACCTTCGACATATTTTTTTCCATATGAGAACTCTACGTTCTGCACTTCACACTTTGACAATTTGGTCATCAATGAAAATGTTTGGTTGAGAATTTATACAAATCTCAGTTGAAATATTTGTACATTGAAGTAGGCGTTGGTTGATAAATTTATTGGATTGGTCAAAGGAGATATTCTCCATCGAGAATCTTGTCCGATAATCTATAAATGTTTCAACTGATATTTTTCTCAATGCTAAACTCTCAGACAAAAATTTATAGAACTCATAGCCGAAAGTATGGGTAGGGGAATATTCTCTGCCAAAACACTCAACTGAGATTATGGGCTAGGAAAGATTCTTTATATAAAATCTCAACTGAGAGTTTTTAAGTTTCTTGAATGGGAATTTTTGTGACATTAACCCGATGCAGTTAACACAAACCAGGGTTGCAAAAAAATCTCATCCAAGGGTTTTCCATTTCTTGATCGAGGGTCTTTTATAACTCTCATCCAAAATATTTTCTCAGCCAAAAGTTTTCGGTTAATGAAAATTAGGAAAAATTAAGCAATTTTTATGAAATAGTTTCTTCAGAGGAGTTGAATCCCTACCAAATTTGATATCTAGATAACACCTTTGGTACCATTGGATTTAGCTGTAAATTTAGTTTCAAATGATATAAGTCTTATTCATTTTTATGAAGAAATGATATTTATTAATAATTTTATATTAAACTATGTCAGCACATATTTTGAGACTTCTGAAAATGACCTAGAATGAAAAATCAATAACTTCAAAATTGAAACACCAAATCATTTTAAAATTGATGGGTCATGGAAAGTATTCAAAAATAAACATTTGTTTTGTCTCACCCTATTTCATTAAATGATTAAAGATTCTGATTGAATACAAAAATTCCCCAAAAATAGTCCATGTTTGAGTGCAATCTGTGTAAATTTTGATGATATAATTTTTTTCCCAAAATGAATTACCATCTCTAGAAACCATGGTGGGTTTCAAGTATATGCATTCAATATCCACCTAATTTCTCCAGCTACATGTCCATAAAAAATTAAAAAATAATATGAGTACAAAAGCAATACAATTGTCTACAAATCTTGTTTTTACTACAAAGAAAAATTCTCGAAGAAAATATGAGTTTCCAATGGTTGATGTTGAAAAAACATAAAAATTCACAATTTTTTTATAAAAACAAGGTAAAAGTGTTTCCCAATTTAACATTTTCACCTATGTATGAGGCAATAGAAATACCATCTATAATCAAGAAAGAAACAATAAGACTCTTTATGTATTATTATGATAGTTTGATCCCTTACAAGATATCATCATATGAAGATAAAGGTGTTTGAACTTTATTGAGTTTATGATGAGTTTATAATGCTCAAAATATCCTACAAATAGCATGGTTGGGTAGAGCTTGTTGACAAATTTCCAATGATATATCCTGCTTAGAAAAATTCCTCTCGTAAGATATGTTATGTACAATTGAGGTTTCCGTACTAAGTGAGGGAATAAATGTTATGGCCAAAACCGAAATATTTAATCTATTAAATGGTGGGAATGTTCACGGCATATCCACCATTGAAACAAGTAATGAAAGTTGTATAGTTATGTTTTCGAAAAGAGTAAGAGTGTGCCTTTTCATGTAATGTAACAAATATTTGTACTTTATGTGGGAAGTTAGTG
Organism: Pinus tabuliformis; assembly: GCA_031772625.1. Lineage (NCBI taxonomy): Eukaryota > Viridiplantae > Streptophyta > Pinopsida > Pinales > Pinaceae > Pinus > Pinus tabuliformis. The sequence goes on from CM062820.1 coordinate 917,027,604, forward strand.
TTAGTTAAAAAATTATACGAAAATTTCCTAAGTTTAGAGGATAGATATGTATCTATATAAATTTATAATATTTATGTATAAATTAAACCCCTAAGCATGAATACCCAATAGTGGGAGTATTATAAATAGACGGAATAGGAACAATAATAAAAGAAATTGTTATATTACTTAAATTTGGTTTTTTATACATTGAATGATAACTTTTTCCCAATTCGATCCTCTTAATTTTGTTATTTATTATATTTATATATTTCAATTTTGTATTCGTTCAAGTCTGCAAAGGAATTGGCAATTTATAAGTGAAATCGCAGAAGGATCGAATAGTCATTGTAACAAGAGGTTAATACATTCTAGGCCTCCTTGCAAGCTAAGCTTACAAAAATTACTAGTTTTAGTGGGTTATGTTTTAATTGGCTAGCCTTATACCAAATAGAAAATAGACATCTCAATGGTGTTACATCCTAGTCACCTTATATCTCAAATAACAGAAACATATATTGATGGGTTTTGTTACCATTTCCATTACCTAAGGCCTATTCGCTAGACTAGAAACATCTTTTATTCATTCCTTGATGATCCTAAACATATTAGTACTTGTTTAAAATATGAAGCTTAACATAATTGGGATCCATTATTTGATGTTTCATCAACAAGAACAATGAAAGGTGCGAGTTCAAAGTCATCATTTCCTTAGTGGCTCGATGCCCAACAAACAATATAGTGTTCAATATAGATAACTTTGATGAGTTAACATTAATTTAACTAAAATAGTGGAACTAATGAGGTTCATGGTTTTTTTCTTTTTGTGGCCAAGTACCCCGGCAGCTTAGTCAATGATTATGGCAATAGATGGGAAATTGTGTCATGTTATTTGACCATCTATCAACTTGATTAGATTCCAAAGAGGAAAGCTAATAAGAACTTTTGATTTGTAGCTTTATGGCCAATTAACAAAAGTAGAAGATATGATTTCAAAGGTTAGATAAAAATTTGTGTTAACTAATAGGAATGTTTGGAATTTGTAGAATTGTATATAAATTCTATAGAATAGGAAATTTTAAATTGGAACTAGAGGACAAAGAGAAGAAGAGTTGAATAATGAATTAAATCTAAGTCTAGTTGTGCCACACCCTCCTAGATGTGGAGTGGGTGTTTTTCTGCATCTTTCTGCAATGCATTATTTCCTTCTCTTGTATGCCCCTAGTTGCATCTCTAACAAGGAAGTTGAAAGTTTTAGCTTTTTGGATATTGTCGTATATTGTACAATTTATGGGGATTTCTAAGGTTTATATTATGGGTGATTCTTAGGTGGTAATTGATTGGACTTCAGGTAAAAGACCATATGTAGTTTCAAGTGGGTCTCTTTTCACTATATTGTAAGATAAATCGATGAGGAAACTCACAAGTCTCACTCTTGATGGAGAAACTCTGGTTTCTCTAGAGTTCTCACCAGGCCATTTGTTAGGAGATACTGTCTTCCACTTTTAAATCCTTGAGTGACTAGCTTGTATTGTAATTTGGTACTTTTTTAGCTTTTTAGTTTTTTGGAAGAGATTTTTAAGTAGAATCTTAAGAAAAAAATGATATATTTTAAAATTGTGTATTTGGGAAATGGAGATAAAATTCAGTGAGATTTTCCAGAGGTTCAAATGTGAATGGTTGTTCTAGGATACTTTCAAAGTCATCTTCTTACTAACACTAACAAGTATAAAAAAAATGATTTCCAAAATACTAACCAATATGATAATCAATTTCAAAAATAATTAAACATGATGCTTTAAAAGTTCATTAAATACATATTTATACATATAGTTTATTATAGAAAAATCTAAAGACAATTTTCTCTAAATATTTAAAAATAAATTATGTAAATATAACTTATTTAAAATAATCAATTTTTAAAACTAAATCTTTCATAGAACTTTCTAAATTACGCTAATTAACAATAAAAAATAGACTATCTGAAATTTATTTCAATAGATGATAAATACTTACTTCATCTAAAATCTAATCATAATTAATTTTGGTTTTTTTTTTTAATTTATAAATCCGGTGTGTAAATTTTGTTCCAGTGGAATATAAGCTAATTGAAATATCTATATTATATTTTAAATAATTTGAAAGTATAAAAAATAAATATAAATTATGATTTAAATAAATGGAATGTAAATTTTAATTAATTTAACATAAATAATAATAATACAATAAAACTATAATTTCTAAAATCGAAGGAAATTCTGCAACGATGTTTTGTGATGCTTCATTTGCTGAAATGGTCCATATGTAAAATAAAATAAAAAATTAAAATGCATGAATGCTGTTAAATAACAATGTATCACTCTCTTAGATTGTTCCGCTTATTTGTAAAATAAAAATAAAAATTTAAAAGTAGCAGTAATGTTGAATAATAATGGGTTATTCTAGTGTTCACAGTATGTTTCAAAGTTGTTTTGGTTTGACTAAGAACTAGTTCTTTTTACTTAGGAAACATTTTAATGATCTAAGACACTTAGAGGTATCTCTCAAGAGTGAAAGCATATTTTTTACTCGGGTTATTCTATTAGACGAGTTATTCCACGAGTTTTTTCTTCAATAAGGGTGATGAGTCAGCTTGCATTCGAAGATAACAGCCAAAGATAGTTAGTTATTCCACGAGTTTTTTCTTCAATAAGGGTGATGAGTCAGCTTGCATTCGAAGATAACAGCCAAAGATAGTTATCTTCACTACAGGTTTGATTTGTAGTGAAGATAATAAGAAAGATAAAATTCCAAAGAGGAAAGATAATAAGAAATTTTGATTTGTAGCTCTATGGCCAATTAAAAAAAGTAGAAGATATGATTTCATAGGCTAAATAAAAATTTGTGTTAACTAATAGGAATTATTGGACTTTGTAGAATGGTATATCAATTCTATATAATAGGAACTTTAAAAGAAGAAGAGTTGAGTAACTAATTAAATCTAAGTCTAGTTGTGCCATGCCCTCCTAGATGTGGAGTGGGAGTTGTTTTGCATCTTTCTGCAATGCATTATTTCTTTATCTTGTACGCCCCTAGTTGCATCTCTAACTAGGAAGTTGAAACTTTTGATTTTTTGGATATTGTTGTATATCGTACAATTTATGGGGATTTATATTATGGGTGATTCTTAGGTGGTAATTGATTGGACTTCACGTAAAAGACCATATGTAGTTTCAAGTGGATCTCTTTTCACTATAGTGTAAGATAAATCAATGACGAAACTCACAAGATCTCTAAAGAGGAACCCACTCTTGATGGAGAAACTCTTGTTTCTCTAGAGTTCTCATGAGGCCATTTGTTAGGAGATCTTATCTTCCACTTTTAAATCCTTGAGTGACTAACTTGTATTGTAATTTTGGTAATTTTTTAGCTTTTCAGTCTTTTGGAAGAGATTTTTAGGTAGAATCTTAAGAAAAAAATGATATATTTTAAAATTGTGTATTTGGGAAATGGAGATAAAATTTCAGTGAATTTTTCCACATGTTCAAATGTGAATGGTTGTTCTAATATAATATTAGAGTAATCTTTTTACTAATACTAACAAGTATAAAAAAACAAATGATTTCCAAAATATTAACGAATAAGATAATTAGTTCCAAAAATAATTAAACATGATACTTTAATGATTCATGAAATACATATACTTTAATGGTTCATTAAATACATATAGTTTATTCTACAAAAAATCTAAACATAATTTTTTCTAAATATTTAAAAATAAATTATGTAAATAGAACTTATTTAAAATAATCAACTTTAAAAGTTAAATATTTTATATGACTTTCTAAATTATACTAATTACCAATAAAAGTTAGACTACCTAAGATTTATAGAGTTAGACTACCTAAGATTTATTTCTATAGATGATAAATACTTAACTCATTTAAAATCTAATCATAAATAATTTTGTTTTTTCTTTATTTTTTTTAAATTTGCTGCGAAACTTTTGTTTGAATGGAATATTTAAATTATTAATTTAAAGTTAAATATATAATTTTAATTGAAATATATAATGTAATTGAAATACCTATATTATATTTTATATAATTTGAAAGTAGAAAAAATAATATAAATTATGATTTAAATAAACGGAGTGTAAATTTTAATTAATTCAAAATAAATTATAATAATTAAATGAAACTATAATTTCCAAAACCGAAGGAAATTCTGCAATGATGTTTTGTGATGCTTCAGTTGTGAAATGGACCATATGTAAAATAAAATTAAAAATTAGAAAGCATGAATGATGTTCAATAACACTGGATCCCTTATTTTAATGTTTGGAGTATGTTTCAAAGTTGTTTTGGTTTGGTTAAGAGTTAGTATTTTTGGACCTAGAAAACATTTTAATGACCTAAGACACCCAAAGGCATCTCTCAAGAGTGAAAGCCTGAAAGTGTTGTTTTTTACTCGGGTTATTCCAAAGGACGAGTTATCCCATGTACTGTTGTTTTCCTTGAATAAGGGTGATGAGGCTTTCAAAGATAACAACCAAAGATGGTTATCTTCACTACAGGTACCAATTTTCATCAATATGGACACCATTGTCCAAGGAGGAGTGCCATTGTACAAGGACTAGTTTTTTAAATTTACCTGTAAGAAATTTACTTCTAATTTCAAATCTGGTCTAACTCGATTCCAAATATTTCACTACTCTTTCATTTCTTTACCTAGAATTTAATTGTACTCATTTTCTTATATATCTACTTGAATATGTTAGTTAGTTTACATTAGGATGTTCTAACACATTGGTATCCAATCCCCAAGGTCTGATTTTAGTGCTTGCTTCAATCAATGATGATTTCACTACCTTTTGAGATCATGAGTTGGAATTTACTTGTACTCATTTTCTTATATCTTTTCTTGAATATGTTATATTTTTGTATATGAGGATGTTTTAACACATTTGTATCCAATCTCCAAGGTTTGATTCTAGTGCTTTCTTCAAACAATGGTGATTTTACTACTCTTTCAGATCTTGAGCTAGCATTTACTTGTACTCATTTTCTTATATCTCTACTTGAATATGTTAAATTTTTGTGTACAAGTATGTTTTAACACATTTGTATCCAATCTCCAGTGATTAAGATGGTTTCTTGATTAAAAAAAGGTGATTTTTCTTGGGTGGATACAACGGAGGGTATTTCCTAGCCAAAAATAAATTTGTTTTCAGAACTATATCACCATCCCCACTGCTTAAATTTTATTTTGTTTTTTACTATCATTGTACCATATACCTTGTACTAGTACTAATATGATTTTTATATTTGTATGTATGCATCATACTCTTTGATGATTTTCTATATTTGTATGAAGGCAGAAACACAATATCTTGCACCTAAAACTTATATGGTTTCTTTTATATTTGTATGTGGATAGCATACGTGCATTATATGATTGTTTGATTAACAAAGTATTTATCTTCACTAGGATGTATTAATTTGGGTACAAGGTACCATTATGTGTTTTTGGCATGAGGTGCCATAGTTTTCTAGTTTAGTCCTAAGGTGCCATTATATATATGTTAAGTATTGCGTGCTACCATTTTTGAAAGAATCGATTGTTGGACAATTTTTAATACATATTAGTGTCTTGGGACATGCAGTGACTTTTTTATTATTTATTTTTTGAATAATATTGTATTATATTCAATATTTAATTTATTTGATGTTGATGAATTGAACTATTAGACAACAAAAACAAATATTTAAAAGGTTAATGCATTGGACATGTTTGAAGGAAGTTTTTGTTTATTATGGAACAAATATTTCAGCAAATAGAATTTCGTGTCTCTGTTGATATAACATAATTACCATCTTGCAATACACAAATTGATTTTTTTTTTTGTATGTGGCTACATTCTCCTTGGACATATTCAATAAAATTGACAATGACAAGACAACTATAAAATAGTAAGTATTCATGTTTTGTATTTCGGCATAGAGTCATTAATCAATCAACATTTAAATGCATTGATCCTATGGAACATAACTCTACTAGTCCAACAAACTTCATTAATGGTAACATTACTATTAATGATGCCTGAATTAGTTAGAATAAAGATTGAATGGTAAAAAAGAGTTAGATTATAAATATGATTCCTTAACTACATTAGCCAATTTTATAACTAAGTCATAGTTCTAATGGCAATGCTATAATTTTCTAATAGTTCATTATAAAACATAACAATATAACACAAAATAACAATACAAAAATAATATAACAATAAAACATAACATAACAATATAATAAATAACATAATGTATTCTAACATAACATAATAATAACAATAATAAATATAAGAAAAAACATAATGTAATGTAAGATATATAGAACAATATTTAAGACATAGCAAGAAATATGAAAAAACTTAACATAGCTCATATAAGAAATATAGCATAACAATAACAATAAATAAAATAAAAAAACAATAATAATACAACAACAATACAACAAAAAATCTAATATCTATATATAACATTACAATATAAGAAATATGCAACAAATAATAAGAAATCAATAATACAATATATATTATCATTTAAAATTGTCTCTAGGAAACCATTTGTTTAACACAAGTGTACAGATGTCAATGTAAACACAAATAAATATCAAGAGACCTAGTAAATTTCAATAACATGAACAAAGCTTAATTATGTTATGCAACTTTCTCACAAAGCCGAAGAAAAGATAGATCAAGGACTTAAAAATTATCCTTTTTGAGGGGGAAACCTCTTTTACATTACATAAATGAATCATTCTTGGATGATACAAATGATAATACCTCATTGGTATATATAGGAGTCTAAGGGGTCACAATATAATGAGATCTTACATAACAATAATAATGTAAGGGCAGAACAATAACAATAGTGGGAATATATGGGGCACAACAATAACACTATGAGGGATACATGGGCGCAACAATAACAATAGGGGCTACACTAACAATAAAAATAATGGGGATCTTCGCAAGCTTAAATGCCCCTAAAGGTATTTTTTTAGTAGTGTTTTCATTATATGCCCATTACAAATAAGTTAACCAATATAAAATTGACATCAAATCGACATTAACAAGATTGATGAAGGGAGAAATAAGTGAATTTCAAATTTAGAAGGGCAGACATTTTAGAGGTATATCACGACAAAGATCAACAATCAATATAATATAAAAATTAGTGTTTTGGAGGGTACATAAGTTAGCATTGGCGTAACATTTATTAATATGTAAAATATAGTTGTACCCTATGTCTCATATATAATATGGAAAATAAGGAAAATCCCTTGCCTAATGAAGCAATCATAACATAAGTGGAAAACGTAGCTAAGCTAGATACCCTAGAGGACATGGAACTTCATCATCTTGATTTGTCACCCATGGCAGAGGATTGGAACATAAGAATAGAGATATAATGGAATCCCCATAATTTGGTTTTATTGTAGTAATTTGATCAAAAAGTCTCAGGAGCAAAAGATATTTGGGTTAATTACATATAGAGTTAGAATATTGAGATTGTAGTAGAGTTGAACTAGTTCTTTAAAATCAAGAGAAGAGGAGTAGTTGAATAAATGAGATCAGAAAAGGTTGGTTAAGAACATCGTGACATGGATAAATAATTTTGTGGTGGAAGAGGATTATGTATCTTTTAGTTCTCCAACCATGAAAGTGTAAGCACCAATGCTTGGAGGTGACCTAGAATGGATCGACTAATATTGAATAACTAAGGGAATAAGGTTCCATGGAGAAAGCACATCAATTAAAGAGGGAAAAATAGGATCTTAATCAAAATGAAATAATTAAGAAGTGGTGGATGAATAGAATGAAGGGGATTTATCACAATACTATGGTAATGAAAATGAGTATTAGTGAGGATGGAAACATAGAGGCACAAGTAAAAGAGTTCAAAATGTTTCAAAGGTGTCAATAGAATACAAAACATTTGTTCAAATAGGGGGATTTAATAATTGGAAAGATATTGGAGAGAAGAATAGGTGGGGAGAATATGTCTAGAAATTTGGAAGAGAAAAAATAAGTGATGGCACAAGGAGGTGAGAATGTTCAGTTAGATGGATCACGATTGTCTAAAAGGAAGCCTTAGTTTGTAAGGAATTGATTAGCCTATGGAGATAGATATCATCACAAAGAAAGAAGAGGAAGAAACACTTAGTAATGTGTTTTAATTGTTTGATCTAGAGGAAGTTCAAGTAGTAGACATGATAGAGGCTAAGAAAATTCAATCCAATCCAAACCAACCACCCTATGAATTTTAAAACACTAGAGGTAATCCCAACTTTTTATTCTACTTTTCAATTAAAAGCACCACTTCTTAGTAGGTTTTATTGAATAGTAGTGAAAATCAAATGAAGGTGGGAATACAAGTAAAAGTGGCATATGTTATGTTTGAATTTTACTTCAACTGGGGGAGTAGGCCTAATTATTCAAACATGTCCATAAGGTTTTATATTGGTGAACAATCTAACCAACGATATGGTTATAGTAGATTCAAGAACTTTATGAAGGGTGATGGTGATGAAAAACCACATTGGTTCTTATGTGGATTTATCTGGAGGGTGAAAATGATAGTAAATTTTAGCTATAGGATTTTCTATAGAATTGGACTCTTTTTATTAAAAATGGAAAATATGTCGAGACAATCTCCATTATTCCTCTTTCACCAGGCCATGTAAAATAAACGAAGCAAATAGTCTTAACTGCTTAGAGAAGGAAATTTGAGAACAAAAAATAGCATGAACAGAAAGAGAATCCAATGAGCATAGCTGAGAGGGGTCTCCCTTTATAAACAAGAATCCATAGGCTTGTTAGATTTAATCTAAATCTGAACTAGAAGTTGAGTAGTATTCACATCACCAACCACATCCAATAGAAAGGTACCAACCCTACAATAAAAATGGTGTCTCCAAATAAGGTGCAGTCAATACCAATAATATTATCTTATGAATCTATTACAATATCATTTGAAAATTAAATTTCCATGCATGTGTGAAAGAAAAAAATCCATTAGGTTAGCAAAAGGAAGTGTTTTTGGAGACCTCAAGAAACACCCTTGAAGGAGACAAGAAGGGTTTGAAACCATAAAATACAAGTCGATCTATGAACCCTAGTTCTACAACCCTTAGGATAAATGTTACTATTCAATAGCCTATTCTCAGATGATATTCTCATCTTAGATCAATTTTCAATAATATTGTTGCTCCCTTCAATTGATCGAAAAAATCATCAATCATCAACAACAAATACATATTCTTAATAGTCACCTTGTTTAATTTCCTGTAGTAAATGCACAACCTTAGAGTACCATCCTTCTTCTTCAAAAATAATATTGGTGTGCCCCATGGTGATACACTTGGCCTATTGTTTCCCTTGTACGACATTTCCTTCAACTGCAACTTTAGCTCTACCAACTCCGGAGTGCTCATCCTATATGGTGCTTTTAATGTTGGTGTTACCCCCAGTACCAACTCAATAGAAAAATCCACTTCCTAGTCAGGCAGAAACTCTGAAATGTCTGTGGGAAATACATCATAAAATTGTTGTAAAACTGGGTACATACTTAAGACATCCACATCCTCAACTTCCTTACCTTTGTCACTATAAATATGCACTTCAAATAACACACACCCATTCTTGTGACTATGCTTCGCCTTCATAGTTGTCACCATTCAAACTAATCTTACTTGTTTCTTACCCTGCAAGACGCTTTGCTCTCCATTGTCATCCAAGCACTCAATGGCTTTATCATAGCAGGCCACTTTGTCTTATGGAGATACAACCAATCCATATCCAAAATCATGTTATACAAACTCACCCAGAATATATTCAAATTTGCTAATGTAGAGATACCATTGAACTCAAATGCATGCTTCCTTAGCACTATAGATTTGTAGTTTACCACCATGATGTTGTGGAAAAAATATGAAGCGATGATATTTTGCACAAATCCAACACTGTATAGGCTTCCAACCTTTACCTTTGTTCTACACCTCAAACTAAAATTCCTCCCCTTTGTATGATGCACTGAACTTCTTTTGTGGTGATGCATTCTCTTTTCTACCTATGTCCTGAGCCCTTGCTCACTTATTATCACATTTCCCTTTATTCCTTGCATTACCTTTCCTATACGGTTTAGTCTCAGATCTACACTTCGATTACAATCATTTAGCTTTCAGATGGCCTCATCCAATGATCTAGGCTCATCAAACTCAATCGTGTCTTTGAATGCTATCGACAACCCACTGATGAATCTCTGAATCTTGGCCTTCTTCTCCTTGGGGTAAGGAACATATCTCAAGAACCCTAGATATTTGCTAGTGTACTCCTCATCGGTCATATAGTCCATCTTTTTCTCATAAAACTCTTTTTCCTTGTCATCATAGTACCTCTACGATAGATACTTCTTCTTCAATAGTCTCTCGAATTCACTCCAAGTCAACTCCTCATAAATATATCTCACTTTCTTTACATCTTCCCAACATATCCTCCTGTCCATAGTTGATTTGAAGTTGTCCATGTATCGGTACTGCATTGAATCCTACTTGTTTCTCCTGTGCCTCCATGATTTTGTCATTATCTACATTGCAACCCCTTATTTCCTCCTTCAAACTACTTTATGTGTCTTCTTAGTCAGAAGAGTGCCCAACACCATGCTTCTCATCTTATTTATAGGGAGAATATTTGTAGTCTACCATCTTTCTAGTCATATTTGATTTCTTCTTCGCGCAAGGTATATTATGTCAGCTAAACCACATAATAAAAAGATCAACGTACCTTAGTATAGTTAGGAGAGGATATCTCATCTACAAGACCGACCAGATTAGCACAACACACACACACACACACACATACACACACACACACACACACACACACAGATATATATATATATATATATATATATATATATATATATATATATATATATATATATATATATATATATATATATATATATATATAACCATATCAACATATAAGAATATTTTGAGGCATTATCCAGTTATCAATGCATGACTATATTGACCACATACCACTACTTCATGCACAATGACCATCATCGAGTCAAAGTATGCATAATAGCATATAAAAACGGACACATATAACTAATGCATGATCAACATACACTCACAACAAATACATTCAACAACGACACCATCAACTTTCACATGGCAACACCACTACAATCATGACCAATGCCATGCATACACAACAAACACATAGATCAAAAGCACAAGCACCTATATGTAACCAAAATGTACATAAGGAAACACACTCATCCAAGTGGAATGGAAACCAAACATCACCCAATGAGAATGGAACCATGCTCTGATACCACTCTGTAAGACCCTCCTCCTACATCTACCCAAGTAACCGTCCAACTGGAGTAAACATGTGACGAAGAGTTACTATGATATTACTCAACTCCCTATATATCATTTAAGGAAGTGGAAGCAATGAGAAATAGCCAATATGACCTTCTGCATGTTTAGAAAAACTCACAGGAGACATCCAACCCATCCAGGTGACTGGAGTCATCCAACCCATCTAGGTGACCGGAGCCATCCAACCCATCCAGGTGACTAGCCCCTGAGACAAACTGACATTTTGCAACATCAAAGCCTCAGTTGCTCCATTGACATGGGCATGCATGCAACTGAGAACCTCCTGTCACTCCCATAGAAAGGCATTTCTACAATTGGGTACTTTTCCAAGTAGTCTGAGCCACTTTTTCAGGGCCAGGACTCAGACCACTAGCCAAAACTCCATGAAACTTCCAGAAATGAAAAGTAACTTAAAAATAATGATAAAAATGCAAATACTTGAACAAGGATTGGTTGGACGTCTACTAGCTAGGCCAACCAATTTGTCAAACATGTCGCAAATATGCATTCTATAGGTTAAAACAACTGACCACAACATTACTGTTTCACATTTATATGAGAATCACTAAGATGCATTGATGCGCCATCAAAATAGCTACATTTCCATCTATTAACCCATATACTCATTGTATATTCAGTGATTAACCAAAACATGATGAGAACTATATGTTATCACTGTCCTAAAAGTTAGTCATAACCAGCATAAAACCAACATAAATATCAAGGATATAACAGACATATAAGCCACATATAATCAAGTATATTTACCAATAAAATAATAAGGAGATAAATATATATTATCGATGATTGCATAGGCTGACTAGGTATGGGACTTCCATGAACCACTCGAGCATAAACTAGGCTGAACCGTATATTTATTTTAGCCTGTTTCCCTCATGCCATATTCCAAGAATGAATGTGGGATCTCATAAAAAAAATCAATCAAAATAAAATGATGCATTATAGAGGCCAAACCATCTGAAACCTCAACTAGTGATTCCACCTCATGGTCAGACATCACTAACCATCACCATATTGGTCTCCACCCAGTTTGTCAAGGGATCAGGAGAATTTGTTCCAACCATGGCTTCCAGGACTAGTAACCCAACCCACAACTACTGTCTCGCTTCTAGAGTGTTTGTCCAGCTAGAGCTTCCAGGACTAGTAACTCAACCCAACAAGGGTTTCTAGAGATGTTTTCCAACCAAGGCTTCCAAGACTAGTAGCTCAATCCAATATGTTACAGGGCTTCCAGAGCATTTGTCCAACCAAGCATTCTAGGAACTAATAACTCAACCCACAACGAAAGGCACAATAAAACCAACATGGAAACAAAAGTAAAACCCACAGCACCATGGCTATCTAGGAAATGGAAAGGCTAGGGAAAACCAGTGTCAATCAAATAAATCCTCCATGCCAATGACAAATCATAACCAAATAACCACATGCATATGCCAAGCATGCCAAAACTAGTAAGAGAACCATACATGCAACTCGGTACCTATAAGAAAAACCCATTGTATCTATTGAACCTATTGTCCTGCTACACATTTGTACTTTTCCTTTTCCTTATTTCTCCAAATCCAAAGTATGCCACACTCCTCCAAGAAAAATCTAAGTGCCCAAGAGTATGAGAGATAGAGAATATAATGAGAGCTCCAAAACTGAACTTGCAAAAGTTTGCGGAAAAACTACAAATGGATCCTCATAAGCCTTTTTATCAATGAGGACTCTAATTTCTTCATTTTTCCATTATTTTCCTTCATTTTCCTCCTCACATGCAACCTATGAGATTTCACCTCCCTTCTCTCCTATTTTCCATTATTTTCATAAATAAAATGCCAATAAATGCCTCACGCCCTTCCAAAGTCTTTGCCATTTACTTTGCTAATTTCCATAACCATTAATAAATTGAAATGAACACCCACTAGGATAGTTTCACTGAACATTCAACTTGGAATATGTGTCCCATTATCAAGGTATTATTTTACCCTTATTAGCTTTTACATGAATTTTTTATCAGGGTTGTTACAACTTGATGCTACAGTGGTAGCTTCAACCTTCAATTCTTCATCAAACATGGCACTTTTGATATTTCCACAATCAATCATTATTTCGAAAAGGAGACCACAAATTTCATCAACATAATTTTCATTCACTTTGTGGTGAGATATTTGACCATGCATGTGCTCATTAACAATTTCAACATCACCAAATTCATCATTTGTTGCTGGATTCATGAGAGATGCACATTCAATACTCTACAAATAATTACTTCATATTAAAAATTGTGTTTTTTATTCTCAAACTTAAATCTCTCAGACTTTGATGCAAAGAGGTCATCATGAACTACAATCATACCAACTAGATTACACTTGTTATTCACTTCTTTATTGGAAGCTTCACCATCATCAACAAGGACTATTGTTGGATTCACCAATTCACAACTCACTTTTCAGTCACCATCCACATGTACCTCGTCATAGTGGGATTCTCCATCTTCTTCACCATCGATGTTATAGTGGGGATCTTGAGCATCTATATGCTTTTACTCTACCTCACACGTTGAAGCTTCAACTTCTCACTTTGCAATATATTATGTGTCCTCTTCATCCATATGCATGTATGCATGATGTGTTTCACTTTTATAGCATTTATGACCATCATCCACATTTGAGTGGGATTCTCTAAGCTTCATTTTCCACCTAGAGTCTTGCTAATTTACTCAGAGACCCGCAATTAACTTTCTATTGATTATTCAATAGATTGTAACATAATTTATTGCTTTATGTCACTTTCTACCGAATTTTGCTTCCAGGGTCTTACATGCTTCCTAGGAATGTGTAGCTTTTTCTACCTTTCACAAGAACTTCTCATCCAGTGCATGATTTATAAGATCCAATATGAAGTTATCACATACTTCATCATATGGGTTATTAGACCAATACTGAATCAACTCTTTACATCGATTTTTTTTTTCATTTTGACAGTTCCCAAAAATTATATTTTTTACTAGTAAATTTTGGAAGTGTTACTAGATTTATCCTTATCCATTCATCCTCGAAAATTTATACTTCATCTACTTGTCTTTTATATGCCTCGACTATGTACAAAACCTCTATGAGATCTTCAAAATACTTTGGCTCTTCCTTTCGATTTCATTTCTCGGTTTCCTTCAATCTTACTTTGTGACCCATGGTTGTCATCTTTATTTTGTCTTCGACCTTCTTTCCTCATTGTGTCAGCCTTCCATAAATAAAATTCACATTCAATTTATTATCTTTATAAATAAACATTTTAACCTTCACTTTAACGGTGGCTCCCAATAACTACTAGCAAGTTTTTTAGGCTCTTCTATGCAGATTATTATGGAGGCTCATGGCTACAACTTACAATTGAGACTCCTTCTTTGGTCAATGGTGGTGGCTCTTTCCTCTTGATGTGGTGTTTGATCTATAATCTAATCACCCTAATATTTTATTAGTTGGGTTTACAAACTCTCAATGAGCTCTAGTTTCTACTTATGGACTAATGGATGCAAACTTCGATTTGCAGACTACTCACAATAGCCAAGGCTCTTAGTGGAAGTAGTTGATGACCTTTTTAACTTATTTGGTTATTTGAAACCTTGCTAAACCTTGCTCTAATACCACCTATTATTTAGATGCAAAGATAAACATTAAAACACAAGAAAAATAAGTACACAAGCTTCTTCTTGAATAAATAAGTTTTATTGAGTAATTATTCTCTCATATATATCCACCAAGTTCTTGATATTCTCTCTTCTTAATTCACAATATAATGACCCAACCATGAGTATATAAGCACAAAACTTTCCAAATATCGAATCATGCAAAATCTAACTTTCTTTTCTAACATAAATCGACATTTTTATATTCCTTCACTTACATTTTCTCGACAATGCATTACATTTTTAACTTTGAATCACTTGAATTCTAATATTAGACTTAGCTTTCTTTCCTTCACTTAACTTAACTCTTCATACATTGCATGCATACGTGAGTACATATTATTTCTATCAAGTGAAATGATTTCGGTCTATGACAAAGTTGCAATCGATTCTAGTAAATGAAATAGGAAATTTGGTGATACGTTTCTATGAATTGTGTGTTGTTATACTTTAAAGTTCTCTACAATACTAGAGTTCACTTCATGGTAACAAATTTGAATATTTGATAATTGTTAGACCAGTTAGGTTATTCATTCTATAAGATTACTTTCATTCGTATCATTTTCGTATTGGTTATGTTAAGGCATAATTGTATGGAATGATTATCTACATACTTCAATAAGTGTTAAACTTGTGAATTTTAATAATCGTGAAATATAAAAAAGTGAGGTGTAGTATATAATCACATAGTTTCATATTGAGAAAATCAATGAGATGAAATTAGTCACGATTCACAACTATTAAACTCACATGGAATATAAACGATCATAAATGATATAACATTGAATTTCATTTATTATTGACATGATATACATTTATAGTACATTGTACATGACTGTTGGATTCACCTTCCAATGTCCCTTGGAATCTGGTGGTTGTTCACATTCAACACCAACCCATAGAGGATTAGGTGTCCAACATTCTTGCCATTAATCTGAAGGGGTATGTACGAGTCCAAGAAGAGAGCTAACATAAAAAATGTGCAAAAATGCATGGCAACACTAGGTTGAATTTGGAGGAATTCTTTGGTTGAATGATTGGGAGGGTTCGAATTTTTGAAAGTGCATCAATGGGCGAGGATCTTGAGAGGCAGGCTATCGAGGCCTTTAAGGAGGACGAGTTCGAACAGGCCGTCGATTTGTATACGCAGGCCATACGCCTGGAGCCTTCCAATGCCGGGTTTTATGTTGACAGGGCCTGGGCGAACATTAAGCTCGAGAATTATACAGGGTTTTTTGTTTTCTGCAGAAGACAGGGCTTACAAGAAGAAAAGATCTGCGCTATTGGCCAGATCTGTTGAAAATGATGTTGCATCAGGCGGAGAAGACAACTGTAAATGCCTCCGAGATCACGCTCTGTGAAGACTCTGTCTCTAGTAAACATGTAGCCCTCAAGACGAAAAATAGCAGATCCTGCCACATGTATGAAGAAATAATCCGGTTTTTTGCACATCAAAGCGATGATTTGTACTATATCGTTGCTTTTCTTGACATCCATAGGCTCAAACATCTGCCATTGAGCTCCGATCAGGAAATATACCCATAGATCCGTGAGAATGATGATCCTATTTACGGTCAGATGCAGAAACTCACTCACAGCCAGAGCACACAGACCTGATCTCAAAGGCAGATCGACAGCAGAAGGGATATATGTGCGATACCAGGTTAGGCGGATCAGGATCACAGCCAAAACCCAAGCAACAGGGAACATCAATTTATTTTCAGATTTTTATAGAACCCCCTGTGGGGAAAACCAGTCTAGTATGGGTACATGCAGAAAGCACTATTATGCAGCTGAAACAGCAAATATGGGCATTGATGGGATACCCTGTTCAAATACAACATTTGGTCAGTGGAAGGTGGTCCCTTCAGGACAACAGAAACCTGAGGAACTACGATATTAGCCCAGAAACAACCGTTGTTTTAAACCTTAGGCTGAGAGGAGGTGCTCTACCCCAGGGTCCAAGCTCCTGAAGAGGAGACAAGGGGAAAAAGACAGCAGCTCAGCCTCAGGCCAAGGGAGGCTCCTCTTACAAAAACATCTTACAGGGTAACAGAGATCAAGGGTCTCCTCCAGATCAAGGTGGATATACACCTCAGCCATACATAGTAGATCAGTTAGGGCAAACCCCAGCCCTAAACTTTGATTCTACAGGACTTGAAGATTTTGTCAATTCATATGGAACACAGTCCCTAATATGCCGATTTAACAGTTTTTGGCCAAAGCCAATGGATCTATTTCACTAGATCTTCACCAATTGGACCATGGAATGTGATATACATCTATGGTCCAAGGGGTTTTTCATTGTTAGATTTGCATCCACGGAAGTCAGAGATACAATCATCAGTACAGGGCCTTGGTTTTGGGGAACATTGGGTCTTTTTATGACCCCATGGTTTCCAGATTTTGATCCAAACAAAATGATTGTCTCCAAAATGTCGGTCTACGTCTGCCTATATAACCTTCCTCTTCACTTTTGGAGTGAACGAGTCTTGGAAGGAATTGGGAACAACATAGGGAAATACAACAAAACAGATCTGGAAAGGACCAATGAGAGGATCTACACTTTTGCACGCATTTGTGTGGAAGTAGATCTAAGTAAAGGACTGCCGGAAAGCATAAGGCTGGTATACAAGCAACAAAACTGGCTGCAAGGAACTGTAGGCTGACAGGACACTTGCAAAATACATGCCTAGAAGCCAAGAAAGCAAACAGTAAAAAGAAGCAGAAAGGGAAGCAGAGGAAAGGGTGGCAATTCCCCCCTCCTGACTCAGAGGACGATGAATCAGAAGCAGAGGAGGAAGTTACCCCCACAGAGAATACTGGGCATACCCAAGGAACGAAGACTCAAAAGGAAAACATATCAGCCAACAAGGTTTCACAACTCCATTCAAATCAGGCAGAGAAGACAAGCGAGGATCTAAGTATGGGAGGGGTCAAACGGCATGACCCCTCAGACACTTCAGACTCAGACAAGGATACAGATCCACAGAAAGCAGAAACACAGTTATTCCTAGCTTCGATCGAGCCCACCCAAGGAGAGTGGTGCAAGGTCGAAAAGAAGAAGGGGAGAAAAACCTGAGGTGTGAGTCCTCTACTCACCCCCTGAACCAATTTTTCTGTCCTTTCCTCCTTTCTTTTTTCATTTTTTCTCATTCTTTCTAAATGCACGGTAGCCTCGCTATGTTGCATTGTGTGCGAAAGCACACGAGCCCAATGGGCAACTTCCGAAAATGCTTCAATGCATATGCAATGTGTAACTTTTCATTTTTTAAATAAAAGTTTACCGCTTTTTCCTGTGGAAAAAAGCCACTAGGTTGAATTTGCTTTCTGAAATTTTTGGTACAAGGGGTTGGTTTAAGGATGACCACCAACACTGGAATGCTTAGTGTTGCTCTCGAAAATCTTCCAAATCTAGCATGAAGCTCATCTCTTTTGCTAGAGGAACTGATCCTCATGTTTTGAAGAGGGAAACTTCCAACCTTGAAAGGGGAGGTCTCACCCCACATAGAAAGGGATAACCTCAACCTGAGAAAGGAGGTCTCAACCTGAGATGGTTTAAGGATGACCAAATACCGTGGAATGCTTAATGCAATTCCTGGAACTCCTCCAAAACTGGAAAGAAGTTGAAGTCTTCTACTAGAGGAAGTATTCCTAATTATTTCAAGAGGCATCACCAATTGAAGGAATTCTTAGGGGTATATTGGTCTTTGGTTACAACTCTGAATTTGGTATGGCAAGTTGTGGCTCAAGCTCACTTGATGTGGTTTTGAAGCTTGTAGATGACCATCACTTCGTCATTGTCAAATACAAGGTGAGATCATGGAGAAAATTCAACTGCAATATTGTTCAATACTCTAGAACAAGTTTTAAGATATGACTTAAATATCTTCTTGGCTGTTGAAGCCCATTACCAAGAAGTGACCCATCCAAGATGAATATTTGTTCTTGCAGGAGGATTTGTTTCGAAGCATTCATTTGAAAATTGAGTGGTTTTGTGGTAGTTCTCACATGGATGAAGATCAAAACAATGATATTTCATATGGCCAACTCGGTCATAATGTTGCCATTTAACATTGGTTTGTTACTGTTGTGGAAGAGGAGTGAAATCTGGAAGAGGTGAAGGTGAACTGTCATGAAGGAATCCAGCACTCTGAAACTAGATGGGCTTTAAGTAATCTGGAATATGAGAGGACACATGCTTGCCATATCTAAGACCAATTTTGTGCTTGGTATGGACAAGATCTTCCCAAGGTCTAATGATGGGCTTGGGAACTGCAGACTGAACTTCTGCATCTGAATGCAAATCTGCTCTTGAACTAAGAACTAAATGTGAATCAACCACAACTTTATTTTATTGTTGCTAACAAGAGTCTGTCTCAAGGTTCTGAATAGAAACTTGTTCAGAATCATGACTCCACTATTGTAATTCTTCTTGCTGAAGCTCATATTCAAGCTCCAAAAATTGTACCTCTTCCTCTGTATGCTGCAGACATGTTCGAATGTCAACAAAAGTCATTTTGTTGATTTCGACTCTGTCATGATTAGAGGAGTGTATCATAGTTTTTAAGAACTCTAATACTATATTATTTCTTGCCATTTTCATTGAAAATATCATGTGAATCTCACAAAAACTGCTCCCAAGAATGAATAAGTTATAGTAATCAACGACTTCACCAAAAAATGACCACCAATGATGAAATGTTGGAATTGTCATACTCATATACAAAGACTACTAGTATTACCAAGGTATTTAACTACAGGGCCTACAAGGCTCATTATATCAATTCACGAGAGAGATCACATAGTGTTCTTGGAATTCTAGAAACTCTATTATAACAATCCATCCTCCTGTGTCAATTGTTGATTCTTCACGACCTAAGATAAAGAGAGTTTTGTCCTTCAATGATATTGATCTTGTCTTCCCAAGACAATATTTTGTTCTTCCTCCAAAAGGATGGCTCTAAGATAATGATAACAAGAAACTATAGAACTCCTTCTAATGATGACATATCTCAGTCCTTAAAATAAGAAGGCTCTCAATAATTGATTGGTTACACCTAGAATTGAAAAGTTCCATCCTTCAATTCTTTTATAAAAGTCAAGTTTACAAAAAATGGGTAGCCCCAGCTCTCCATCTTGGCTCCCTTCTCAAAGAACATAAATATCACCGAATTACAATACCATGGAGTGTCACAAAAATTCAGTTTTCTTGGACAATTCACCAAATTCCAACCTGTAGCGCGAGCTCACAAAATTTTGTACACATGTTTCCCTTTGGTTTGTGCATATGGTTGCAGAATGAGGTCACAAGGAATAAAAAGGAGTTTGGTTGAACAATTCAAATGAAATCCAAAGATATTCGACCTTAAATGTGGCAAAATTCAACCTACTTCAAGGATCAATCTCGATCACCATAAATATCCATAAACTTGGCCTCCATATTAGGTTGGTTTAATTTGCAAGGAAATTATGAATTCCTCCTACTTCAAAACATTAAATCTTCAATAAAATAATTTCATCCTTAATGAATAGAGGAATTCGATCCCCAATCAAACACGCTTAATTATCAAAGGAAATGAACTTTCATCCTTGAGGAAATATAATGCTTCGATCTTCTGTCAATTTGTTCTCAATCTTGATTCGAAACTCATCAACATATATGTTAGTCCAGTAGCACGATACCACCAGGATGATTTTAACAATGGTTTATTTCAACAACTATGATTTCACAGACTCCTTCATGGAGACTTCATTCACAGAGTTTTAAAAATCCTGTGAGCCATACTTCTCACCTCCTCATGTAGGCATGAGAAGAGACTACACTTGAATCACCACCTCCTTAGGATTTCGTTGTAAAATTAATTGATTTTCACATGAAGACTATGAAGAGTTCAATGAGAATATATACAATAGCATTTAACATTCCAATGAACTATAACTGAAATGAACCGCTTGAAGGAAACAACATACCAAAAACACACATTATCTCCTCAAATGAAACTATCTCCAGAAAGGCTATATCGCTATAGTTTTTCCCAACTTGGACTCTGTTTTGTTTTTATCCACAGAGCACCGTTACGTTCACTAAAAACTTGAGACGACAACATCTAGCAAATGTTGAATATGAGTTTTATTTGCATGGGAGAATGCACAGAGTGCAAGTCTAGCAAGTGTAATAGAAATGTCAGTCTTGAAATTTCTGAAAGGTACAGAGAGGATTTATGACATAAACACTGATTCAGATACCTAATTTATCTCATTGGTTTTTTGCTATCTGAGCATTAGAAAAGGAAAACAGTTGTGGGAAAATAAATGTATGCCACATGTTGTATATAAGAGACTCTACTATAGGCTAGTAACTTTAAATACAAGATTTTGTTGAAGGCATAATGGGTGTGCAGAAGAGAGTTTTGGTGGAATCAAGATGAGTAGAGAGAGGGTAGGTGACATGTGTTGGAAGAGACTAGGTTGGGGCATGAAATCCTTAAGCATAGACAAAAATAAAAGGAGTTATTGTAATAGAAATGACAGAGAATGCAACTAGAATTTAGCTAATGGGACATTCATTAAATTTAGAACTGATGGCAGAAAGGACATGCACAGAGAGGCCACAAAACATGTGGCTCAAATATGAGCCGGGCAGGAGACCCCCTGCTCTGGTACGATGTTAAACTCACATGGAATGTAAACAATCATAGCTGATAGAACATTGAATTGCATGTATTATTGACATGATATACATTTATAGTACATTGGACATGATTGTTGGATTTATCTTCCAATGTCTCTTGTACTCTGGTGGCTGTTCACATTCCACACCAACCCATAGAGGATTAGGTGTGCAACAACCACAAACCTAAAGTGATGGGCCATCTACGTGTGCTAAGTCAATCTCTGATTTGGGTGCTAAGTCAGTCTCTAATGTGGGTGACTATAGGGGCATGACAATGACTTTTTAGGTTAAATCAGAGTTTATGCTAGAGGTAATCTTTCAACTTCTTTCATAATTTATTTATATATATCTCTATTAAGTGAGGAATATAAATTACATAGTCGTTATTCCCTATTTTGAAATGATAGCAATTACTAATATTACTTGGCTTCTTAATAATGCATTCATGGTTTTCTAATTAATAAATGAAAATCTTTACCAACGTCTTAATAGCTAACAATAAATTAATATCAAAAAATATTAAACTTCATTTTGTATATATTTATATATTTTTACGATATTAGTAGAAAGTTTTTTTAAAATAAGAAAAAATTTAAATACTAAAATATTATCTAAGAAATAATTAAATTATTGTTGTTTATCTCTTTGATATATTTATTCAATAGTAAAAATAAAATTGGTATGTGAGTATAAGACATGCAAGAATCAAATTTCTGACTTTCCATTTCAAAAGAAAAAAAATGAAGGTTTAAAATGCATATATGGATGAATTTGTATTTGATTATTTTTGGATTTCTTTAGGTATAGTTTTGATATATGTGTGTGTGGGTTTGGGGGGGGGGGGTTGGTGCCCCGGTGGGTGGTGGAGAACAATTGAGGAAACAATTGTTTTCTTTTATGGTTATATTGTATCTAATTTCATGCAAATTTATATCAAAGTTTTACTTGAGCTAATTTAAATTTTTTCACATATTTAAAAAAATAAATAATTGTAGCTCATGGAGTGTAACTCAATTGACAATCACCTTGTTATGAATTATTATGTAAAAACATGAGATTCAAAGTTCAAATCCCCTTAGTTAGACCAACCAAAAGGGAACAATTTTTATCTAATTATTTATTATATTTTTAGAATGTGGTATGTATATCGCAATTATTTTGAAATCAAATTATCTTTAATTTATTATTTTTATGTTATTTCTTACATAATTTTCAAATAAATATAAATTCAATTAAATACTTAAAAATTAGTTTAAAATATTCTAAGTTTTCAAAATGTTATAATTTAATTTTATAATTAATTTAAAAATTAATATAATTAGTTTATTTTGATTTTATATTTAATTAAGAAGATTAACGAAAAAGGAAAAATATAGGGGAGGTTGGAGCGGGAGCGGTGCTATTAAACCTAAAAGAAAATATTAAATTAAAGTTCACATGGGGTCTCGGCAAAGCCACGAACAACCAAGTTGAAGCGCTCTCCCTCTGACAAGGATTGAAAATTAGCGTTTCCAAAGGTATGAGGAATATGATCATTGTTGGTGATTCCTTGGTGATTATCTAAAAGTGTTTGAATCTATGTCAACATGAGTGCTTCATGGAGTCTAAATCCTCTCCAATCCTCATAAGGATTATGTACCTACTTCGAAAAATTGAAAAATTTAAATGTTTTCATGTATAAAGAGCCAACAACAATGTGGCAGATGCTCAAGCCAACATGAGAGTGGAGTTAGAACATGGGTCCATAATAATTGATAAAAAATGTGATATATGTCATATCCCATAATTCAGTTAAATAATGCAATCCCCGTGGAGTACATTTGGGGTATGGGAACACAGAATATTGTGTGGGCAGTTAAGGTGGACAACATATGGAGGACATAATGGAGAGCTTTGGGAGAATGGAAGGGTAGTTGGAAGTTAATGAACATGTGGGAATGAGTCAGGAAGGTGGCCATGTACCGCAAAAGTTGTGCATTCATCCCTTTGTCATTCTCCTAATTATTTAATATGCATTCAGTTGAAGTCGGGTTTGGTACCATCGCTCCTCGAGGAGGGAAGTAGCATTGTAATGTTACAGAGAAAAAAAATATTTATGGTTGAAAAGATAGGGAGGAATCTTGGCAAGGACTAGACTCTTATTTATAGCTGATGGCAGAGGCAAATCATCCATAGGATATCTTTGGTGTAGGAGATAATTTCCAAGAAGATAGAATTTGCCAACAATGGAAGTGGAAACACAGTGATGAAAGAAATTTAGGGCTCAGTGGGAGTATAGGGGATATAATGGTGATCTGAAATGGGGCCCTAAAGGCTTCTTTTCAGCTTACAAGAACCTCTCCCATTCCAAATCTTAAACAATTTCCAAGATCTATGCTTATGATTGATAATTTGTGGAATTAAAAGAACTAGACATAGGTGTATGCTTGTGTTTGTATTTAACTATTCAAGTGCTTAAGTTCATTTGCTTAAACTGAAATAAAACACATAACAATAAAACAGTGCAACAAATAAGCAAACCACATAAGGCAACAATATAATATGGAGTTCACCCTGATATCTTGGGCTACGTCTCCTTGAGCTCTAATCAACTCGATTAGGCTCTTTGGGATTATGGCTTCAATTCTTTTACAAGTGCTACACTTAACTCCATTGGTTTACAACTGAACCAATGGGCTTAGAATGCCATCTTACTCTTGGCTATCCTTGTTTTGTAGATAGGTCTAGGCCTCTTTGGACTTGACTCCTTCAGTCAGTGCTTTGAGCTTCTTGAGCTTCTGGCTTTTCTGACTCCCTCAGAACTCTACGTTTGTCTCTAGAACTCCTTATCCTATCTTCAGCACACCTCAGACACCAGCCACAGCTCCATCATTCGATCTCTTGCTATGCTGCAACTTCACTGCAGCCTCATGGCTCTTTAGAAGTCTATTGGAGCTCTCTGGCTCTACAACTCTGTTGCGCTCAAGCTCTCTTAGGAATCACCCCTTTGCCATCTCCCCCAACCTCTGGTGGCTTCTCTGGCTTTCTTGATCTCTTTGTGTTATCTCTCGGCCTCTGCAAATCCCCCTATGAATCCCCCCTGTGAATCCCCTGTTAATTGTGTTCTTTGTGCTTTTTGTAACACATCAGTTACAGTCCGCCTCCATCATCGAAGACCGACTGTTTCATTACAAGAATCAGTTTTCCATTGAAATTAACCGATGGGCACGGGAAACCCATTTGTTTAGCCTTACTCCTGCCATTAATCCTAAAATAACAATATAACCAGAATACAAAGGCAAATGCACGAAAACATGTTCATTAACCATGAGCCGAAACTCAAAATATGTGCAATCACCCCTATAATCCTTTCAGGTTTGTAAAACAACTCGTTCATCATCAACCGTCCAATCAGTGATCGATAATCAACGACTGACGATCATTTCGGGCAGCCCACTTGCATGGAGATTACCGACCCGAAAAATCATTTTTCTCTCTCCTGTAGCATGTTACGTGTCAGCCAACGTACGGAATCGGGCGAAGCCTCCCCAATACTACTTATCACCTGAAGCTTGCCTGAACTACCATTTAATGCAGAACTCAAATAACATAATGCCACATTTAAGAAAACTCCTGGGTTTGTCTTGTCAACGCAAATCACAATCGCACAAGTGTATGGCCAAAAGACCCGATACATGGAAAATACACAGAAAATCTAAAAATCCGGATTTCAAAATTTATGAAATCACGTTTATAATCCCATTGGGTTTGCACTCTGATCACTTATCGCAATCACAACAAGTAGGAGCCCCAGTTCGTGGACTTAACACAACAGCGATGCGATATGTGCCGTTGATCCTCCACCGTCCGATCAAACTCGCGATCCAACGGTCCAAATGCGATCGCATCATTGCTCGTTGCAATATCGCATATGTCCCGATCGACAATTGCTGATATCAGTGTATCGCATATCCTAATCGGAACGGCTCGGGGATGTAATATCGCATGAAGGACTTCCTCCAATGCGATATATCAGAGATTGCTATCGGGGAGTCCTTCTACCTTTGCTTAAGTCCTCCCTTTAAACCTTTTCCAATGTAATTTTCTTTAAGAGCCCTTAAGTGCATTTTTATAGGAAATTGTCTCCTTTTCTAAGGACATTGGGCAAATTTCTTTTTACAATAACTCCTTCATCTGGAGTCCATTTTAGCCCATTCAAATTGCATTAGATTCATAATGAAGAGATATATGCAATGAGACTATTTCTAAGAGCATCCTTTGACTTTAATTTTCCTCTGCGAGGAATATTTTCAGACTTAGAAGTCTATTCTAGATCCATTTTGGATCAAGTGGACAACTCTTGTAAGTAAGCAACCAAGGAAATTATCAAAGAAATTAATGAAGATATGGCAATTGTATACACTCACCTATTTGATCTTCAAAAGGATATAGAACTACTCCAGAAATCCATGGAACTCCTCACCACAGTTTTCATGAATTTATGTCATAATATGGAGAACATTGAAGTAAAGGTGGAGACCGTAACCGTGCGCATGCTGAAAGAAATATTTGGTTGCGGGGATGACTCTCCTCATCCATTAGAGGGTAATGTTGGCACTGATGTTCCTGGTTTGGACCCTGGGGTTGGTGGACTAGGATAATTGGCTCCTCTTGAGGCGATGTGAGAAGATGAACCTGTAATTCACGGGTAGTGACTATTTCTCGATTCGAATTCTATGTTTTTTGAAGTATTAGTATATTGTGGAGCTTTATAGAATATTTACAGTACAAAAAATGTAAAAAGTATGTATTTAAAGAATATAGGCAGCAATGGGGTCTCTCTGATTTTTAATCTGCAGATCAATTCTTAGCTTAAGAGATATATGTCTGTAAGGGACCTAGTCTGTTTCTAGTTTTATTAATGAAAATTGCTATTAAGGAAAAATTTAATATGAAATAAAGAAATTGACATGATCAAATTTCATATGGTTTGAATAACTATTTTAAAAAATAAAAAACATAATTATCCATTATCCACCAATGGAATTTAGTACAAACTTTTGGAATACTAATGGTTTTGTATTAACTGCTAAATGCCTTAAATGGGTTTCATCTTAATTGCCATTGTCTTAAATATAAAGTTTAACCTTAAAATATTTTTGTCTCAAATTGCTTTTGTCTTAAAAATAAATTTAAGTTCTAAAATATTATATTTTTGTCTCAAACTGCTTTTGTGTTAAGTATAATTTTTTGTCTCAAATTGTGTTTGTCTTAAATATAAACTGCTTCCTTAAAATATTTTTTCCTTAAATTGTTTTTGTCTTAAAAGATTTTATCTCAAACTGTTTTTGTTTTAAATATAAAATTTCGTCTTAAAATATTTTTGTCTCAAACTATTTTTGTATTAAATTTATATTTAATACAATTGAATTGATATTAAACTTTAATGTAAAATAACTAAAATAAAAAGTGACTTTCTAAGACAACAGATTTATTTTGTCTTAAAAAATGTCTTAAAAATGCCCTTAGTGTAGTAGTGTTTTCCTCCTTATAAATTATTAAAATAGATAAATAATTTTGATTGTTTGAAGTGAATTCTTGAATGTATAAATGATATCTCCTTACATGAATTGTGTAATCTTTGAGATTTGATACAAAATTGACAGAAAAATATGCCAAACAAAATAAAATGCATAATAGTAAAATTATTTGAAATCATTTTATTTTTTCAATGGCTTTATATAATATATATATATATATATAGATATGTATAGTTTATAATAAAATTATAAATATTATATTATTAAAAAAACATATATTTATAGTATTGATGGTCTTTATTAACCTCCATTAACAAAACTAAACTATTTTTTTTTCTATTTCTCCTAATCTATTAATATTATAACATTATAATAATAAATACTAATCTACTAATATTATAACATAATAATAAAAAAATAAGACAACACTAGATAAACTAATAAACATGGTTACATTGAAAAATATGATATTAGCGATAGCCAAAAATGTTCATCTAATAGGATATTTGCAGGAGCCAAAAATCCTCATCTAACAGCATAAAAATAAAATATTGGCCTCAGCCAAAGCACTAAATTTTCTCATATAGTTGGATTATATCCTGATCATGCCTCTATGGATCCCCATCAGTGTTTGACCAAGATGGGTCGGTGTCGTGTATTCACTTGATCACTAGAGTCACTTTCATGTTTACGCTATCCAATTTTTCTAGGAGCTAGAGCATGCAAATAATAAGTTCCTACTGAGTGTTCCTTCTATCAGTGACGACCCTTTCAGCAAAGTTTTAACACATCAGTCAGTACAAGTTGTAAAATATAGCTATTAACAGCTAACAGCCCAAAGATCATCAATACCGAATATTTCACAAACAGAATTTTATATGAGATGACATACCTTGATTAACAGCGGAAGATGTAATGGCTACCATCTTCTTTGATCCTCTTCCTCCTGACTGTTCCTCTTCTTCAGAATTCGATTTCTCTCCTCTTGCCCTCACTTTCTTTATGTGCTTCTTGATGGAGAAGAATGCAACTCTCGTGTGGGAGAGAGAGGACCCAATTCTTTATATATTATTTAACTCTAATCTGGTACGTCCATCATATACCAATTCAACGCTTAAGATCTAATGCTTTAGATTAGAAACTGCTTTAGTGCTTTAATGCTTTAAACTGCTTTAGTGCTTTAATGCTTTAATGCTTTTAACCGGGTCACATTAAGGTTTAGAAACTGCAGATTTCTAACATTCTCCCACTTGACCCGATTATTCATAATATTAAGCGTTGAACATCATACTATGATAAATTGCTGAGAGTTATGGCGGTTGTGCACTATTAATTCAATGCATTCCCTTCCATATACTACAATACCAGCAATTCATCAACTCATACTCATAATTTATATAAAACAACATAATGGTCCACATAATGTCTTATATCATAATGATTAAACATAATATCTTTATAAGACTCTTTCTTGTTTAAAATTACATAAAATACGTATTACTTCATTAAAACAAGAGACACATAATTGTATATCAGAAACACATAAAAGAGCTCAGAATGTCACACATCAATTATCATTAATACAACCAAGACCCATTCTTTGAACATGTTCCTTAAATTGTCTTGGTTGTAACCCTTTCGTCAAAGGGTCTGTAATCATAAGTTCTGTCCTGATGTGCATGATTGACATTCTTTGTTTCTGAACCTCATCTTTCACAACAAGCACCTTTAGAGTACTTGTCGTTCTTTGAGAAAATACTGCTGCAGAGTTATCACAATAAATTTTCAGCGGCTTGCTAATGGTGTCGACAACCGCAAGTCCTGAAATAAAGTTCCGCAGCCATAATGCATGAATTGTGGCTTCAAAACATGCCACAAATTCTGCCTCCATAGTGGATGAAGCAACGATAGTCTATTTCGCACTTTTCCATGATATGGCACCTTGAGCAAACATAAACAGGTAACCAAAAGTCGATTTTCTAGTATCGATGCATCCAGCAAAATCTGAATCACTATATACAATCACTTCCGATTCATTGGATGAGCATGTAATCTTTCGTTGAGAGAAATTCCTTAGTCTCATGCAATATACTTAAATTATTTGCAGCGAGCAAGATAAACTTGCTCCCACTCATCTTTTGGTATATACAGTGATCAACCGTATTTTCCTTAAAACCAAAAGATGTAATAATGGTATTGAACTTAATATACCATTGCCGGGATGCTTGTTTAAGCCCATATATTGACTTCTTAAGTTTACACACCAATTGTTCTTTACCTTCTACAGAAAAACCCTCAGGTTGATCCATATAAACATCCTCGTCAAGATCTCCATTCAGAAAGGCTGTTTTAACATCCATTTGATGCAACTCCAAATCATAATGAGCTACTAATGCCATTATTATTCTTAGTGAGTCCTTTTTCGAAACAGGAGAAAATGTCTCCTTGTAATCAACACCATCTTTCTGAGTGTAACCCTTAGCAACAAGTCTAGCTTTATACCGTTCGATATTACCACTAGAGTCGTGTTTGGTTTTAAAAACCCATTTGCTTCCAACTCTTTTACAGCCATGTGGTAACTCAACGAGATCCCAAACTTCATTCTGTTGCATGGATTTCAGTTCTTCTTTCATGGCATTAATCCATTCCTTTGACTCTTTACTTTCTACAGCATGTGAAAATGAAACTGGATCCTTATTGATTCCAATATCATAATCTGATTCTTGCATATAAACCACATAATCATCAGAAATAGCTGACCTACGATTTCTTTGAGGTCTTCTTAATGCTACTTGTTGTGGTTCATGCATATCAGTATTATGTAAGTCATTTCCTTCAGGAAGTATTTCTTCATTTATATGTTGTTCATTATCATCATGCTGTTCTACAATAGCTGGAACAACATTTGGAGTAATAGTAGATGGAGGAACTATTCTAGGCAATGTAACATTTACCCTTGTTTTCTTTATTTCTACTATTTCTCTTCTAGTACTCCCACTGACTTCACCATTCTCAATGAATCTTGCATTACCAGTTTCTACAATTCTTGGACTATGATTAGGATAGTAAAACACATACCCTTTAGATTTCTCAGGGTAACCTAAAAAATACCCACTGATCGTTCGAGAATCTAATTTCTTTTCATGTGGATTATAAATTCTCGCTTCCGCTGGACAACCCCAAACATGCAGGTGTCTTAAGCTAGGTTTCCTGTTAGTCCATAACTCAAAAGGAGTCTTTTGAACAGCTTTACTAGGAACCCTATTCAACAAATAGTTAGCGGTTTTGAGAGCATACGACCACAAATTCTTGGGTAGTGTAGAATCTGACATCATACTCCTAATCATATCCATTAACGTCCTATTGCGCCTTTCTGCTACACCATTTTGCTTTGGTGTACCTGGCATTGTGTATTGCACACATATGCCATGACTTTCAAGGAATTTTGCAAATGGACCTCGACACTGGCCTGACTCATTATGTTTACCATAATATTCACCACCTCTATCAGACCTTATGATTTTCACCTTTTTATCTAATTGCCTCTCAACTTCCTTTACAAACGTCTCAAGGACATTCACAGATTGAGATTTTTCATGAAGCAAATAGACATAACCATAACGGGAAAAATCGTCAATGAAAGTGATGAAATACTTTTCTCCATTAAAGGCTGGAGTGTCCATAGGTCCGCAAATATCAGTGTGTATTATTTCAAGAAGCTGGCTGCTTCTAGTGGCTCCTTTCTTATTATGTTTGGTTTGTTTACCTTTAATACAATCCACACATAATTCTAGATCACTAAAGTCCAAATTTGACAAAATTTCATTACTTACTAATCTCATCATTCTTTCTTTGGATATATGACCTAGTCGTTTATGCCACAAGAAAGCAGAATTTTCATTCAACCTGCTACATTTACATCCAACATTATTTACTACATTCAACAAGGAATTCGCATAAGTGTCATTCAGTTTCAATTTATATAAACCATCAATTAGAATACCAGAACCAACATTATCAGTATTCTTATATAAATCAAACCAACCAGATCCAATCACACATCTAAAACTAGAAATATCCAATTTACTTGCGGAAATAAGGTTTCTAGATAATGAAGGTACATAAAGGGTACTCTATAAGTCTAATACATATCCACTTTCTAGAATTAGACGATAAGTCCCAATGCCTTCAATTGAAGATTTCATTCCGTTTCCCATAAAGAGAAAATGATCTTCATTTGGATTTATGGTTTGGATCATAAGAAATCCCTGCATATTGTTGGAAACATGAGTTGTAGCACCAGTATCAAGCCACCATGTATTAATGGGAACCTCAACTAAATTTGATAGAGATAGATAACCTTCAAATCAAAAATGAAATGACTATAAGCTCATAACTAACACGATTCAGATATAGACATAATAGTATAATGTAGCACTCCTTTGGGTAGATACTATCTTATACTTAACATAATTAAATACCAAAACATAAGTAGGTAATAAATATATTCAATTAAATAGAAATGACATCTTTGGATGATCAATATTTATTTAATCAAAATATCTATCAAACCTCATCATGTCAACTAGTTATAGAACAAGACTTTCCTTTGGGTAAGTTCTCAGGTTCTATCATTAGTGACGCCAGTTTTTAATTGGTATTATTATAACTGGCAA
This sequence comes from Pinus tabuliformis, assembly GCA_031772625.1. Classification (NCBI taxonomy): domain Eukaryota; kingdom Viridiplantae; phylum Streptophyta; class Pinopsida; order Pinales; family Pinaceae; genus Pinus; species Pinus tabuliformis. The sequence continues at coordinate 917,059,581 of CM062820.1, forward strand.
TGACTATCAATAATCATTATGTCATTTATGCACTAAATGATTATTCTGATTTTGACCACTTTGGTGATTAACAAAATCATAAATCTCATGTGCATAAACAATTTGCAAAACAACATTCTGATTTTGACCACTTTGGTGATTAACAAAATCATAAATCTCATGTGCATAAATAATTTATAACACATACCTTATGCAAAACAATCAGTCATAGAGCAATTACTTTTATGCCCAAATTTCAAACAATTATTTTGCACCAGCAAACTTTACCAAAACAGTAATCTTATTCAAAAACATTAGGGATGCTGATAAACATAATAAAAGCAGAAACTTACATATATGACTCAGGTAATATAAAGCCCTTTCAGCATTTCATCATTTGCGAAAAATTCTCATCGTGAAAACACAATATAATTTTTCTGCATTGGTTCGAGAGTTATTATTTTATTGCAGAAGAAAGGGCCGTAAAATAGGATGCGAGCATTATTGTACAGATCCTGTCAGTAATGAATTAGTTTAACGAACAAGTCACGCCTCCAAAGTAGTGCATTCTCCTGTGAAGACAATAAGCCACAAGCCGAGGGCCATTGGCTTCTTTGAATGAGACATTCAACTTGATAGGATGGAGGATAGATTCGATTGGCCGTTGTATGGTTGGGCCCATACGTTCCAAAATTTTGTAAACCCTCCCGCTCATCATTAATATTGCTCTTCATATTAAGCTTTGTGCAAGAGCCGGCCATACTACAGTAAGGGTGCAGGGTTATTGAAGGCCAACAAATCGCACATCAATGCCAAGGTTCGAGGATGGGCAGAGCAACCATCCATATAAGCGTCGTGTACCGAGTGGCCATTATCGGCACCAAGGAAAAGAAAGACAGACCGGTGACTGAGGGCACCATGGCTTCAAGCCACATGCCCCAAATTTGACACAGATACAGGGAAGAGTCACACTCCAATTACAGGAGCGGTCAGGTTGCCTTTCGAATATCATAAGTGATTGCTCAATGCAGTCTTTGAATAACTATCAAAAGAGTGAAATGCATAGAATAGGAATCGAACCTCTACCGTCGCCCTAACAAATCGCCACTATTCAGCAGTCCAGGAAGCGTCAAAGACGTCATATTTTAAACAAACACTCGATTACCATAATCAACATAAGGCACATTTTTCATGTGAAACTAAATGTTCATTTCAAACTTAGATCAGCACCATGCATTAGAGGATATTTCTTCTGAGCTTCAAGCCGAGAGACATGCGTCGGCCAACTCAATCGATGATGCTTTGCTCATGATTTCCCGCTTACAGAAAGAGAAATCCAGGCTGGCACTTGATCAACACATTGATTAACACACAGTACAGAAGGGAGACGGAGCAGATAAGGGCACATGCAAAGGAGGCGTTGGTATTTTATGAGGATCTCCTTTTAAAAAAAATGAGGCGATCGAATCTTGATTAACATTTGATTAACATCATGAGAGAACAGATCAATTGCACTCATAGGAAATATTCAGTTATTGATTGTTGCTCTGATACCAAATGTAAAATATAGCTACTAACAGCTAACAGCCCAAAGATCATCAATACCGAATATTTCACAAACAGAACTTTATATGAGATGACATACCTTGATTAACAGCGGAAGATGTAATGGCTGCCATCTGCTTTGATCCTCTTCCTCCTGACTGTTCCTCTTCTTCAGAATTCGGTTTCTCTCCTCTTGCCCTCACTTTCTTTATGTGCTTCTTGATGGAGAAGAATGCAACTCTCGTGTGGGAGAGAGAGGACCCAATTCTTTATATATTATTTAACTCTAATCTGGTACGTCCATCATATACCAATTCAACGCTTAAGATCTAATGCTTTAGATTAGAAACTGCTTTAGTGCTTTAATGCTTTAAACTGCTTTAGTGCTTTAATGCTTTAATGCTTTTAACCGGGTCACATTAAGGTTTAGAAACTGCAGATTTCTAACACAAGTTGTCAGAGCCAAAAATGCTTATCTAATAGCATAAAAAGATAAAGAAAAACTATATAGAAAGCAACGCATAAATTGATAAACATAGCCGCAATGAAAAATAAAGTATTTGCCTCAGCCAAAGCACTAAATTTTCGCATATAGTTGGATTATATCTTGATCATGCCGCTATGGATTCCATCACTGTTTGACCAAGGTGGGTCGGTGTCGTTTATTCACTTGATCACTGAGTGACTTTCATGTTTACGCTGTCCAATTTTTCTAGGAGCTAGAGCATGCAAATAATAAGTTCCTGCTGAGTGTTCCTTCTATTAGTGACCACTCTTTTCAGCAAAGTTTTAACACGTTAACAATCTGCATATAACCAGATATCTGAGATCCAATCTCTGGTCTCCCTCTGCAGATGAGCCTCTGAAATAAACTTGCGATCGTGCCTCACTTGTTCTTCTACATCTGAGATTTCTTCACATATAATATCTCTATATCACTCCGTAGCTGCTCTGAACCAACCCACACTTAACCATTAGGGAGAATATCTCTATATCACTCGGTAGCTACTCTGAACCAACTCACACTTAACCATTATGGAGAAGGGAATGACAGTAGAGGATAACTAGGAAGGAGGATTCAGAAAAAAGGAGAGAGCGCGCAGAAGAAAATGGGGGAGGGGATGAAAGATGGGAAAAGATAACAACAAAGAGGGAAAGAATAGATAAGGTTGGGTAGGAACAAAAGAGAGCGTGGGCACCAAGTCCAATAACCTGCTGGGAAGAAAGAGGACTTGAAGAAAAACTAAAGAAAAGGCCGAACTTGAACCAACAAAAAAAAGGCGCACAAGAGAGAGCCTCTAACTATTGAGATGCACTCCCCAAACTATGGCGTGTGTCTCCATGTTCGCCATCAGATTACAGTCAAAGCCATAGCTATAACCCCTAAACGAATGAGGCCATAGTTTACTAATTATAAACATATGTAAGTTATATATGATGTGAGTGCAAGAATTTAATAAACTTATATTGATCTTTTATGACCATTTAAATATATGAATTACAATATATTTAATAGATCTCATATTAATTTTATATTAAGATTTAATGAATTATACATTTTATTTAATTAATTTTTTTTATATTTTCTATTATTATAAATATTAATATATATATATATATATATGCGCTAAATATACCACTATCTCTTTCATACTAAATATATATATTTATATATTTATTTAATATATATATATATATATATATTAATTGAAAATTGAATAAAAAAGAATTACATATTTTTAAATGAAAGGAGTAAACACTCCCTTCTGTAAAGTAAAAAATAGACACTCCACTCTGTAAAATTGACTTTCCAGTTTACCTGAATTATTTTCATATTGGTCATCGTTGGATTTCCAAATAGGTTCATTTTCATATTGGTCATCGTTGGATTTCCAAATAGTTTACATGCTGGAACGATCTGTAACAAACATAGATTATATCCCACGGAAATCCGCATCCTAGAAGGTTACGTTATGAAATGATCCACAGTAATACATATTCCAGCCATCCGCAGAAAAGATAAGTTAAACGCTGCAGCGATTTGTATGCTATATTAATTACCAATATTTGGAATAAACTTAATTCTGTACATAAAATTTCCAGTGCTTATTCATGGAAACATTGACCAATGTAAATCGTTAATGAATGCATTATGCAATGGAAATGAATTTCAAATTATTGGTAATTTTTTATTCTTATTGTAATTTATAATATATTTAAAATTAGTAATTGTATTAGAGGTTGTAAACAAAATCGTGTAAGGCATAAAAATTCGAGAAGCATTGTCACATGTAAAAAAATTATTGAAGTGAAAAATTAGTAAATAAAATGTTATTCAAAGGCAGAAGATAAAAGAGAAATCACATAAAGTGTATTGCTTTTAGAGAGCAATCCCTTTTAGGTTGTTTTTTTGGAGGGGTCACACACAATTATGGCATTAAAATTTAGGTTAAGAAGGTTCGGGAAATGGAGGGGCAGAGCTGCCTGTAAATAAGAATCCTAACTAAGGTCTTCTTCCTATTTCAATTTCCTAAAAAGGGTAATGTCCATTAAGTTAATACCACACACACTAGGTGTGTAAAAATACTCCATTTGTGTTTGTCAATGTGGAGATACTTACTTAGTGACGTGGATGGCCCAGCTTTGCTATCCAATGTGGGTAGAGTTTCCCCACCCTCCATGCAAGCCTCACCATTCTTCGAAGCCTAGAGTTTCCCCACCTTCCATGCAAGCCTCAACATTCCTTGAAGCCATTTTGTACATGGATTGGAGGGTTTACCTGCCATGAGTTTTCATGTGAGTGCCCTTAGTGGATTCTCACTTGTTTTTTCAATTGTGCATAATCATTCTTAAGGTCTCATTATAGAATTTCTCTCAACATTTCTTCATATACTTTATGAAAGGTGTTTTCTCATTAGTCTACATTGTTTATTTCCTTTTCCACACATGAGTTATGTGATTCCACAACTACTTAACATTTGATTTGTGGAAAGCTAGTGCAAGAAAATACATGAGGTGTAGACCAACCACTTGGTGCCAATGGGGTTTAGTCATCTCCAAGTTTGGGGTTCAAACCTTCCTTTTCCACACATGGCTTTTGTGATTCCACAATTACTTAACATTTGATTTGTGGAAAGATAGTGCAAGAAAACCTATGAGGTGTAGAGGATGAAAGCCAATTTAGAGGAAGATATTAATATAACTTTATTTCTCTTTTTCAATTTTGTCTAATTATTTTATTTAATCATACATTTTTCTATAATTTTATTAATTATAATATATATATATATATATATATATATATATATATATATATATATATATATATAAAGTATTTCAACAACTATATAATTAAGTTATTATTTTTTAAAATATTATATTATTTTTAATTTATAAATTTAGTTATAATTCTGCATTAGTTCTGCGAGTTCTGTGGCATCCTCATTTCCCTGCGGGCACATTGCAGCCAGTCTTCCCGCGATTCCATTTCAGCTTTCGTTCAGCCCACTGGGAACACATTCAAATTTCGGTGCATTATTCTGGAGATTAAACACAAAAAAAAGATCATTTTGATTCAGCGGTTCTAACAGCTCTCGTGACCAGATTTTAAAAGACATATTTGGGTTTGCTTTCGAAAGACTAAGAAAGAACAACAACGTAGATCTGAAGTCAGCGAGACCTGCGGCAGCAGAGGAGAGACTTAATATTGAATTTGATCAGATCTTACTTTTCGAGCCGCAAGATCTGATCCAACGCGCAGGCCACTGCGTGATGCTTTGCAGGTCCAACTGTATTTTTGAAGGTAATTCCATTTCCCTTCACAGCTAGGTTTTTAGATCTAATTTTTTGTGGCTAGATCTAGATTTAGGCGGCTAGGTTCTAGATCTAATCTTCTGCGGCCAGATCTAGATCTAATCTTATCTTCTGCCTTATTTTTCTGCCATTGGGTTCTACGGGCAAGTAAAATATGGCTCCTAGCTTCGCAAAAATAGCTGGTGGCTCATCCGCCTCTGGAGGGCAATCTCCTACCCATATCGTCAGTGAAGCCCCAGCTCCCACTATCCAAGTGGTCCAGGCCTCACTCGATGAAGCTTTGAAGTTTTCTGAAAGTGCCCTAATCTGCCGGTTCAATGGTTTTTGGCCGCGGCTGACAGCACTCCACAATTGGATCTCGGAGGTATGGAAGCCTGTCATTTCTGATGAAATTAATATCTACCCCTGTGCTAGGGGTTTCTTTATAGTAGATTTTGAAAATCCTGAAAGCAGACAATGTATTCTAGATTCCGGCCCTTGGTTTTGGGAAAAATCAGGCCTATTCATGAAGCCATGGAACCCATCATTCGATCCCTCTACAGGAGTGATAACCTCAGCACTAGTTTGGGTGAGATTGCCAAGCCTACCCTTGCATCTCTGGAATCTCTCCTCGCTAAAAGCCATCGGAAATGAAATTGGGAAATTTTACTACAGATGCCCAGAAACAGAGGAATGTGCCAGAACCACCTATGAACGCATTTGTGTGGAAATGGACTTCATCACCGGATTCCCAGCTAAAATAAACCTAACAAGTAAAGACTATGTGTGGAACCAGAAACTTGATTATGAAAGTGTCCTCTTCAGATGTCGATCCTGCTTTGAGACAGGGCATCTAGCCAAAAATTGCCCAAAACCCTTTGAGAAAAATTTTGCTAGAAAAAACCACCACAGATCTACATGGTGGGAAGGAGCACAAAAAGAACACTACACTGTCATCAAAGAAGAATATTCTAGAGAAAACTCTGAATCACAAGAAATCAGGGAAGAAAGAAACAACTCTCAAGACAACCAAGGAGAAAGCCCGCCCCAACAAATCAACAGTTATGAGGATTCGAATATTGCACAAAATAAATCTTCATTTAATAGCAAAGCAGATCTCCTAGACCAAACTTCTTCTCCGACTATCTTCAAAAGAACGAACACAATAGATTGCGAAGCTAAGACACCAATGTCCCAAGAACCAGAAGAGATGAAGGAGATGCAAGATAAAGGAAGTTGGAAGACCGTAGAGAAAAAAAAGAAAGCTACAACACCAATCTCGCCAAGAAAGACGAGGAGCCATATAATTAAAAATTAAGAAAATTGTAGGTCCGATAGACCAATTTGGTCTCAGTGGACGTTAACCACCATCATCATCATCATCAATAAATTTACAATAAATTTAATTAATTTTTAAATTTTACATTCAAAGAAATCAAAACTTTATAAGTTATATTATAATATCATATTTTTTTGTTTTTCTATATAATAACTCACAAAAACACCTTCTTTTTTTTTAATATATCTCTACCTTTTCAATTTAATAATTATAATTATTAATTTACAATAATTTAAAGGAATAAATCTTTATAATACAGTTATAATTACATAATATTTATAATTTATTTAAACAATTTTTTAGATTCTTTTACTTCAATAGTTATAATTGATATCTAGAGGTATATCTCTTATCTCATCAATAATGGACTTTAAATAAAAACATATAGGTTTTTGCATATTATTTAGTATTTAGCTTAATCATAACTTTAAAAATAGATTATTATTATTATTAAAAACATTTGAATCTTAAAATAACATCTATAAAATAATAGTTTATTTAACTACACATTTTCTAAAATATATTAGTTTTCACTAAATCAACACAATTAATATAGATATAAATATTCTATTATATTACAATCATAATAAATTTTCAATAAAATTATTAATAAAAAGTAAATAATTATATATTATCAAAAATTTATCATTACAGTATTAAAACCCTACATTTAATATCAAATAATAATCTAAATCATTTAAAACATAATAATATATTTATATAAATAAATCAAAAAAATTACTTATATATATATTATAAATAAATATAATATATGCACTATATCATTTTATTAAAAATCACACGACTTAAAACTTTAAAATAATCAAAATTATATTATTATTTTTACAAATTTTACCAAATCCCAATAACAAATTACAAGCCAAGCCAATCTTTTTACACAACTTTCTTACTATTTTAACCTATAAATAAATTTATATATAAGTTTACTCATTTTTATTTGTCTTTTCATTTTTTAATGTTTTTTCCTTCATGCCGTGAATACATCTCACAGAAATTAAAATAACAAAAACATATGAAAGCCAATATGTAACACAATCATGATGGAAATATGTCATGATTTAGGATTGTATATTCATAATTAATATATTTATAATTTAATATTTATCATTATCAATTTAAATATTCACGCATATCAATATCAATTTGCACCTATAAAATTCATACATATCGATTTAGCCCTTCAATATGAATATTTAAAACAATATCCCCCCTAGAAAGATTGTTTGAAGTGCGTTAGTGTTTAAATTAATGTAGTTCAGATGCTCAAGTCTATAAATTGATTTAGTCCGAATGTGTAAATTTGATTCTGCCCTCGAGTGCTCCTCTTGGCAACTTGATGCAAGAGCATAGACTTGGGAAAATACTTTGTATTTTTATTTAAATCTAGGGGTTTCATGATTTTGAGAAATTATTAATTTTATGTAAATATTTATGAGATTTTGAGTGATTAATTATATTTTTAATTAATTATATGACAAGATTTGTAATGTTTCCAAATAATTGGGAAACATGAGAGAAACTAGCCTTGAGATAATTTAGAATTAATGATGGAGCCTAAGTTAGATTTAGTTTCAATATTTTAGGGATAAAATCTTGATTGTAGGGGTGTTGAGATATTCGAGGACTTTGTTGAGATATTAAAGGGATTGAACTCAAATTAGATCATTTTGGAATTTGTATAAATTTATATGCCTCTAAGGTAAATAGATGAGAAGTTGGAGAGGTGAAATTAGAGTGATTGAGAGCAGGTTTGAATAGCCAAGGCGGTAAGCCTCTGGGAAAATTGCAAGGCCCATGAATGTTGAATATCTGGGTAGGAACAAAAGTTTGTAAGTATTTTCATTATTAATATGATAAGTGCGTTTTAGAGCTATATTGGTGGATTTAGAAATTGGGTGTTTAAATTTCTGTAACTAGGAAATCGAATCGCCTAATAAATTTGTTAGAAAAAATTTAAGACCGAATTTATGAGTTAAAGAACTATGTGAAGAAGAACCAAAGATAATTCTGATTTCGTGGTGAACTGGCAGAACTAAGTTTATGTTAGATTGAATTTGGTTGGTTGTTGACAGCGTTATTAAGTTGAATGCAGATCTGCAAATAGAATGATGGCAAGTTGATGTGGAATGTGTTAACTTTGTTAAAGGTTAAGCAACGTTATAAATCTGGTTTGATAAGTTAAGTTCTGGCTTGAGATTGAATCATTGACACGAAGAACAGGGTAATGGAGTAGTGCTGGCTTAATCGAAGGTGTAGCTGGATGTGCCATCGAATGAGGTGTTCGATCAAACAAGTTGACAAGTCGTAATGTGATAACGCAATGTTTAAATCCATGTGGGAACATAAATTGATCTCAATTGCGTTTATGGACAGACATGAGAGAAGGCATAAGGTGTTGTTTTTAAACACTGTTTATTTATTTGGAATTCAATTAAAATGATTTTAATTGTTGGGTTCGAGAGTCAAGTGAAGGAAGTGAAACCCGTATGTAAGTAATTGGTTGTTTAAATCATATTTATATATATAATGTTGTGGTTGAACTAAAGGACACAGGGGTCCAGCATCAGTTACCAGTCTTTATATATGCTGATCCAAATTGTTGAATTCAGTAAATGAGTTGGAAGTGGACTTTCGGATCTAACACTAGTCAGAATTTATTAATTACCGTTGGAAAATTTGTTGCTGAAGGATCGATGGCGAGTTCAATGGTGGAAATCGATGGCAATTCTCTGCATGTAGGATCGAATGGTAAGTCACAATTCAGCATTGGGGAAAATTGGTACAGGATGAGTACCATAATGAAGATTGTTGTTATGTTGGTTTTTGAATTCTGGTTGAATATTAATTGGGAGCACTGGCATTATTTTTAAACGATCTCACTGGCATTAATTCAAACAAGTTCGAATCTCATTTATATTGTGGTGCCTGAAATCAATGTGCAGTGGTATGAATTTGCCAGGTTGAGCTTCTAAAGCATGGGTACATTCTTTTTATTGAATTTTGATTTTAAAATCGAGTCATATGTGAATGTTGGGATTTAAATGGAAGTTGAGGAATTAGAGGTATTGGGTTTGGTCATGGATTGAATGGTGAGTTTTAAAAGCTTATTAAATATTCACAACAGATTTGGAGTGCGGATATATGTTATGGTTGATATGTGAATGAAAAACCATTGGGGTTTTTAGTCTTTTCCTAGGATTTTTGGGAAAGATTTTCATTGGGTGTGTATGGTCCCATAACCATAAGAGAATATTTGAAAGAGAATTTCTCTATTTATGTAATGGTTTTATAATCATAGTGGAATGATTGTGAGATGAAGCTTCTGCAAATGATAATGTATGTAATTGCCCGGAATTGGAGTTTTTATTTGTGCAGTTATTGAGATGCATTTTTATATGTATGAGAATGGGAAAGATTCTGGGTTATGCAGGTTTAACCTGCGTCATTTTTGGTATCAGAGCTGGAATAGCTTTGTGTGGAGATTTAAGTTTTCAGTTAAATTAATTGCATGTGTTAAGATCAGATTTTGGAACTGATGAATATTGCAACACAGAGATGCAGTGCAGTTGAAGAAGGGAAGCAAGATCAACAGGATCTTGAAGGTGAGTTGTCAAATGATATTTGACTTTGGTTTGAAAGTTGTTTGCAAAGTTCAGGTTGCAAGCAGGTTGAAGAAAGTCTCAGTGGGAAGAAGCAGATCACAGCTGAAGTGCAGTGATGAAGTAGTTTAGCAAGGGATTCCAGGTGAATGTGGCAGAACCTAAAGATTCAACAGAGGTTCAATAAAGTTGCAGATGAGTGAAGCCTGAAGGAGTAGAGGAGAAATGCTCGAAGGGTTCTAGTAGAGGACCGGGTGATTACCAAAAGACCAGATTCAGAGGAGGGGATTGGTGAGATAAGTGGCAGCAGAAGAGTTTACTATTGCAGAGGCTTGGTGCAACTCATTGGTGAGAAACTCATGGCAAATAAGATGACTATTGAGAGTCATAAAGGAGAGAGCAGAGGTTGATAAAGAGGCCACAGTAGAAAGAGGGAGGAAGAAGATGCCAAGGCAAATGGCATAAGACAACAGTTGACTGATGAAGAGTATGAGAAAGAGAAAGCTGAGATAACAGTTCATCTTGAGTTATTGATGTAATTGCTACAGGAAAATATGAAATACCAGAGACATGCTTGGCTCATGAGGAAGAGAGTGAAGTGGCAGAGGCTACAACAGAAAAGAGATCGACAGATAAACATGCAGTTGACAGAAGAGCTGAGGAAGCTCGAGCAGATGATTAGTATACAGTTGAGTCGTGAAGAACTCATCGCAGCTAAGTTGAAAGTGGAGGTTTCCATTGGTGAAACAGAGGAGGAGATCATTGATGATTTCTTGAACTATTGGGCAGATCCAGATCAGCTGGATAATGTGAACTCTTGTGTTTTTATAGCTGACAATTGTGATGTGATTAAAGGTTTTACTGAGGAATATGTGCAATCTTGTGAAGCTGTGACAAGTATGGAAAATATTCTTTCAGGAGATAAATACTCGAAAGAAGAAAGCAGCGATGCGTTTGTACTTGAAGCTATTACAGCACAAGAGGAAGTTCTTCTGAATAAAAAAGAGGATCAGCTTGAAGAGATGGTATATAAACCAACAGTTGAGACTGTTGAAATTTGTGATTTTCAAACTAAAGATTTGTGTATGAATGCAAAGATGGTACATGATGATGATATACTTCAGCAATGCCACAAGGAAATTGCATTGTTGGAATTCTTGTTGGTAAATTCAGAGTATGAAGGAGAAATTGTAGCAGAAGGTAGAGTTCATTACAGTGAACAAGAGGAGAAAGACATCATGGAGACAGATGGCGTGAAGGAAGGACTGATTGATAGTCTTGAGAATTCTTTAGAGGATTCTTTGGGCAGCGAGGATCAGCATACTGATGTGCTGATTGAGATGGAAAATTTATAACAACATACTGAGGTGCTGGCAGAGGGAAGTAAGGCACTGATGCCTTATGATTTTTGTTTTAACAAGTGTTTTGTGAATGCAGGTATTATTGCAGGTGTTGAAGGACATTTGACTCAGTTGAGCAGTCAAATGAAGGAGAAATACGAGAATTCTGTGGAAACATCTAATCCATGGGATGAGGATGTTATGTTGCTGGAAAGGATGCTGAATAATCATAATTCATTTCAGAAAGAATCTCAATTTCAGAGTTGGGAATTGCAGATGCAGAGAGATGAAGAAAACAGAAAGAAGTACACAATGTACCAGTCCAATAAGTTGTTGATAGGAGGAAGTAGAAAATAAGAGGGCGTAGATGATTGGGTATTAGTAAGAATTCAGCAAGTGACAGTACAAATAGAGAGAGTAAGAACTGAGGAAGCCATCTCAGCTCAGCCGACAACAAGAAATCAACAGCCTGGAGATTTATGGGACCAAGAAATTGAATTAATCAGAAGAATCATGTTGAAAGTGTCTCAGAGGAAGACATCAACAAGAAAGAGAAGCAGCAGCAACAAAATGAAGGCGGAGATAGATTATGAAAGTGCAACAAGTGGAACAGGACATCATAAGATATGGAGACCTGGAGAAAAGAAGCAAACAAAAGATATAGATGATGAGTTACAAAACAAAATGTGGGATCCAGGCGAACAAAGATTTAAAATGCATGATCTGGAGATCATGATCATTTTCTACCTTGGGAGTCTGAAGCAGGAGCATAGACTCGGGAAAATACTTTGTATTTTTATTTAAATCTAGGGGTTTCATGTTTTTGAGAAATTATTAATTTTATGTAAAAATTTATGAGATTTCGAGTGATTAATAATATTTTTAATTAATTATATGAGAGGATTTGTAATGTTTCCAAATAATTGGGAAACATGAGAGAAACTAGCCTTGAGATAATTTAGAATTAATGATGGAGCCTAAGTTAGATTTAGTTTCATGATTTTAGGGATAAAATCTTGATTGTAGGGGTGTTGAGATATTCGAGGACTTTGTTGAGATATTAAAGGGATTGAACTCAAATTAGATCATTTTGGAATTTGTATAAATTGATATGCCTCTAAGGTAAATAGATGAGAAGTTGGAGAGGTGAAATTAGAGTGATTGAGAGCAAGTTTGAATAGCCAAGGCAGTAAGCCACTAGGCAAATTGCAAGGCCCATGAATGTTGAATATTTAGGCAGGAAGAAAAGTTTGTAAGTATTTTCATTATTAATATGATAAGTGTGCTTTAGAGATTTATTGGTGGATTTAGAAATTGGGTGTTTAAATTTTTGTAATTGGGAAATCGAATCGCCTAATGCATTTGTTAGAAACATTTTAAGACTGAATTTATGAGTTAAAGAACAATGTGAAGAAGAACCAAAGATAATTATGATTTCGTGGTGAACTGGTAGAACTCAGTTTCTGTTAGATTGAATTTGGTTGGTTGTTGACAGTGTTATTAAGTTGAATGCAGATCTGGAAATCGAATGATGGAAAATTGATGTGGAATGTGTTAACTTTGTTAAAGGTTAAACAACATTTTAAATCTGGTTTGATAAGTTAATTTCTGGCTTGAGATTGAATCATTGACACGTAGAACAGGCTAATGGAGTAGCGTTGGCTTAATCGAAGGTGTAGCTGGATGTGCCATCGAATGAGGTGTTTGATCAAACAAGTTGACAAGTCGTAATGTGATAACGCAATGTTTAAATCCATGTGGGAACATAAATTGATCTCAATTGCGTTTATGGACAGACATGAGAGAAGGCATAAGGTGTTGTTTTTAAACACTATTTATTTATTTGGAATTCAATTAAAATGATTTTAATTGTTGGGTTCCAGAGTCAAGTGAAGGAAGTGAAACCGGTATGTAAGTAATTGGTTGTTTAAATCATATTTATATATATAATGTTGTGGTTGAACTGAAGGATGCAGGGGTCCAGCATTAATTACCAGTCTTTATATACGCTGATCCAGATTGTTGAATTCAGTAAATGCGTTGGAAGTGGACTGTCGAATCTAACACTAGTCAGAATTTATTAATTAGCGATGGCAAATTTGTTGCTGAACGATCGATGGCAAGTTCGTTGGTGGAAATCGATGGCAATTCTCTGCATGTAGGATCGAATGGTAAGTCACAATTCAACATTGGGGAAAATTGGTACAGGATGAGTACCATAATGAAGATTGTTGTTATGTTCGTTTTTGAATTCTGGTTGAATATAAATTGGGAGTGCTGGCATTCTTTTTAAACGATCTCACTGGCATTAATTCAAACAAGTTCGAATCTCATTTATATTATGCTGCTTGAAATCAATGTGAAGTGGTATGAATTTGCCAGGTTGAGCTTTTAAAGCATGGGCGCATTCTTTTTATTGAATTTTGATTTTAAAATCGAGTCATATGTGAATGTTAGGATTTAAATGGAAGTTGAGGAATTAGAGGTATTGGGTTTGGTCATGGATTGAATGGTGAGTTTTAAAAGCTTATTAAATATTCACAACAGACTTGGAGTGCAGATATATGTTATGGTTGATATGCGAATGAAAAACCAATGGGGTTTTTAATATTTTCCTAGGATTTTTGGGAAAGATTTTCATTGGGTGTGTATGGTCCCATAACCATAAGAGAATATTTGAAAGAGAATTTCTCTATTTATGTAATGGTTTTATAATCATAGTGGAATGATTGTGAGATGAAGCTTCCGCAAATGGTAATGTATGTTACTGCCCAGAATTGGAGTTTTTATTTGAACAATTATTAAGATGCATTTTTATATGCATGAGATTGGGAAAGATTCTGGGTTAGGCAGGTTTAACCTACGTCACAACTGCTCCTCGACAAGCTTGAAGCCCGCCTCACCTCCTGGACCTTTAGAGCCCTAAACATGGCAAGCCAGCTAATCCTCATCAAAGTTGTACTACAATCTATGCATCTTTATCTCTTCTCTCTTTTAGCAGTTCCTAAAGGGGTTCTCAAAAAAAGCAAAGATCATCAAGGAAAATTTCTATTGGGATCGGTGGGACATAATCGCAAATGGGCATTAGTCAAATGGGCGACAGTCTGCCGCCCGGAAGACCTTGGGGGAATCGCTCTTGGGGACCCTAAACACAGTAACGCAGTCATGGGAGCACAAATCTAGTGGAAGTGGCTTTCAGCCCCGCACACACCATGGGTGATCCTATGGAGAGCCAAGTATGCTAACTGTAGATCGAATGAAGACTTAATCAGGCTCACAAACACGAACAAGGGATCCCTAATCTGGAATTCTGCTAGATTGCACAAAAATATGATCCATCAACATAGCTTTTGGGAAATAAGAGATGGTAATAGTGCTCTCTTTTGGATGGATTCATGGCAGCAAAGACCCAGACTCAACAACTTAATCTAACTTCCACAAAGGAAGCTCATTGGTGGGAAATGGTCAACCAGTACTAGATTCCCACACTCAATCAGGGATATAAACAATGGCGCAAAGCAGAAAACATCATCAGGAATGGTACAGAGATAATGTGTAAGGAGTTGGACATAGAGATAATCAATAGGTGAATCAGATTCTCTGAAGAAAAGGACATCTTATGCTGGGGATACAAACCATGTGGAACCTTCACCACACAAGAGGAATATAAACATATGATCAATACTCATACTAACAGGGACCCTCTCTGGGACAAATTGTGGTCTCCTAAAATCTAGCCCAAGATCTCCACTTTTCTATGGCTGCTCTGTCATAAAAGAATTCTTACTTGGGACAACTTAAGGAAAAAAAAAATTCATGGCCCCTGAAGATGCCCCAACTGCAAGCTACAGGAGGAAACTATACAGCATCTCATGGATTTCTGTTATTTGGCAAACAAACTATGGGAAAAAACAACCTTTAGATGTCAAAAAGATGGTAGAGTTAAAAAAGACATCACCAAAACCATTCATCACTGGGCCAAAAACCCATACAAAAGTCCCCTACTCAACTCCTTATGGAGAATCGTTCAAAGCCTCCTCATCTGGACAATCTAGAAGGAAAGGAATCGGCGTATCCTTAGGAATCAATCCACCTCCATAGAGATCATATGGAGCAATATATGTAGCAACCTTTAGGAAACTCTAGCACTCCAAACTTGGAGCGATGATGACTTTCCCACCGAACCGCAAGAACAGACTATATGGATTAATTTGAACCTTTGGCTCATCCGTACTCAAGAGCCATTCAATAGATCCGTCCCTTCTCATCACTCTTCCAGAAAATGATGCCCTCCACCTTTAGGATTTACCCAGCTTAACTTTGATGGCTCTTCTAAAGGCAATCCAGGTCAAGTCGGGCATGGAGGAATCTTCAAGGATTACTATGACAATCCTTTGCTACTTTACCTAGGAACTTCAGAATGGGACACGAACATCTCGGCTGAATTGGATCGATTGTGGCAAGGTCTCAATCTCGCTCAACAGCATAGCTACTTTCCCTTGAAAATCGAAGGAGATTCTCAAATACTCATCAACATGGCCCATCAAATTATTCAGGGAACTCTAGTAAATAGGCTATCCTGTAGCTGGAGACTTGTAGCTCATTTGCAACACATTGAGCATTGGCTTGCAACTAATAGAGCAATCATGTTCAAACACATCAAGAGAAACGACAACAAAGTGGCTAACCTCTTAGCCAATTTAGGGGTGACAAGTGATAGAAATCTATACACAGGTTCGCTTGTAATTATAAAAGATGCCACACACCAATAGGAATACACCACACTGTTGCAAATGGATGAAGCACCCCCAGATGTGGGTGTTAGATGAGCAATTAATGCAAATTTTCCACCGGACAAGCAGGTGGCTAAACCACATGGTAACCTCCACTTTCCCTTATGGGAATTTAAGGCAGGTCACTACTCCTCGGCCGGTGCCATCAAACCATTTTCAAGATCAAGATATTCCCCGCAAATACAAAAATATGGAGCGTAACCCCCTACAATTCTCCATTCAGCCTCTGGGTTTCTCTTGCCACCCCACTGCAGCAGAGCCAAGCCTTTGCACCACTATGGGTAGGCGTTGCAGACACCTCTGTACGCCGACCTGGGTAATTTTCATCACTTCTCTTAGTCCATGCATTGCACCCTGCAAATTGAGGTCTCGGCCCCTTTCTCTGGCTTGGATTTAACTCCCTTTGTTCCTCTCAATTTCCCCTTTGCAGTTCTCACCCCACTTCTTGCCCCTGAGACTCAATACTCGTTGCAGGTTCCTACCCAGAGAAATATGCATTGACACCATCGAACGTGATGCAAGTGAGGTGGTAGTCGTGGTGGTGACACTCACCCCCCATCTTTGGCTCCACTTGTCTCGACTTCCCCTTTCGCCTTCCTGCCCACCAACCCTTCCTCTTCCTGCCTCCTTGGCAGATATCTGGATACTCGCAGTGGCGGAGGTTGAGCTGGTACTTATGAGGTCCAACGTTCTAGTGGAGTCGTCCAGCACAACAATTCCACAGCTTCTTCCTAGCAGGCTCAATTTCAGTTTCTCTACTCCATGGACAGATCGGTAATCATTGCTACCATCTCGATGGACTTTAGAGAGGTAACTGGCTCGTGCATAGATCGAGATCTCAGCCCTGAGATGAAGTAGGTCCCTTCGTCACTCGTCAGCATTCAGGGGGAGCCGAGCTCCAGCCACGTGCCGAGAGACATGGACCATCCGTCCAGCAACAGATAGAAGACTCTGGGAGGCAACGCCACCCGCAAAGACAAAGGCATATAGGTGGAAGACCGTAAGCCACAACACACTACAGGTGGTAAGCGGTCAGGTTCAGAATAATATGGATGGTTTCCGATCATGGACCATTATAAGACACCTTGCAGCTACATGCCATAGGTCACGTGTCCAGCCCGGGTTCTGAGTTAAGTTTTTTTCTTCATTTTACAGTGGTCAATTTTGGGTCACATGTCCTTCTCCGATTCCAAGTTTTTTTTTGTTTTACAGTGGTTAATTTTGAACTTTACAGTGGGCAATATTGGCAGTCTTTTCTAAATTTTACAGTATTTTCATAATGTTAGTTTTGGTAGAAAATTTTGAGTTTTGGAACTGTAGCCCTTGCGTGGGTAGAATGAACCTATCTTTATCCCATTCTCAGAGTGGTTTCCCCAACTAGGCCAGTCTCGATGTCAAGAATTGATGTTTAAAATGGTCATATGGCTGATCTAGACCCGCAGAGGTTGGTGCCTTACTATACATTATGTTTTTATTAATAGATTAGTTCTACATAAAAAAAAATAGTTAATATTATTACTATTATTAATTAATATTATTAATTATTATTAATTTAATAAAATAACATTATTAATTAAAAAATATTAATAAAATTAATTGATTCATTATTAATAATTCATTCATAAAATTTGAATAATTAATTAAATAATTTATTCATTCATTATAAATAATATATTGTTTTATTAATACAAATATTATTAATTAAATATTTACTAATAAAATATTGTTAACTAAATATAAATATTGCTATTATTATTAATTAAATCCAATAGATTTATATTAAATGCAAAGATTAATATTATAAACCCCATGAATAATAGCATACCTTAGGAATATGAATCTTTAGATTAATAAATCCAAGGGATTTATTTTATAGACCCAGAGGATTAATACTAAAAATTGAAGCCAATAATATTAAATCCAAGGGATAAATGTTATAAACCCAATGTATATAAACCCTGAGATAAATATTATAAAGCCTAAAATAAACATGGTTGATTTAAATATTGAGAATATACTTTTCACAAGGTGACATGTGACCATGGTTGACTAAGATTAATTTTTATATTGACATAATATTTGTCACAATGTGACATTGAACCATGGTTGTGTGTGGTTGACCATGATTATAAACCCAAGGGAGTTATATGAAACCCTAGGATTGATATTATAAACCTCATGATTAGCATCATACCCTAGGATTAATATTATAAACCTTATAAATAACATTATACCCTAGGAATATGAACCCTTATATTTATAAACCAAAAGGATTGATATTGTAAACCCAATGGATTAGATCTAAAACCTTAGGTATTATAAACACAAGCGAATAATATTAATCCCATGTCATTAATATTATAAACGCAAGATATATAAAACCTATGATAAATATTATAAACATAAGGGAGTAATAAACCCAAGGGATTAATACTAAAATCCAATGGATTAATACTAAAATCCCAAGGGAATAATATTAAACCCAAGCAATAAATATTAAAAACCCAAGGTATATAAACCCTAAGATAAATATTATAAACCCAAAATAAGCATGGTTGATCATGGTTTACCATGGTTGATTTTCATATTGACACAATCTTTTTCACAATTAGAAGTTAGACTATGGCTGACCATGATTGATTTTCATATTGAGAGAACCTTTCTCACAATGCAACATTGGACAATGGTTAACCATAGTTGTTTTTCATGTTGGAACAATCTTTTTCAGAACGTGACGTTGGACCATAGTTGACAATGGATGACCATGTTATCACAATGTGACATTGGACCGAGAGAGAATGTGTGTCACAATGTGACCATGGTTGGTTTTCATATTGAGACAATCTTTTTCACAAGGCGATGTTGGAACACGGTTGATCATGGATGACCATGGTTGTCATAATGCGATGTTGGACAAAGAGATAATCTTTGTCACAATATGACCATGGTTGATTTTCATATAGCGAGAAGTTTTGTCACAATGTGATGTTGGAATAGTTGACCATGGTTGATTTTCATATTGATACAATCCTTGTCATAATGCGACATTGTACCATGGTTGATTATGATTTATTTTAATGTTAAGACAATCTTTGTCACAATGCGATGTTGGACCATGGTTGACCATGGTTGATTTTCATATCGAGACAATATTTGACACAATGCGACATTGGACAGTGTTTGACCATGATTGATTTTCATATTTAGAAAATCCTATGATAAACCATAAGATAAACATTATAAATACAAGTGATTGATATTATAAACCCAAGGTATATAAACCCTAGATAAATATTACAAACACAAGGGAATAGTAAGCCCAAGGGATTAATACTAAAACACAAGGGATTAATACTAAAAACTCAAGGGAATAATATCAAACCCAAGAGATAAATATTATAAACCCAGAGTATATTAACCCTAAGATAAATATTATAAACCCTAAAATAAGCATGATTGACCATAGTTGATCACAATTTATTTTCATATTAACACAGTATTTGTCTCAATGTGACATTAAACTATGGTTGACAATGATTAATTTTCATATTCAGACAACCTTTCTCACAATGTGGTGCTGGACAATGGTTGACCATGGCTTACCATGCCTTATTTTCATATTGGAACAATATTTTCCACATTGTGACACTAGACCATGCTTCACCATTGATGACCATGTTATCACAATGCGACATTGGACCAAGATACAATCTTTCTCACAACCATGGTTGACCATGATTGACCTTGGTTGACCATGGTTGATTTTCATATTGAGACAATCTTTGTCACAATGCAACCATCGTTGATCATAATTCATTATGGGTGAATTCATATAGAGACAATTTTTGTCACAATGTGATGTCAAAATGGTTAACCATGGTTGATTTTCATATTGAGACAATCCTTGTCACAATGTGACATTGGACCATGGTTGACCATAATTTATTTTAATGTCGAGATAATATTTGTTATAATGTGATGTTGGACAATGGTTGACCATGGTTGATTTTCATAACGAGGCTATATTTGACACAATGTGACATTGGATAATTGTTGACCATGGTTGACCATGATTGATTTTAATATTGAGAAAATATTATAAAAACCCTAAGATAAATATTAAAAACCAAGGTATATAAATCCTATGATAAATATTGTAAATGCTAAACTAAACATGGTTGACCATGATTGACCATGGTTGACAATGGCTAACCATGGTTGACCATGGTTGATTTTCATATACCTTGAAAATATGAACCCTTAGATTGATAAAGCCAATGGATTGATATTATAAACCCAAGGGACTAATTCTGAAACCCCTATGTATTGTATCGAACTAGGCGAACCGATGGAATAAGCTTGCGAGCCTAGAAGTAGGAAGGAAACTAGGTATTATTCTAGGGGAGAGTAGATGGAAACCATGGGTTCACTAAAGCTTTGGCCAACTATTAGGAAAATAATTGCAATAGCCAAATGATGATGCATAGTATCGGTCCATGAGGGTATAAGCAAGGCTTGAAGGGTTAATGTACCTAGGCTTGAAGGAAGGGGATAAGCTAGGCTTGAAGGGGGAATGAATTCCTTGGTTCGCTTGAGGTAAATAAATAAAATATACTCCCATATATTGATATCCAGATTGAGCAGGTCGAATACCCCTAACCCAAGGGAATAATATTAAATCCAAAAGACTAATATTATAAACCCAATGGATTAATACTAAAAACCCAATGGATTATAAACCCAAGGGAATAATATTAAACCCAAGGTATATAAATCTTAACATAAATATTATAAACCCTAAAATAAGCATGGTTCATAAGGTTAACCATAACTCATGTTCATATTGACACAATCTTTGTCATAATGCGACATTAGACTATGGTTGACCATGATTGGCTTATATATTGAGACAACCTTCATCATTGTGTGATGTTGGACACTGGTTAACCATGGTCGATTTTCATATTGTGGCGATCTTTGTCACAATGTGGCATCAGAACAAGGTTGAACATGGATGACCATGTTTTCACAATGTCATGTTGGACCAAGAGACTATCTTTGACATTAGACTATGGTTGACCATGATTGGCTTATATATTAAGACAACCTTCATCATTGTGTGATGTTGGACACTGGTTAACCATGGTCGATTTTCATATTGTGGTGATCTTTGTCACAATGTGGCATCAGAACAAGGTTGAACATGGATGACCATGTTTTCACAACATCATGTTGGACCAAGAGACTATCTTTGTCACGATGTCACCATGGTTATTCACCATGGTTGACCACGATTGATTTTCATATTGAGACAATACTTGTCACAATGCGACATTGGAACATGGTTGACCATGGATGACCATGGTTTTCATGTTCTGACATTGGACCAACGGATAGTCTTTGTCACAATCTGACCATGGTTACTTACCATGGTTGACCATGATTGACCATGGACCATGATTGATTTTCATATTGAAGAAATCCTATGATCAACAATAAGATAAGCAATATAAACCCAGGTATATAAACCCTATGATAAATATTATAGATGTTAAAATAAACATGATTGATCATGGTTTATTTATTTATTGGGACAATCATTGTCCGAATACTACATTGAACAATGCTTCAACATGGTTAAGAATGATTGGTTTTCATATTAAGACTATATTTGTCACAATGAAAAATTGGACCATGTTTTTCCATGGTTAACCATGGTCTAGCATTGTTGATTATCGTATTCAGACAATATTTCTATTCATGCAACATTGGACCATGATTGATTATGTATGACAATGGTTGAGCATGGTCGATTTTCATATACCCTAAGAATATGAAACCTTAGATTGATAAACCAAAATGATTGATATTATAAACCTAAGGGATTAATAATAAAACCCCAAGGCATTATAAACCCAAGGGAATAATATTAAACCTAAGCGATTAATATTATAAACTCAAGGTATCTAAACCCAATGGATTAATACTAAAAACCGAAGGGATGATAAACCCGAGGGATAAATATTATAAACCCAAGATATATTTACCCTAAGATAAATATTATAAACTCTAAAATAAACATTGTTGACCATGCTTGACCATAGTTGATTTTCATGTTGACACAATCTTTCTCACAATGCAATGTTGGAGAATGGTTGACCATGGTTGACCATGGTTGCTTTTCATATTGGGACAATATTTTTCACAATATGACATTGGACCATGGTTAACCATGGATGACCTTGTTGTCACAATGTGATGTTGGACACAGAGACATTTTTTGTCAGAATGTGACCATGGCTATTGACCATTCTTTATTTTCATATTGAGACAATCTTTGTCACAATGTGATGTTGGAGCATTGTTGACTATAGATGACCATGGTTGTAAAAATTTGATCTCTGACAAAGGGAAAGCCTTTGTCACAATGTGACCATGGTTATTCACCATGATTAACAATGGTTGACCATGATTGATTTTTCTTATGGTCAGTTTTTTTCTCACTTATAATTGGTTGACGTTGATTATATTTCTCCACAAAAGATTAAAAGTTAAAATTTATATTGGAAGTAGTATATAAATTTATATTGGAAATAGAGTATATGTATATGCTTTTGTAAACTTTAATAATCAAATTGTTTCCCATTATTTATATTAAAGGATATTTATGTATTTCATTAAAACCAAAATTACTTTAATTAATTAATAATAATTATCAATTCTCATTCAATAGTAATACTTATCAATATCATTTATTGATACCGATGAATAATAATTTATATTAATATAAATTGGTAATTAACTTATGATAAATCTTATCATTTTCAATATATATAATTTAATAATTCCTTCTTTGATTATAAAGAAGGTAATGAAAGATAAGTTAAAAGTTATAAAAATGTAGAAGCTTTGATAGAGTCTAACAATACATTATCAAAATTTGTGATCATAAACTCGTTAATTTAAGTTTTGATACTCTCATAAAGCATTTAAAAGTGAATTCAATATAAAATTGACCTCAATTAGTCCATCGAAATGGAGTCACACATTGTACTTCAACTTGCAAAATTATGATACATATACCTTCCAACTTATAAGAACATACCTGGAAACTATTGTTATGATAACTATTTAATCTGGTATAGAAATGCAGTTACATTAAGTAACAGAGATTGCAAAATTCTCTAGCATGGAAAACTTATTAGAACACCTAATATTCATAAAACTACAACAATAATCAATATTGTTGCAGGTAGATGGCTTAACATGCTAGACAATGACTTAATGTTAAGCCATTACATCTTGCAAACACATCAAAACAATATATTACTTTTACTCTAATCATTTGTCAAAAACCTTTCTCTTGTATTTATTAAAAATACACTCACTTGGAAAGAGTCATTCAAGTACATCTCCATGAAGAAAAACAAATTTCTTAGAATGTTCAAGTACAACTCCAATAGGAAAGTTACCTAAAATGCACAATTAAATGCAATTCCATATTTTACCCCTGAATAGTTATCAAATTCCATCTTTTAATTATGGATACTTGCAATAAATCTATAATCTAATTTCAAAGTCACAATCAAGTTACATTTTTGATATTAAAGTCTACAAAAATATACATACTATATCTGTAACATCCCTTCCAGAATTCTCTCTTTTTACCTTCATTTTTTTAAACACTACACCTAAATTTTAAAGGATCTCTAGAAGACATATGTATATATATATCTTTTTTATCACGAGTCACTTTAAATTAAAATTCTAAGCACTACTCACCTTCTTTATAATTCCTTTTTTGTAACGAACCTCCATGGCCTATCTGGAAAATAAGCCCAAATCCCCTAAAAAATTTAAAATTTCCTTAGACATAGTTAAGGTTCCATGTTCCTTTCCCCTAGTCAGACTGTTATATCACCTTTAGGAAGGAGCTTTATACCATAGACACATTATCTCATCTTCATCAAACAATTTCTATAACACAACTACAGTTGGAAGGAAAGAAGAAGCTATAACATGCAACCATCAAACCTTTGGTGACATGCATGGTAACGAAATCCTCGTCTATTGGATTATATAAAACTTAACTCCTAACGGTTTTGCATGCATCTATATCTCATGCCTAGTTTCCATATGCATGCATAAACTATATAAAATCTATTAAATCAGTTATCCACATGCATAGTAATATTCCATCATTTCCATAATAAGATAACTTCTAAGCAATAGAAAGAATGCAATCTAGCCTTATTGAGTATCTGTGCAATAGATAATTCGAGCATCATATAGTATTTTGTTACTTGCATTATACCATAATGATCTGCAAGAACCTAACACGATTTTCCATGTTAATTTAATGATTTATATAAAATTAAAGGTTCCTTCACTAACATAATCAATATCGCCATTAAATTCATTTTCTATCGTACTCATTCCCACGCATAAGAATGGAATCCATCACATGAATACAGATATCATCATACTAACAAATAAGCCCAGATGGGGCAACATATGCAATACTAAAGTGTTATGAAACTAGCTCAAGAAAAGATAGAAAAGATAGATCAACGCCTTAGAATTCAGCCTCTTCGAGGGGGAAACCTCCTTTACATTACATAAATGAACAATTCTTGGATGATTCAAATGACAAAACCTCCCTTCTATATATAAGAGTCTAAGGAGTCACAATATAACCCAGCTGACCTAACAATAATAATATAAATCCAGAAAAATAACAATAGAGGGATTCTATGGGGCACAATAATAATACTATGGGGATAATAGGGGCACAACAATATTAATAAGGGATGCAACTACAATAGTAATGGGGTAATCACTAGTATTATAGGGATCCAACATGCCCCTCTCCTTCAAAAAAGTGTTGCCCTCAATGCTTGAGTAGTTCTGGATGCTTCTATATAAAATTCTCATCTTCCCATGTGGAATCTTCAGCAAATAAGTTCTTCCACTTGTTAAGATACTACGAAACTGATCAATTTCGTAGCTGTCGAGTTCTTATTTCTATGACTGCTTCTGGTTCCAATATATTTTTTCCTTCCTCATCAAGTTCTGGCAATATTTTTTGAACTAGGAGCTTGTTGCCTATAACCTTCTTTAAACATGAAACATGGAAAACTGGGTGCAATCGAGAAGCTATAAGAAGCTCCAATTTGTATGCCATAGTACCAATATTTTGCAACACCTTGTATGGACCATAATACTTTGGTGGTAATGTATTATCCTTCTTAGCTTTCTTGAGGGACATTTAATTATATGGTTGTAGCCATGGGAATACCCAATCACCTACATCAAAACTTCTTTCGCTGTGATGTTGATCTGCTTATTGTTTCATTCTATTCTGTGGCAACACGAGGTTATCCTTTAAGAGTTGGAGGACTTGTTGTTGATGTTCGATGTGATGTTCCACTGCTTGAACCTTAGAATTTTCTCTTAAATATGATGTGATGGATGGTGGCTGATATCCATAAAGTGCCATAAATGGGGTCATTTTCGTTGTTGTATGGAAGGAAGTGTTATACCATCATTCAGCCAGAGGCAACCATTTAACCCATTGTGTCTGTTTATCAGATACAAAGAAACAAAGATATCCTTATAAACATTTGTTTACTATCTCAGTTTGCCCATCAGATTGAGGATGATAAGATGAGCTATGAGCTAACTGAGTAACAAGACAAGAAAATAATTCTTTCCAAAAATTTCCAGTGAAAATGGGATCTCTGTCATTTACAATAATCTTTGGGTTTCCATGTAGCTTTTGAATTGTTTCCATAAATGTAGTAGAAACTATACTGGCTTTAAATGGATGTGATAATGCACAAAAGTATTCATACTTGGTAAGTCTGTCAACTACCACCATGATGACACTCTTTCCCTCAGACTTGGGTAAACCTGTGATAGAATCCATTGAAACCTCCTCCGAACGTTGGCTTGGAATGGATAAAGGTTGTAATAGACCTGGTGTCTCAATTGTTTCAAATTTATTTTGTTGCCAAACTAAACATTCCGCCACAAATTTTTGAATATCCGATATAAGGCCATCCCAAAAAATTTCCTTCTTAACCCTATGGTAAGTTTTTAAAAATCTTGAATGCCCTTCTAAGGGAGAAGTGTGCAATTCCATAAGAATCTTTTGTTTTAGTTGGGAATTCTTACAGAGGTATAATTGATATTTGTACCATAAAGAATCATTTTGCCAACTAAATGTATCAGACGTACTGGAATCTTGTTGTAACTTCCGAATAAGTGCCCACAGTTCTTCATCATTCTTCCATTCCTGCCTTGCTTCGTTTATCCAGTCTGGTTGGATAATAGAAATGGCGCACAACAATGCTTCCACATCCTCATCCTTTCTTGAGAGTGCATCTGGCACCACATTTTGCTTCCCTTTTTTGTAGAGGATTTCAAAGTCATAACCCAACATCTTTGTGACCCACTTTTGTTGCTCTTCAGAGGATAATCTTTGTTCTAAAAGGTATTTAAGGCTATCATGATCAGTTTTTACCTTGAAGTGTCTTCCCATTAGGTAGGGTCGCCATTTCTTAAGTGCATGGAGTATTGCTAACATTTCCTTCTCATAAATAGCTTTGTTTAAAAACTTTCCCTTGATTGGACGACTTTCAAAAGCAATGGGTTTTTCATCTTGCATTAAAACAACACCAATTCCATTTCCTGAAGCATCACATTCCACAATAAAGGTTTTTGTGAAGTCCGGTGTAGCTAAAACCGGTGCTTGGAACATTGCCTCTTTAAGATGTTCGAAGGCCTTTGTTGCTTCTATAGTCCATGAAAATGCATCTTTCTTCAGTAATGTTGTTAGAGGTGCTACTATTCTGCCATAATTCTTAAAAAACTTGCGATAATACCCTATCAACCCAAGAAATCCTCGCAGATGCTTTATGGATGTGGGGATTTTCCATTCCTTAATGGCTTTAATTTTGCTAGTGTTTGAAAATGGAATTCATCAAACCTTGAAATGTTGAAGGTGCATTGGTAAGGCCAAAAGGCATGACCAAAAATTCATAATGACCCTCATGAGTTCTAAATGTTGTTTTTGGAATGTCTTCAGTCTTCATTCTGATTTGATGATATCCTGAACGAAGATACAACTTGGTGAAGTAAATTGATCCATGCAATTCATCCAGTAATTCATCAATGACAGGAATGGGAAACTTATCTTTAATAGTGAGCTTGTTGAGCTCCCTATAATCCGAACACATACGCCATGATCCATCCTTCTTGTGCACTAATACTACTGGAGAAGAGAAAGAACTTTGACTTGGTTGAATTATACCAGCCTCTAGCGTTTCTACAACCATACGTTCAATTTCACTCTTTTGGTCATAAGGATATCTGTACAGCCTTATGTTCGGAGGAACACTTCTTGGAATCAGATGAATAGCATGGTCATGATCACGAATAGTTGGGAGACCTTTGGGAGTCTCAAATACCTTGGAATGATTGTCCAAGATTTTTTGGAGATCTGGATAAATAGATGATTCCAATGTGGAAACATCTAGCAAACATAATTGTGAAATTACACCCCTTTGTTCCCTTTTTAGAAGCTTTGTCATACTGTTAGAGGTGATTATCTTTTTTGGTTCCCCTGCAATACCCCTTAATTCAACTTCCTTTCCTTCGACAGAAAATTTCATGAAAAATTCTTGAAAATTAAAAGCTATTGTACCCAAGGATTGTAGCCATTGGACTCCTAGTACAACATCAACACCTCCCATTGGAATGGAAAGCATTGGGCTAGTCAATACATATTCTCCCATCGATAGCTTGATATTATGTCAATTTCCAGAGCAATTTATTGCTCCTCCATTTGCAACCATCACTTGACTCTCTAGTGTTGGATATAAGAAGCAAGTCAATTCTTTTGCTACCTTACAATGAATAAAATTGTGGATACTTCCTGAATCAATCAACACTATTACCTTTTTCTTCTTGATTTGTCCTTCTATCTTGATGGTTTGAGTGGCAATTCCCACCAATGCATTACAAGATTTGGTCAGATTCATTTCTTCTTTATCTAGGCTTTGTTCCTGGAGTATATCCTCTTCTTTTGACCTTACTTGCTCCTTTTCTTCTTCCTCTTCGCAATCTATGTAGAATAATTTCTTCTTAGCACACTTATGACCTTTAGTGTATTTGCTATCACAACTATAACAAAACCCTTTTGCTATTTTTTCTTCCAATCGTTGTGGTGTCAACCTTATAGGTTGTGGAAGACTAGGGGCAACAACACTTCCATATTTATAGTTGTGAGTGGTATGCTTCCTGGTTGCCATAATTTTGCTTTCCATTTTTCTTGCTAACCTGAATGCCTTTTCTAATGAATCAGGTTCCCACAGGCAAACATCATGTTGGATATTATCCTTTAAAGTCCCTATGAACACATCAATCCTATGCTCCTCTAGAATATTTTTTACCCTTATGTTCAATTTTTGGAACTCCTCAATGTGCTCCATTATTGAACCCTTTTGTTTGAGACTTATCAATTGGCTAAAAAAAGTGTTGCTTTTTGTATCCTCATAATGTGTTGTCAATTCTTCCGCAAAAATTTCCCAAGTGATAATTTGTTTACGAGAGAAAAGCCATTGATACCATACAAACTGATTTGGTTCCAAATATAAAGTTGCAATACATACCTTTTGTGTGTTTTGCACAATATTGAGATCGAAAAATTGCTCCATCTGTAATATCCATCTTTCGGGATCCTTGCCATCAAACTTCCTCATATCAATTTTTGGAATATGGTGGGTCTTCAATCCCACATTAGATTCTATGAAATCATGATTAACATTTCTTTTGTTCACATCATGAGTTTCCTTTACTACCTTTTCACCATTAGTAAGCATTTCTTGTAGAAAATTTGTCAAATCTGTCTTCAAATATGCCCTGTCTCTCTTCCAATCTATCTTCAATCATCCATCTTAGCTTCCACGCCCTTTATCTTAGATTCCACGCCATTTATCTTAGCTTCTATTAGCTTTTGTGAGAGTGACATTTGTTGCACTTGTTCTTGTAATTTTGATATATCACGTAGTACTTCTTTCTCTTCTTCATGAGTCATGCTAGAGATTTCAGGTTTCTTACTAGGTTTTTGAATTTTTTTACCTCATGGCATCAGTTACCAATAATAATGCTCTACTATGCCTTTTGAATTCCTTCAAGATAAATTTTCAAACCAATCTTAAGCAAAAATTTAAAATAATCTACACACCTTTTTTCACTTTGTAGGAGCTCGATATTGCCACTGATGTATCTCTGTACTTTCAGATCATCTAGCTCTAAAATTGTGACATGCGGTAGCTCTCCATGTCCTCTTTCCAATGCCACCAGTCTGATCCAAAATGGATTCTCCAAGGAAGATAAATGTGGAATCTCCCACAGTGACCTGATTATAGACTAGTTCAATAGAGCGAACTTGTACAACATGCCATGAGTCACTGTTTTACCTTTGGCTCTAAGAAATATATACAAGAAACTATAGCCTGTCCTCTTTCTGTACCTTCTTATGAAATTTCAATCCAACGCTTAGAGAGAAAGTTATGATGATTTTCCCCAGGTCACCTATTTGGAATGTAACTCAGTAGTCTGCAAAAAGACCAACTTCCTCAGATCATGTCTCCACAAATATACTGCGAAAAACTATGAAATCTGGACCCGAGGTTCAGTGTCATTTCTTCTCAAATGGATTTTTTTTTAGCTTCTAAAACTTCGCAGAAAAAAATTTATAGCGAAAATTCCATGATGACTTATTTGGAGCAGCGAAACCCTAGAATCCAAAGCTCTCATACCAAATGTTATGAAACTAGCTCAAGAAAAGATAGATCAACGCCTTAGAATTTAGCCTCTTTGAGGGGGCAACCTCCTTTACATTACATAAATGAACAATTCTTGGATGATTCAAATGAAAAAACCTCCCTTCTATATATAGGAGTCTAAGTTGTCACAATATAACCTAGCTAACCTAACAATAATAATATAAAGCCACAAAAATAACAATAGAGGGATTCTATGGGGCACAATAATAACAATATGGGGATAATAGGGGCACAACAATATTAATAAGGGATGCAACTACAATAGTAATGGGGTAATCACTAGTATTATAGGGACCCAACGTAAAGAAAATAAAATAGTCACGTGAAGGGTAAGATATTGACATACACAACATTGCATGCATGTGAATCCATCTAAAACAACAACTTGGAGGGAGAAGCACCACCACCCAACCATTAATCACCTTTTATTCCCCCGAGCTAAAGTTCTTGCCAAGGATCAACTGTCCTCAATTGATCAATGCACTAGGTATTTAATACCCTCTTTCATGATTTATTTTCCACTAGTGGTGTCTCACTTTTACGGACTTTTCCATTTTCATAGGTCTGTTACAGAAAAGCTCATCTTTATCTCCCACGCGACTTTTCCTCATAAAATCTTGCCTTTATCTCCCACAAAGCTTTTATGTCCGATGGATATTTATCTGCCATCCATCTGAAGGATCTCTAATCCATCCAATCTTATCTAGAATCACATCTAGAAGATTTATCATGAAAGGTTCATCTCTATCCCATTCCTCAATGGGATTTAGCAAGAATCTCCTCTCTCTTGGTTCTCGACCCTCCACGTGATTTATTTTATTAATTTATTTAATAACATATTTTCTTTTCATATTACATATCACAGCTAGCTTTGCTCAGCTTAGGTTTAGAATACTTTAACCAAGAAACGAGGGTATCACACCTAGCTTTTCTCATCTTAAATTTACAATAATTTAGCCCACAAGGGAGGATATAACACCTAGCTTTAACTTAGCTTAGGTTTACAATAATTTATCACATAAGGGATGATATCCCACCTAGCTTTAACTTAGCTTAGGTTTACAATAATTTAGCACACAAGGGAGGGTTGTTACATACTGCCCCCCTTAAATTTTACACCATCATCGGTGTATCGCTACATCATGTCTTCGTTCAAAAGTAGATGGTTTATGAATCAATAGCTCTTATGGCTTTGCCATCTGATGCAATTTCTCCTATGTACATTGGTCACAACAAGTGATCCTATTCCATAGATACATTGGTCACGAAGAGTGCTCCTCTTTCATAGCTACATTGGTCACAAAGAGTGCTCCTCTTCCATATCTACATCGGTCTCAAGGAGTGTTCTCCTTTCATAGCTACCTGTAACATTGTTTTCAAATCATTTGTGTGAATTTATAGATGCATAATTTTAACTGTGATACATATCATAATCTGTTATTTAATATTACTAAAGAAACTATTCCTTATTTTCCATTTTATTTGAAGAATGCATGTTCGTTCCTCACATTCTTCCAAGCCTTTCTTTTCTTTTTTGAACATCTGCTTCTTGTAGTTTCTCGGTATACAACACATTTGTTAGCATATTTTCCACTTCAATATGCCTATAATGTCATAACATATTACATCACATAACAATATATATATTTATCATATATGTTCATCATATATATTATTTGTAATCGTATGTATGCCAAACTTAACCATGGTTACCTATCCTTGAACCACTGCTTACTTTCCTTCTTCTATGCAACCACCAAGTTGGTTGTCCTGCCATACATCTACCCAATGTCTTCATGCATACCTACACATAATGTGTATTATACACAATGATATACATATCATATTTCAAACATGTAACATATGTAGTCATATGGGTACCGTATGTATTGATGTACATAGTACCACCTGTGCTATAACCCATCATACCATTCCCATGGTATCACCTACATGAAAAAAACTTTGTCCACATATTTTTCTACCATGTTAGTATCATGCCAAACATTCCTTTATCTTTTTCTAGCAATTAAAAAAACTATTCTAAGTTGGCAAGGAATTTGTATGAGCATGGTTCGTTTCTATAACCAGAGAAAGTTTTGTTAAGTGTAAATGATTTTTAAATAATTCATATAGGGTGATATACTATTTCCCTTTTTATGCTTCAACAACTTAACAACTCCCGAGTATACTTTACCAACATGATCATTATGTCAATCATGTTCTTCCCTTCTGCAAACATACTTCCCCTTTATAGGCATTGGGGTAGCAAACATCTTTAATGATTTCTATATAAGTTGTCTAACGAACCGAAGACCAATATCGAGATTCAACATGAGTTGCAAGACAATTCCAACAATCCTTTAAACTCAAGACTCTTTAATGCCATGGATCCTTGACATGTATTAGGAACCAAATGATAGATACAATATTGTTACAAGGCTATAATATTGTACCTCATGTGCTAACATGGAAGATTCACGTGCCTCATTACTATGTGTAGAGTTTAGCATGATTCTTTCCATGACATGTTTATCTTGATGACCATTCAACCAAGCTTATGATAACAATATACCAACTATCTATGACAATAGGTGAGTATCCTGTCAGTGTACCAACTAACAAAATATGAGAAAGTTCTTTGACATTGAATAAAGTTGCCATTATTCCAGCAACAGAGCCCCGTAGACTTGTGCATCAATCAGGGTGCGATTTCTTTTTGTGTCAATCTTTGCAAAATAAATTATGGAAATAAACCATCCCGTCCAAGACCAAGGTACAATCATGACTCATTATTAATCCAACTAGAAGTGTGGTAGTGATAACAACAACACCTACACTGATAAGGACGACCATGAATTTTACTCCCTTGGAAGAAAGTGCTTCATACAAAGGTGCATCTCCACCTAATGATTTGTATGGAACCATGCCTTTTATCACTAACCAAACACCAATGTACAAGGCTACACAAGCAAGTAGGATGACCATTATGCCTATTGGAAAGTCCCTCTGAAGTAAAGTATTCAAATCAATACAACATATTATTGGATAAAATTTCATGAATGTATTGTAGAGTAAAACGCTGAAAGAATATCACAATTAATGAAGCAATGTTGTTTGTATCCAATTTTAAGATCTTCAAAAAAACTGCAAGTGAATCTAGACAAATCTGAAATAATTATATGGTCCTTCACTGCAAAACAATCTAATTATATAGCAACACACAAAAGTGATTGGAAAAATCATACATCTATGATGCCTTTATTTTTCTCCTTCTTTAGCAAAATTAGCAATAACATCAAATCCAACATAGACCAAAAAACACCACTGTTGCAGCTACAACAACTTCTTTGAATTCATTTGGAGTAAAAGGAGTCTAATTTTACACATCAACTTCAAAAGCATCACTAATAATTACCAACAAAACGATCACAATCTTTGTCATAGTGATGATGACATTCACAATGGACAACTCTCTTACACCTTGACACAACACAAGGGTTAACACTATCAGCAATATTGGAGCCAAAACATTGATTGATAGAAAGCCTCAAAAATCTCCATGCCACCAGAACCAAACCATTGGTAGATGATTTTTTATAAAAAGGAAGAGTTCCAAAACTGTCACCAAATAACCTGCCAAACTACGTGCTATGCTAGTAACACCCATATGTTAGTCAAGCATCAGTTGACGAAAAAGGAGAAATGAAGTTAGCTCATTAGAAGATGAATATGCATATATATATGCTCCTCCAACAAGTACAGGAAAACACGATGAGACTTCTTCATAGCACAAGGCATTAAGAACACAAGCTGCTCTAGCTAGTATGAAACTAATTGTCACTATCCTGACGATATATGCTCATTTACATTAATGTTAATAGTGTATGTGTACATGGTTTCTTATCCATAATCATGTTTATTTACAAAAAGGCATATTATGTTATATAATTTTGTAAACATAACATAGTTATTAAAACCTTTCATATGATGGTAAGTATTATTACATTCTAGCCGAATTTATCTTTTCCAACTAACTTACCACACATGGTCAAACCATTTTTATTAAAATATAACTCTATGCAGTTTACCTCCAACATCTTTATGCCATCTCCAGGTCGGTCGCTGTGTACATGGTTTCTGGAAAAGCAAATATAAAGAAAAAAATGTGACCTCCACCAATATTTAAAAATAACACGTGTAAGCAAGGAGAATATGTTGAAATGTCGGAATGGTGGAATGTTTGTAGGCAGAGGAGGTAAAAAAAATACGAGCGTGGCATATCAATCACAGATTGCCTATAACAACAATGCTTAGGTTAAATCGAATCAAAGCATAAGTGTGGTTCCCAACTTCTTTGATTGGATTCAAAACAGCTACACCATTTCAAGGTTTTTGATTTGAATATTACTGCAATAACTAATCCATGATTATCATATCTTCGTATATAATCAAAGAGTATGGACGGTTTTAAATAATCAACATCATGGTGTCTTAGTAATTGGTCATAATTTTAGCCGGTTTAAATAGTTTTACTCCTATATATATTCATGGTACTACTATATTGTGCTCCTCTATTACCCAATTCCTTTACACCATCTTGGATATAACTACATAATTCAAATGGTATATAATAATTTAAAGTAGTACCACAGGCAATTTATTTCACCACAACAAATTTTGATTCTTGTCCAAGGGTAATAAAATTGTTGAGAAGTTAATATGGACTTGAACATAAATATGAATTCAAGAATCATTGGATGGAAAAAATATTCTCAGGACTTAAGCTTGGTGATCAAATTGTTTAGGTCGATTTCGACGGAAGCAAGATTGCCGAAGGAATACTTCAACGCTTCAAGAAGGTTTTCCCAGAGAGGGTCTCAATATCACCACACTCGTCCTAGAAATGATGTTAAAAATAATACATCCCAATTTGTCTTTAAATTTAATTATTTTATCTATTCTAAAATTTGGACTAAGAGGGCATGTATAGTGTCAGGGTAACCAACATCAATTGATTCTCTAACAATAGTAAATGAACCAAGGAAAACTCTTTTCTTTAGGTACTTTTAATGGCATAAATATTATACATTCCTTGAAATGATATCAGCATTCATTATCCTCTAGGTAGCTTTGAAGTGGAAGCCGAGTAAAATAACTTACCTGGTTGTAAAATATGACCAATCTCGCTCCAAAAATTAAATTGTTAACAACTTCCTATGTTGTCCAATTAAAAATTCATTCTGAGGACTTCTCAAATATTTATAGTTTAGATAGAGTATTCCATCGTATTACTTATAACTATAACTGTACATCAAACTTGTATACAGGCAGAGAACAAAATGGAACAATGACTTCTATAATATTAAGAATAACGTTAATGAAGATCTCATTTATTATTTCATTTTATTACATATACATGATTATGTAAGTGATAAGAATTCAATATTGATTTTCATATATAACCTTCGCCTTGATGAATTTATAAGTTACCTTTCATATATTAAGCTCCTCTGGTCATTGTTGTAGCTATTCTAATATTCCACCCCATTGATATATAATGCTCAACCCCCTCTAACCTTCGATCTCACAACATTGATGAACATCAGTCCAAGCTTTGTTAGCTGCACTAAGTTCCTTAGGTTTTTCACTCTTACACATGGAGATGCCAACAACGCTTCCAAAGATACCCACATTTCAATTCTTGGCGACAGCTCTATTTCATTGTACCAACAAATGTCTAACCTTCGAATCTTTGCAAGCTTACAAACATTTATAAAGGAATCTTGCATAACGGATAATCAAATACTATCAAGTCTATCAACTACCTCAATAGAAGCCGACAATTATCTTGAATTTCAACTTTGTTAGTTCGCTCATTTCACCTAGTGAAGCTGAAAATGTGTGCAGAAAGGGGCTTCCTAACAATAGAATTTCCAAAGACCTCATGTCTCCGATTGCACTTTAACCACATAAAAGAAACCCACATAAAAAACCTTTCAAAATGCACCATCCAAGTAGAGATTATTTTCCAATTTTTCTCCTCTATAAAACCCTCATAATCTGTTTCCTTCAAATACAGAGGATTTTTCCACCTGATCCATTCTAGGACTTGTTCAAACAACTGGTGTCTACCATTGTTTTTTATTACTTCAATTCAGTGGCATGCTCATATAGATTTCGCCCTTTTGAAGATGATAAACAAAATCTCTTCTATATCATGAGAGACTAATGAAAAGAGGGGGGTTTACATATTGCAGAAATGAGAATATGGGTATTTCAGAGGAAGGTTACATTTTTGAGGAGTACATGAAATTTCAATATTGGTTTTGTGATCACGTGGCACACTGTAAAAGGTAGTTGTAATAGTAACCACCACCGAGGTGAGCACGAGGCTTTGTCGGGAATAAAGGTTTTATGTTTTTTCCATATTAATTCTGATGTGTCAATCCCTCTCTTATCCATTGGTTACTCAAAGAAAAGATAATGCTATATGGTAATCTTTATCCTTAGCTAATCCTCATCTACAACCACGGATAGCTACCCCATTTAATGAAAGAAATAGCTTTAAAAATTTTGCTAGAAAATATATGCATCGATTGCTTTTACTCATACACTAAGATAGTCAACGTTTTTACCAGTGTTTTATAACCATTGCACAATTTTATCCCATGGTAAATAACATGAAAGAAATGGAATCCAGCTTTTCCTACCTCTCCATAGTGCAATTAGAAACCGCAATCAGCCAGGGTTTTGTGTTGGGAAAAGTTTCCTTATTTATTCAGTGCATTTTTGTCTTCAATCATAAAGCCAACAGATAAGGGAAACAATAGTTTCTTATCCTAATTACTTTCCTCCTTGGCGATAGCCCACGGTTGGTAGAATGTTACTGTGATTCGTGACAGCTTTTCCCAACATCTCATGTGTGCCTCTCTGCATGCGTTTTTAAAGGCTAAATTTTCCAACCGCCTTTAGCTCGACAATCAACATGATCGAAGAGTGTCATATTGGAAGGGAAATTTATGTTTCTCTTATTTTAAAGGGTGATGTTACTAAACCGATCAATGTATCTTTCGTGCCATGTAGATTAAACAACAATTTCTAACTTCATCGAAAAGTCACGTAGGGGTAAAACAACACCTTGATTAACGCTATCACTTCGCACAACCAATAAAAATTCCCTTGCTTCATTTCCTGGATACTGGTAGCTTGTATGCACATGCCAAGATATAGGTTAGCCATTATGGTTTATTTCAAAAGACTCATGTCTTCCTTCGATTCAATAGGGGGAGGAAGAAATGAAGAACAACGTGGGTTTTTGACATGGCTTCCATGTCAGGCCAGTTCTCAACATGGCAAGGGTCATGGTGAATGCTTCGATGGCATCAGTTTCTTGCTATTGGAATTTAATTTGCATCCAATATACCTACTGAGGCTGCTCATCATTCTCCATTGTACTCCCACAGCAAGGTGTGCCCACGCATGAATAATATTTGAGATTCCAGCTTATTTAACCCTATCTAATGTCTCCACAATTCATTATTATATGAGGTAGGGATAAATACAATTTATTTCCCATAATGATATTATATGTCCTCCCATGCGACTAAAGTGAAGAAGACCTTATTGCATCATTTTGGTCAGAGAAAACAGGTTCCTAGGCTTCTTTGAAACTTTTGAAGGTTAGCCAAATTTCTCTCTGTTATGTTATTAATGGCAATATTAACTCACAATATACACTACCTTCTCTTTATAAACATAAATAACTTAGTATTCTCAGCCAATAGGTGCTTCCTACAACCAAGTATGTCACTGCACTAGAATATGTGAAGTATAGCACAAATACACTTATATATGCCGAGACTAGGGTTGTAAGATAATTTGTATTTGTTATTACAGAAATTAGGTTTTCTGGCATCTTACGCCACTTTTGTGAGGATGAGACATCTCGACTCATATCTTCATTTAAACCATATACCCAATGTAGTATAATATAGAGTCCAATGACATATGTTCGAGAATGGTTCCTCTAAAGATTAGGCATACTAAGTCATTGATCTTGACATGCGATTTATAATACAATTAAATTCCAATTCTTGAACTCCTCTCATATATATATGTATGGGTTCCTCCATGCTTACTTTACAATTCTATTGTTAATGCTTTTAATATTTAGATTAAACCTTAAGGAGTCCAGACTTACACTTAGCCTCGTTATTAAGTTTGTGGTAGTGGGGCCAAGTTAAGACTTAAACTTGTCCATACCCTATGGAGGCGTATTGGCCCATAGGTCACTGGGTTTGAACTTTCTATGATACAATTTGTAACCAAACTCGATGGCCTATCTCGAAAATAAGGCCAAATCCCCTAAAAATTTTAAAATTTTCTTAGACATAGTTAAGGTTCCATGTTCCTTTCCCCTAGTCAAATTGCTATATCATCTTCAGGAAGGAGTTGTATACCATAGACACATTACCTCATCTTCATCGAACGATTTCTATAACACAACTAGAGTTGGAAGGAAAGAAGAAGCTATAACATGCATCCATCAAACCTCTCATGACATGCATGGTAACAAAATTCGCGTCTATCAGATT
Organism: Pinus tabuliformis; assembly: GCA_031772625.1. Classification (NCBI taxonomy): domain Eukaryota; kingdom Viridiplantae; phylum Streptophyta; class Pinopsida; order Pinales; family Pinaceae; genus Pinus; species Pinus tabuliformis. Next base: position 917,098,436 of record CM062820.1, read on the forward strand.
ATATAGAAGCTAAATCCTAATGGTTCTGCACGCATCTATATCTCATGCCTAGTTTCCATATGCATTCATAAACTATATAAAAGCTATTAAATCACTTATCCACATGCATAGTAATATTCCATCAGTTCCATAATAAGAGAACTTCTAAACAATAGAAAAAATGCAATCTAGCCTCATTGAGTACCTGTACAATAGATAATCCGACCATCATAGACCATTCCGTTACTTACATTATACCATAATGATTTGGAACCACCTAACATTATTTTCCATGTTAATTACAGGCTTTATATAACATTAAGGGTTTATTCACTAACATAATGAAGATCACCATTTGATTCATTTGATATCGTACTCATCCACACACATAAGAATGGAATCCATCACATGAATATAGATAGCATCATACTAACACATAAGCCCAGATGAGGCAACATATCCGATATTGAAGCAAATAAAATAATCACATGAAGGGTAAGATATTGACATACAAAACATTCTGTGCATGTGAATCCATTTAAAACAAACACTTGGAGGGAGGAGCTTTGTCTCGATCAAGATATTCTATAATGCCCGATAACCAAATATCAAATTGTTTTTCGTGATATTTACATTTAGTCATTTAATCATTATTTTTTTCATTCTTTATTATTACTCATTATTGAATGTGGAAACTCTTGTTATTGATGACATATTTATTGGTCACGAAACTAAGCTCCTGCTCGGGATTATTTTCATATTTAATCATATTTTCTTTTATTTATTTATTAATATCATTTGGAGATTGTTAAAATATGTTTCATTGCTTAATGTTATCGTTTGCAGATTGTTTAGACATGAAATTCCTGACTGGGGATTTCCTTCAACTAAATTTTCCAATTTGCTTTTATTTATTTGTTTGTTGTTATCGATTACAAAATGAAAAAAGTAAAGTTCAAATAGGATTGAAAAAGAATGAAAAAAGTAAAGTTCAAATAGGACCAAAAAGGAATGGAAAAGGTAAACTCCAAATAGGACTGAAAGAGAAGCAGCATGTGATGATACCTATGAGACTAGAAATATTGTAGGTAAGTCATTCAGAAACTGGCATTCAAACTTCTCGGTATGAGGGATATACAGGAAGCATATCAATTTTAGGGTATAAAATGTGATCACTAAAACTGAATAATAATAAAAATTGGAGTAAATTCCAATTGGTCAAGATATAAAGTAAAAACAAATATGAATTTTTAGTAGTAAGGGTAATAATGTCTGATATTATATATAATGGAAGAGGAAATCCAATCCTTCCACGCTTGAACAAAGGCACTGAAAGGGGGCTTTATATCTGGCTTTTTGACTGGCTTTCTGGCAATGGGTGGTTGGATGGCTTGTTGGCTGGGATGTCTTAGCGAGCAACTGGTAAACAAAATTATAGAAGAACCACTTGAGAAGAGTCACAAATCTTCTCGCAATGTTGTCAAACTAACAAGAATGAGAGCGGAACTCCACAACTAACCATGTTATGCATGCAAAAGAGCCACCTTCATTTTCTAGACACCTAGAAGATTCTTTGTATCAAATGCAATTGCATGAATACCAATGAGATGAAAAAGCATGAATAAGCAAACTAGTCGAACTCACCCTATTGATTCAACTAACCCAAATGTCAAAAATCTTGCTCACAATGACATGCCAGGCTAAGGCCTTTCATCCATCATTTTCAGGGTCATTGGAAAATCTCTAATGAATACAAAGAAGGATGGAAACACCTATATTTTCTGGAAAAAACCCAACTACTGTTTACTGAAAAACCATCTTAATAGGTCAAATTTAACAAAGTTGAACAATTGCAAATCAAGAACCACGACTCACAAAATACTGCATCGCAAAATTTAGAGTGAATTCACCTCTGAAATTGATTAAAGAGATGAAATTCATTAGAAAAAGATATACTCAGTGGCCTACTTTATTGTAAGGAACTTTATATAAGGAAATTTATATTACCCAAGCAACAGAGATACTCAGAGATTAACCTAGAGTGAAAGAAATTTCCAATAGAGAATGTAGCTCCTTGACACCAACTATACTTATTTTTTGCATTTGAGATGACCCTTGGAGGTTGATGCGCTTTTTTAAATGATGTACGGTGCTTCCACGACTCTCCTATAGTGCAGTGTGACAACATTTTTTCTTTTATCCCACCCACAGGGCATCCTAGTTCTTTTCATTTTACAGGGGATGATGTTCCTCTGCATGAGGTGGAGGACAGAATGAGGCAGAGAGAAGAGAGGTCAGGGGTTCAGGGTGGACGCGCGTTCCGTTAACAATGGAATGCTAAATCACCACTTATCCCTCATGTGAGCTCCATACCAGAATGATTAGACACTTATCCCTCAACATATTTGGTGACTTAATAAAATGATGTCGGCATGTGTTACACCTGGTGGCGGTAACATAACCTTGTAAATTTTGTTTACCAGCACAACGACCAAATTACAAAAATTGGCTGACATATAAAGTTGCAAATTTTAGGCTTCCACATGAAGCTACAAGTTTTATTTATCCAACAACGCACTTGCCCCTTCCCTTGCTCAACCACGTGTTGGATGGACTCTAGAATTAACAAGCTCACTTGTATAATTCATTAGTACATACAATTAACCTGACGCTACCTTGGCTTATGGTTTTTAATCCACTGAAATTGGATTTAGAACTCAATTTTTATTTTCCAATATTGGTTGGAAATTCAGTTGTAGAAGGCATGGCACAACAATCTTGGGTAATTCCCTTTGTCACTTTAATTATATTTTATGTGTCCGCATTATTTTGTTGACTATGGAAAACTAGCAATTTCAAGATATTAAAAGCCTTGTGTGCACTTATTTCAAATTCGTTTAATTCGATTATATTATTGAAGGAAATAGAACCAACTTTTTCCCTCATGAAATAACCTTAGCACATATACATCTAATCTCTCACGGTTTTATGTGGCATCTCCATGAAGTGAAGAATTGTGGATAGAAGTTGATGGGTACAGAAACAAGTCCTATCCAGCGAAAACACACACATTCAAGGCAAGATTATGCAGTCTCATCTAATGGACGATGACAAGACTACGTTGGCAATAATCATATTCTCCTGCACTGCAACAATGGAATCATAGTCAAAATCCATACTTTTGTTGTGTGTCACTACATTAAGCTGTAATGCTTAATATTTGAGCAGACCACCTAATACATAAAATCATAATGTATTTTAGTTGAATGCCTTCCTTCTGAACTAATAAACCTCTAAAAGTGATTAATCTTCCCTCTCTCTTGGATGTTTCCAATCTATTTCTGAAAACTTGTATTTGCATGATACCTTTAAGACTGGATCACCATCTGTATACGTGCAGTCCTTGCACCAGATCGCAGGTATTAAACTGTCTTTGGCAGGTATACCGTGCGCAACGCAGCGACTTATATTCCTCCTGAATTATCGTCTACCGCTCTCAGTATGCGCTTCGTACAGATAGGGAAATTGCAATGAGATAGAATCCAAGGACCAATGCATTGTGTGTGAAAATAATGAAAACAAGGCAACAAAAATGCAACCCACTCCCTGTTTTCAGAATCATCGAGACAGAAAATGCACTCTGTTTTTCTCCCGAACAGTTGTACTCTGTTTTTCTCCGTGACCACAAGGATCCCTCTCTTGTAACATTGTTATTCATTAGTCTCCACTACCCGCATCTATCTACCAACCACATAGGCAGTGCAATGATTAACAAAATAAAATAAAGCAGCAACTGCCTAAGCTTTAGTATCCCTATAATTGTTATCCAGAGGCATGAACTGTAGCAACTGTCTATAACTCGTTGCAGAAGAAGTGGTGGTTCTGCCCTGTCCACTCTCTCAACGACGCCATGTTACCAACAACAATTCCCACATTCAAAATCATTTATTATTATGATTGAAATTACAACACTTGGCTTCATTACTTCGCCCTCCCATCACAACAAACGTGGAACAATGACTTCGACGAAGCATATTCGTTTCAGAGTCAATCATTGCCGTCGATTAAAGAAATAAATTAATTAAAAGTCAACCTCAATACATCTATACCTCGGATCGAAATAGAGACGCCTGTCGATGAAATATTTAAATTGATATAGTTTGAATGTTTGAGCTGATATGTTTTGAATTTGTAAATTTCTATACAGACAAGTTTATGCCATTAAATTGATATAGTTTGATATGTTTTGAAATGTATAAATCATTAAAATAATATAGTTTCAGAATGTCTATTTTAAATTTATATATTTCGATATTCTCTTAGGTTTGTAATTTTTTTATTATATATATATATATATAAAATTAATTCTATATTATGTTAAATTTATATATAAAACAAAATTGTATGTTTTTAAATACTTGATTTTTATTAGACTTAAATCATTTACTTTTCATATCAAATCTTTCAAATGTTCAATAAATATTACCTTTTATATGCATAAATTTTTATGATTAAGTTATACTATATTATATATATATATATATATATATATTAGTAATAATAATAATAATAATGATGAAGGTGGAGGAGGATGAGTTTTGAAGTTTTCTCAGGCATTATGTAATTACTAAGGTTTTTGTTGTGTTTTTTTTCTAATGGATTTTTTTGCATGTTCATGCGTTTTTATTCTTCCTTTATGGTCACAACCTTCTAACTTTCTCATTCGTCCCTTTCTTTTTTATCCAATTCTTTATAAATAATCGCTTCAACCTGTCCTTATAGTTTCTCCATCTAGTGCACTGACAACTTATGGTGGTCTTATCGATGGCCAAATGTTGAGCTAGTAGGAGGAACATATGGACTATGATATCAAGCCCCCCTGGGTCCTAATCATTTGTATCCAGGATTAATACTCTTCCTTGCATTTCATATCTACAATTATTAATATGGGGGCTTTGTTAGAGCTCTCATAGGTTTCAACAAGAATGAAAAGTTCCTTTTCTCTTAGGAAAGGTGGTATTATCGATCACCTTTGTCTCCCTCAACTTTCTCCCCATACTCTTTCTATTCATACATTATCTCTCTGTTCGTATTCTGGTTCCCTTCCTTCTCTGTGCTACTTTGGAGTTCGATAGGAAACCCCTTCTGCTCCAAGGTGCCCAAAGTTGTTGAGATAGATGGGTAAGGGAAAATGTATTTGTATGTGCTATGATTCAGTGAATATTTTCATTGGAATCAATATAAATATTGAGCACATTATGGATTTAATCGTGAGAAACATAGTGGGAAGTTTGAGGGTGAAATATTCCAAGGACTCATTACTTCAGTCACGTGTTCCTAGTTTCTAGGAGTCTATCCTTGGATACCTATCCACCTTTCATATTCTGGTTAGGGGTTAGATCATTTTTTTCTTTCACTTTATATTGAATTGTACTTAGATTCAATCCTAGTGCTAGAATTGGGAAAAACATGGCATCTACTAAAACCATATACTATTTCCTTCAACCAAGTCAAGGAGCTTGTCAACGAGCTTAGGGTTTGCTCCATTTTTCTTAGGCTTTCACTACATTTTTGGAATTTGGATATCTTTAAATACATTGCATACAAATTTTGTTCATTTTTCGTGTTGAAGAAGGATGCAAAAGTTAGGACGTTTAGTCGATGGGATGGATTCAAATTGATGTCAGTTTAAGGTGTGGCCTTGTAGTCGACTTGGAGCTAGTTATGGACAGTTTTTCATGGCATCAAAATGGTTATTACTATAAGCTCAATTTTATATGTTTTACGTGCCATGAATTTGGGCATATTAAATGATGTTTCTTCACCATAGGTCCCTTTACATTGGCTTGTCCCCTCATAAGATTTCTATAGATATTCATGGAGACATTGATTTTGTGTCTTGTTCAAAATATCTTCCACAGGTTGTGACAACAGAGTAGTCTTCATTGGATATCTGTTAAGATGGCTTCCCTTTGATTTTTATTCTTTATTTTTCTTTTGACCCTCATTCGGAATCAATTCCTTCCTTTTATGGTTTCAACACTTCCTCCTTTCCCCTTTTCCATGGGTTACAAATCCCTACTAGTTTTCCCCATTACCATATCCCTCTTCTTCATGTTTCTCTGAATATTTCTACATTGAAGCCCCTTTTATCCACTTTATCAAGCCCTCTACACTCCTCATACTCCTCTCCTTGTGCTCAAGAAGATAAGAAAACATATGCTCTATCCCCAAGGGAAACATTAAGGGAAATTCCTCTACTTTCTAGTGGTTTAGAATTAGAGTTTTCCTTGACTGGCCAAATAGGTAGGAAATCCATGTTACATAATGCTTAGGAGGAGACCAATTTGGAGATTATAAAATGGAAATAATCTTCCATTTCAAAGGCCCTTAGAGTAAACATAACCCTTCCTAATGGTGAATTATGATCATTCTTTCTTTTAATTCAAGGAGTATTGGGGGTTCCTATAAAAGGCTAGCCCTCAAGAGGGATTGTTCATCAAATAATCCCTATACATCATGCTATAGGAAACAATGTTCTCTCTATAGAAAGCAAGCTACTTGATTGAGTGGCTACTACAAAATCTGTCCTCTCATCATTTATATCTGAACAATATTTTAGAAATATTTATTATGAGTTGGAGCAAAGAGCATAAAACCATTTATTCTTCCCATGTTTCCTATAACATGTTATCCAACTTGATCCTCAATTATCTTTCCTTTCCCTTTTCCATTCCCAGTGTGTGTGGCTTGTATTCTAATCATTAGACTATTTGGCTACATTAGGCAAAGGCAAGGGCTCTTGCAAAATCATACACAATTATCAAAAGGGATGTCAACTTCATCGTTTCCCTAAAAAAATTTTGGAAGAAAGGATTTGTATGGACCCTCAACATTGTTTTTTGTAGAGTATCTAGTTAATAATCACCTAGTGGATTTGCAGCTAATTAAAATTCATCCAACATGGTCAAAATGTCATTCTAGTGATGAATCAATCTTTGAAATGCTAGATGGATTTTTGTAAAAGTCCTATATGATATTTGGTCTCTATTTTAAATCATTAATGGACATTGCAGGTGTATTTGATCACAAACCATACTTCTTTATTTTTTTTAGCCTTGTGGTGGCTGGGGGTGGGGGAAGGGGAATCTATTCCATTTTAATTCAACCATCCTTGGTTGGGAAAGGAGGACTATTAGGATTTGATATTCTCTAATTAGGGTCATATACATTATAGTCCTCCTCCTCCCTGATGTTTCAAATTTGAGATAATTTGGCCAATGTTAAATAGGTCTCCAGGTCTGGGGATAAGGAGTAGTATGCATAAAAACAAGATGGACTTGCTAAAGTGAAGAGCATGATGGTTGAAATATAATATTTTGTGGAGACTTACCCTCTCACAAATTATTTTTTGGGTACTCTTATTTCCTTGGAATCCAAAAAGTATTATGTCCTTTTGGAATAAGAGAAGTTATGGTGGTTGAAAAGTAGGACCATTTATCTTTATTTTAGAGATAATATTTTTAAACTTTTTCATCATTATCTGAACTCAAAGAAGAAGCGAAACATTATTCTGAGTATAATCTACTCAAATGGAAATTATATCCTCTCCTTCAATGATAAGATACAAGAAGTGGTTTAATATGTTCATGCTATTTTGAAATCCCCTCAAGGCTACCTCATTCAGGAAATTCTCCAAGTTGTCACAAAATTTCGTAAATTATGTGGTCGATGGAAATATGAATGAGATTATGGTAGAGGGATTATTTGAGTAGAAAGAATTGGAGATACTAAAATCTATGTATAAATTGAAGGCCTTCGGTCCTAATGGCCTTTCAATCGAATTTTATATGGGTTTTTATGATTTGATCAAGGATAATTTGGTCTTACTTATTCAATAGTCACAAGTTTCGGTTAAGGTTTGGGGTTTCTTTAATTACACATTATTATGTCTCATTTTGAAGTCTTATGAAGTTACATCATTCATATATTACATCAATATTTCTTGAACCAATCTCCTCTACAAATTCATATAAAATATTATTGCAAGAAGACGGAAATTGATGCTCAATTATTTCATCTCTAAGGAGCCATTCAACTTCTTTCAAAATAGGAATATTAACGATGTCATTATCCTACCACAACATTTTTTTCATTCTGTTAAAGTGTCAAATTTGATATCAATCCTCAAATTTTGTCTTTCCAATGCTTATTATCGAGTTCATTGGACCTTTCTTTGCTTAGTTCTTATTCAGATGGGTTTTTCTCTATAAATTGTCAATTGTATTATGAGGTGCATTCAATATATTTCATGTATAATGTTCATCAAGAGATCCCTTCGAGGTTTTTCTAACCTTCTAGGGAGATGTAGCAAGGTTTTACCCTTTCTCCCCATCTTTTCTTGATAGTGGTTAATACTCTGAGTAGATTGTTGGAAGATCTTAACTCTAGGGGATTCTCCATAGTATCAAGATCTATGAGTCAACTATCATCTTCCATTTATTATTTTTGGATGATGTTATTAATTGAATCTTGGGAAATATAATGATTTTCTTTTTCATTAGGAACTATTTAGATCTCTTTTGCAAAGACACAACCATGGAAATCAATATTAACAAATCATGTATGATATTAAATGGAGTTTTAGAACCCTCAATCACTTTGACTACACAAACTGTGCCCCTCATTACAATTTTTTTATAAGATGGCTTCAAATATTCGTGGACTTATATTAAGAGAAATAAGTATTAAATACTGGATTGGCTATGGGTGATGAAAAATGTAGAGGCCCATATCTCTAACTAGGCCTCTCACTTTCTCTCTCATGTTGGGTATCTTATTCTTTTGAAGTCAGTAATGGAGAGTATACCAACATATTAAACATATATTGTGGTTATTTCTAAAGGAGTTGTTACATTGATAAGGAAATATTGTTTACATTTCCTATGGGCTGGAGATGGTAACAGAAAGGTTATTTCCCTTATCCAATGACCTCGTCTTCTAGCTATGAAGGAGCTAGGAGAATCAGGGACTAAATAAATACATCTATTTTCTAGATATTTATCTGGTATGTATGTATGTAGACTTACTCAGGATTCCTCGCTATGATTTCGAGTTTTGCAATCAATACACTTTCTATGGATGTCTATGGGTTAGTGTTTCTAGTTCCTAAATAAATATTCTATAGTTTCAAATGTGTGGAAAGAGCTAGTGAGGACATTTCTCTTATTTAGAAAATGGATATCTTAGCATGTGGGTCGTTGAAGGACAGTGAGAATTTGGCGTGATCCTTGGTAAGGTGTAAGAAATAAATTCTCCATTTTCGATCCCTTAAGTGAAGTGCTTGTACATCAAAATATTGTTTGTTTAACCATTAATTAGGCTCCAACTCCTAAAAAATGAGGGCAAAATGGTTGGTAGTTAGTTCTAGATTTGGGTGTCAAGGATGATGTTGGATAGGAATTGATCATGTTTATGGATTTGATATTATCAATCTAAGCATACATCAGAGATGCAATCCTGGTATAGCTTTATTGGTTAACATATCCTAATGTAAGAAATTTCACAGCAAAGCATAGATACAAGGATGCAAGAGAAGAACTTTTTAATATAGATAAGATGTGGTGATGGAATGTTATATGGGTTATGGGTGATGTATTAAAAGCCAAAATGACCTCCTCACCTGGGTTTCTTTCCTTTGGTTCCTCTGATTACTCTATTAATAGTTCTTCAAGAAAAATTCTTCTTCTTCGTCTTCTTCTTCTTTTTTTCTAGTTACTTCTAATTGTTGTCCAACAAGTTGTTCACCTATTGAGGACGGGAATATGACTCCTTTAGTTGTAGATGTAGGCTCTTCTGCAATTACTTTTGTAGATGAAGTTGGTTCTTATCTAGGTATAATTTCTAATATATATACCTCTGAAAGTCTTATTTTACTTGCAAAATATGGAGTGCATGATATAAATGGTGATGTGTCTCTTACATAATCACTTTGTCTAGTAGGGGTAATGGTGACGATGGAATTTAACTACATACTATAACCAAAATACCCCTAGAATCTTGTTCCCTATACATTCATCTTAATTTACTTTTAACATGAATTTTCACTATGCGTCTAAAAATGAATTCAACTAAAATGAGATTCAATTGCAACAATTTTGGATAGAAAGAACCCCACAATGTTGATGTGAAGGTTCTTACCTCTCTTCTTACTACTGCTAAATAAAGCTATGTAAGTAAAAAGACAGTATAAATTTAAATTAAATACCTATGTATACTTCCCCAATAATGGAACCAAAAATGTTATGTAATTTAATTATGGGTTAAGTTACTTTGCATTAAATTATCCATCTAGGTTCGTACACTTGTGAAGCACACTTGGGCAATATATGCTTGGAAAATGAATTTCAATTTAAAAGGAAATCTAACCTATTGAAAAATATTGCAAGACTAAAATAAAACCCTGATAATGAAGATATCTAAAATGATAACACACACTTTCTTAGCATAGGAGTGCAAGATACAAGATTATAGACAGGAAATAGGATTTGATATATGGAAAGAAATGAATTATAAACTAGAAAGCAATGAAATTTTAGTCTATTTGAAATGAATGTACAAATTTTAATATATGAAGAATAAATAAAACTTTATTATATGAAATCAGTCCTCTACTTTGAAAAATAACTAGATTATTATACTATTAAAGTAATAAGCTTCCCAAGCTAAATTCTTATGCTATAAAAGCTCATTCTAAACCTATATTATAAAAACTTTTTAAAGTATCTTCTTATGTATATTCTATGAAAAAATCCTTAAATTTTATTCTAACGAACATGAAGATACATCTATTCTATGAAATTCATAAAACCTATTTTATGAAAGTTCAATTGACAACATTGTTCTAGGAAAAATTAAAAAGTTTGATTCTAGGAAAGCAAATGAATTCTAGGCTAACAGAAAACAAAGACAACCTATTCTATGAAAATAAAGATAAGATTATTGTAATAAATTGAATCGAAATCACATCTAACTATGAGATCAAATAAAACTATGATTATAGATGTGCATGTTTAGAGTTTAGAGTTTATGCATTATCTATAAATTTGAGAGTATTTAAATGCAGAAGTAAAATACTTAAATAAGGAAGAAACTAACAATTTTTTTTTGTTTTCAAATATTGATTCAATTTCATGATATAAAAAAAAAAAAAAAAAAAATTGAAATAAAAACAAAGGAGCATGTGCATACAAAACAGACCATCTAAACAAAATAATTGGAATAAATATTTTAGAAAACAAACATAAAGGAGATTATTTAGTCTTTTATAAATGAAACATAAAGAAAATTTAAAATACACTCGTACTCATTAGGGAGCCCTCTTAAGGTTAACGAAACATTGAAAAATCAGGAAACTATTGAATAATCACCAAATTTCGCCACGAAGGCATAACCATATAAAAGGGTTGTATTAACTGAAATGTGCATGAACTTCAACTATATTAAGAAGTAATGATGACATCCAAGCATATTCAGAAACCATCAACATTCAACACTACGGCTCACTTCCTCAGTGAAGAATTTTATATAGTTTTAACTTAACTACTTATGTGAAACTTATTGTTGAAGGCTAACTCTACAGATCAACATCTTAGCCTAGAAATTCTCTTAAGACTCCTACTCACAAGGGCGTCATGTGACAAACACATCATTGTTCTTAAAATTCTTCATGATCTTGCTCACTTAATCAGGATTCAATCTTTCTTAATACTATGTTTTGATGCTTGGTGTATCCAAATGTTCCATGTCCCTGTTTGACCATATGTTTCACTATGAGATTATGGTTAACTAGGATTCTTGTACCCACAACTAATAGGTGGAATTCCACCACCTTCCCATGTGCTTTGGCTGGATTATCTCCAATGGGACCTATTTCAACCTTGGATTCAACTGTAGAATGTTAGTGAGCTTACAAAAAGTGTCAAATTCCATAATTCATGCAAATAGAATCAAATATACAAAGGAAAACATATATAGTTGAGAGCATATTAAAATTTCCCTTATTGCTTATTTATGTGGCTTTGATGGTTTTTTATTTCAAAATGGTAATGTAGTGGTACAGGAATAACTAGTAAATAAGTGGAAGGTAAAGTAAAAAATTGTCCTAACGATGCATTCATGTGGCCAACATCATCATATTGAGGAAAAGAAAAGACCCAACACTATCATCCAATGAACCTACTTCACCAAAATGTTCTATCTACTAGTCGATTTGAAGGAGATGCAAGTCCTCCTATCCCATCCAATTCATACATAATTATGTTATTCTTTCACGAGTTAAGCATACGTTTCCTTGTTGAACCTCTATAATAAAATTTTCTGTGATATATTTTATGATAGAAAGTGATTGGAAACAACCATTTCATTTTCCCATTTCTCAAGTAGTTTTTGGAATTCCGTAGAGTGAAATTTTCTTGTTGATTTTTATTATTATCATAACATTTGTACCTTAATTTCTTTGAACATGACCAACAATAAAACCATAAAAATTGATGAAAATCGAGTATAATCATATTCGATCATGCTAGATACAAATGGAATGGTTAATGGATTAAGGAAATAGTTTAATGATGGTATAGTAGAATGATGATAAAATATGAGGGAAAAAACATATTGGAAAGGTATGGAGAAAAAATTAAATGGTAGGATTGGAATGAAAGACTCTATTATATCCTTATCATTATCCATAAGCTTTTAACAAATTAAAAATATTCAATGCGGATTTTACGTCACGGTTTACATATATGCTAAAGTTTACATGCATGATGATGAAAATAAATTGATCCTAACAAATATGTACCACAAAGTTGATCCAAAATAGAGTAATGTTGATGTATGTTGATTTTATGAAGATGATTGCTATGACAAAGAAATATGAAAGCTGAGTATGTTTCATTGAAGGCTTCTAATCAAATTTTGATTGGTAGGGAAAATTCAAAATGGTTGTTGATGATTTTGAAAGAATGAATGTTTAATTTATTTTTTCGCCAATTCTCCAATGCTCAATCTACCCTTATTATTGGAAAAAATGGGAGGATCTAAATGCTATTTGGTACTCCACATAATAAACATCAAATCCATAACCCATGGTACAACTATTATTATGCAAATGAAAGTGTTGAATTCGACTATGAAAATATATCACTGCATTACGGGAAATTCTTGTGTGTCATTAACAAAAGTGAGATGACTCACCATTGATTTCAGTGACCATCAAGGTACTTACTACTCTTTCTAGGTATTAATTAAGGTGTTGAATTTGAGTCACCTAAAAGTTATGACAATCAAGGGACATTGATGTATTACCACTTTCTTCAATGAGAGGACCTACCATTGTTGTATGCAAGCCCCAAGTTATTAGATGAACTGTCTAATATTGAACCTCGTCAATGTGTTGAGGATAATGGGTTAATAATCATTACTAGGAGGGAGTTAATGCATCCCACATCAACTAACATGAGCATATATATAAAAATTTGAAATACTTTTAGATTCCTAACAACATGATGTATAAATTATTGATAAATTCTCTAACCAATTACATGATTTTCAAGCAAAGTCCTTGTCTAACTATGCCGATTTACTAGTTTTGAAAGTTAGTATTTATTTTTATATTTACTATTATATTTTCTTTTTCTCCTAGACGATGTTAATTTACATGAAAATCAAGAATCTTCTCAAGTGTAGGCATATTTCCAATCAAGCCATGTGTGTAACATGATTACAAATATACTCATATTGAAGTTCAAAGTATATACTTTAATGTATACCAAAACATGAGAAACCATCCACTCTGATGATGACGTCAAGAAAATTTGAAGATTAAAGGAGTTTTGTTTGTTGATAGTTGTATATAAGCATAATTTAATTTAGTAATGTTGTGGTTCACTTGCTCATCTAGAATACTTTCCATGTCCTCTTCTACTATGCCATCTAGATATTTTATTATTGGATGGTTAGTATCTTGGAAACATAAAGGATATGGTGATAGGTATGTTAGGGACTCATCGGTCTTGGGTCTATTAGTTTCTCTCCATCGAATGAAATCCGTGATTATTTGGTTTTTTTTAGTTCTTATTCTTAATTTTCCTCATGGAACGTTTTTCTTCTATCACTTCCTAGAGTGTAGGTATGTTTCAAAATATTGTGAAGATTTTCTCCTCCTAAGATACAAAGATGTTTCCAACTACTGTTAAGATTAGAAATGTTTCTTGGAGTAGCATTTCCTCTTTTTATCCACAAGCTCTTTAGTATCCTTTTTCCTTTGGCTTGAAGGCAATGTCTTACACAGGGATTATTACATTGGGGGGGATGGGGGGTGGCAAGGGGGTTCTTACAACAACTTTGAAATAAAGAGTTTATAGAAATAAATGCAATATCCTAAAATAAAATGTTGAAAGCTGGTTTTATCATTTACTTGGAAGCCCTGACACTATAAATACCTTTGTGACACCAACATCTTTGTTGACATGAGTTAGATTCTTCCTTTCCATGATTCAAACTAAAAGAAAAAAACACTTTCATAAAAGAAACACATTGTACAAACACGATAGGGGCTCATAGAGATGCACCAAGGGTGTCACACAAATTAATAGATCATCTCTTACCTTCTCGCTCCTCATAGTATTAAGTGTTGGGGAAATAAATAAAAAATCATTTGAAAAAGGATAAATCTATACTATTAATTTCATAACCCTTTTAGCACGTCCCTATCATGCACGTGAAAATGTTTGAAAAACTAATTTATTAGTAATTCTGACATAAATTATCGAGAAAGGGTTTGTAAAATTAGAGATGCTACATAATATGTGTATAATTCAAAGCATCGGTAGGATTTGTAACATATACTATAGGATTAAAATAGAAAGGCGAAATTTAAGAGATTTGTGCTATCTTAGACAGAAATATAGGGTCCCTTCACCAGGGTTGCAATCTTTCAAAATGACCTAACGGTGCATTCATGCAACCGAGAAAAAGCTAAAATGCATATCATTTCCCCTTCAAAAAGAAATATTACCTCTGCCAAACAAAAATTTAAATGGAAGCAAGGGGAGATATTAGCTATGTGATATGGTGATCACTTAGGTTGCACATGAAACCCCTATTTGATAGACTGCAAATTTGTCACCTTGGTTGGGCTAAATGGTAATGCAACCAAGAGCGTTTCAACATGCATCATTGCCCTTCAAAGATCAATCTTGCTCATTCAACCAAGTAAGTAGAAAAATTAAAAAATTAATAAGCAAGCACACATTGATTTATGATAATGAAGGAGAAATAGATTGCAATCTAAACTAAAGTTATAATATATTCTACGACAATAAGGAAGATAGTAAAACATGGCCTAAGTTTGTGCAAACTCCCAACAAGCACCACATGTCCTAATGAATAAATTAATATAAGCTTAAGTTACATAGTTAAAATTCTTAGGCACCAACTTTGACAATTTTTCATTAATTAAGACATAAAATCAAAGTTTCATAAGTTCCAACAACTCTAAATGATCAAATTACAAGGTTAAAAAGATGACTTGACAATGAGATCTCCTAGCAAATGTAACTCCTAGAAAATGTAACTCTCAAAACCCTTTTTTTCATATATTTGTACAAAGAAGCAAGGGGTAAAATTCAAACCAATTCCCCTATATATGGACTTTCAAACACTGGATAAAGTTTAAAATAAATTATGGAATCACCTTTATCTCCCATACTTACTAACATATATACGGAACACTTTGAACAAAAGGCACTAACTTCCTTCCTAATAACCCCTAGAGAATGGAAAGGTATGTGGATGACATATTTGCCAAATGGAGTAATGTGAGAAATAGGCTTGAATAATTTATTACACAGATCAACAACCTCTCTTAAACCCATTAAATTCACCATTCAAATAGAGAAAGAAAACTGACTTCCTTTCCTTGACATCCTTCTCACTAAGAAAAATGGTAAGATTGAACACCAGGTCTTTAGAAAGAAAAAACACACTGATAAAAACCTCCATGGTGACTCCCATCACCATCCCAAAAAAAGGGTTGGCATTATCAAAACCCTTGCAACAAGGGCATCCATAATATGTGATACAAAAAAAATTGAAACATGAGTTTGACCATATTTGCAATGCTATTGAAAAGAATGGATACCAAAGGAGCACCATCAACAAATCCATACAACATGCTACAATAAAATAAAAAAACAAAAAACCCTATAGAAATCCCTAAAATTACCCTAACTTACATCAAAGGCTCCACTGAAAAAATACCCCAAATTCTAATAAATATAACACCAATGTTGCTTTCACCCCTACAAACTACATAAGGAAAATGATTGGCTATATAGCATATTCAATTGACCAAATGGAACACAAAGGAGTTCATTTCATTCCATGCTCATGCATAAAAGGCTACATACGTGAAACAAGAATATCAATTGGCATTAGATTAAAAGAACATATGGAAGACATATTAAGGGACATGGCATCAAAATCTTCCCTATTGGAACATGCATGATCCTCTTCTCACTACATTTACATGGATAATGCCAAACTCATTCAGAAGGAAGACCATTATCTTAAGAGAAGAATAAAAGAATCTATAGAAATAGAAAAAACAAAAAGCACAATGAATTGGGATGATGGCTTAAAGGTTAGCAATACATGGAAACCATTACTAAAGAAAATAAATAATACTCATGATGAAACAACACAAATCAAATATTCCAACACATGACTATTAATAACTCCAAAAAAACTATGTCTAAAAGCATCTCAATAATAAATTGTGATCCCCTCATGATGGAGCCACTTTGAAGTGTGAAATTTTGCGCTTAATAAAATCATAAATAGGTTTTTCCAAATATTCTTTAAAAAAAATCCCACCTATATGGACTCTCTCCTTCACAAAATATAAAATGTTATGGTTTTCCTATTTTCGGAACATCATAGTTATAGAAAAACTAAAGGTATGATTACACTTGATCGATTTGACAAACTATCAACTAAGAATAGTTTAGAGTTGGTTCCTTTGCTGGTTGATTGCTTTGTTTTGGTTATGGCTTGACAACACCTGCAACCAAAAATATACCCTTTAAATAAATGCATTTATCATCCTATCCTCAAATGTTTTGGGGAAAGAAATCACGAGTCGTATAACTAAGGGTGTTCTAAACACAACACATTTCATAGAATCTTTGGATTATTTTACATTCCTCTGAAAATCACATTTGAAGTTCATTACTCCTTTTTCCTTGACACACTTTGATTGAGACATTGATCATCAGTAGGTTTTGTACAATCAACCTGGGTACGTTTTATAAAACATGAATCCATGTGATCAACTCCAACAAGAAAAACCATATCTTTTAATTCCACCTAGAGCTACATAGATATGCCAACCTTGGAGGTCAGCTATAGGATTACATAGGAGTTATAGAACTAAACTATGAAAAAGTTGTTATTAGTAAAACTAGGAATAATCCTTTCTAATTCGTAAAAAATAAAGGAAAATAATCATAATTAACTATGCCAAAGCTGATAGTGCTTCTCGAATCAGGATGGATGTTCCTGCTAGGGTTCCTGCGCAAACCCTATCATCCGTCTCCACTGAGCACACTAGTTTCTTGACTCCGCCTCCTTGCTGACACTAACTCCATGGAACCGCCTTCCGGAGGGGTGGGCACAGCCCCCCCTCCCCCCATCAGACCCTCTTCTGACAACTCTGCAAGTGCAGATGCAAACGCCAGTCCCGGTCCTACCCGTCTGGCCGTCCAAGCTACCGATCCTGTCATTGACAGCGCTGGCAACTCTGATACAAGCTCTGCAGCCACTAGAGACAAGGGCAAAGATCAGAATGCCTCGACGTCACAGCCAAAGGCGTCCTCTGCTACATGCATCCCCAAGGCTTCAGAAAGAACCAAAATAGATCTCCCCAGTGAACGAATCAACGGCCAAATCCAATATATGAGGGATCATGCACTCATAGGCAAGTTCTTAGGACTCTGGCCTACTGAAAAGGCCTTGCAAGGATGGATCGCTTCCAAATGGAAGCCAAAGGGACAAGT
Organism: Pinus tabuliformis; assembly: GCA_031772625.1. Classification (NCBI taxonomy): domain Eukaryota; kingdom Viridiplantae; phylum Streptophyta; class Pinopsida; order Pinales; family Pinaceae; genus Pinus; species Pinus tabuliformis. Next base: position 917,116,531 of record CM062820.1, read on the forward strand.
CACCCTGCAGCTCGGTCCCAAAGGCTTTTTCACTGCCATATTCAACTGCTTGGAGGACAGAACCCGTATCTTTGAAGGAGGCCCATACTTCTTCAACTCTGCAGGCCTGTACCTTCGTGACTGGATAGAGCGATTCAACCCAGACAAAGAAGATTTCAACTGGGCTCCAGTATGGATCCGATTGTACTCCCTTCCCCTGGAATACTGGGATGAGGAAACCTTAAAGGACATAGGCAATGGCCTGGGGGTTTTTATCAAGGTCACTGAGGAAACTAAGCATCGAAGATACACCTCCTATGCCAGGATTTGTGTTCACATGCATCTGGCCAAAGCTCTCACGGACTCGGTAAGTTTATTTCATGACGACTATGAATGGGTTCAAACAATAGACTACGAGCATGTTCCTTTTCGCTGTAGGAAATGCCATGAACATGGCCACCTTTTCAGGGATTTCCCTCTGAATCTTCAATCTAAAACCCCTGTCACTGAGTCAAGCAAAGATGCTGAAGGATTCACAAAAGTTACCAGTCGAAGAAAGCATGCCAAGAAATCTCCAGCCGCCCCAGATAATCTCAAAAATCCTGAAATATGGAACAGCTTCGAAATCCTTACCTCTCAAAACAACTTGGAGGATCACCTTTCATTCCCACCTTCTTCAGATCCTCCTCCTACTTCACCCCCTCCTTTCTCAAAACCCTCAGCTCCGCCCTCAGCCTCCGACTTCACCAACATCACTGCCTCCACTTCCTCTGATAATAAAGATCAAGATACAGCCCTTCAAACTGCCAATATGGAGGTAGATGCAGCTCTAGCTCTCAGTATCCATCAAAAGCTAAACGAGGAAGAACAGAACATACCAATACACATGGATGAGGAACCAGAGAGTGTAGATCTGGGAGGTCTGGACATTCTCCGCCTGGAAACAGCGTGTCGACAAAAAGAATTCAGTGCTATACCCCCCCGGGAAATCGAACGTCTTGAAGTGGTTTTGGCCAGAGCATAGCATAACAAAAGCCTTGGTATTCAGGCAGGCAGTCCATGGGATGGAAAAAAAAAACTGAAGGACATGAAGAAATGCGGGCATAAAACGGATCTACAGAGGACCATCATTATTGGAGAAATGCTGGTGGAATCTGGTAGATTCCCTAAGCTGACCAAGTTTTTCAAATCTCTTCCCCACTGTTCCTCATGAAGCTCATCTCATGGAATGTGAGAGGGCTTAACAGCCCTGCAAAACACAGAATGTTAAAAAATATGATCCAGCAAGATAAGCCTTCATTAGTCTACCTACAAGAAACAAAATGCAATAGCACTGTTCTGGAAAAGATTCTAAATAAAGCCTGGTCGGGATGCCGTTCAGTCTCAGTGGATGCTTCAGGGGCTTCCGGAGGGTTGGCAATCATCTGGAACCCTCAAGTGCTCTCCCTTCATGATTTTCATGCCTCACACTTCTTTATTCAGACTACTTTCCACCTAATCGGGACCAATATCCATGGACATCTTTCTAATGTGTATTTCCCACAAGATTTACAAAAAAAGTTGGATCTGCTTGACACTCTTTCAGCTCTCAACTCTGTCAGGAGCTTTCCCCTTTGGATTTGTGGTGGTGACTTCAACATCATCACTGCTTTGGAGGAAAAGTCAGGAGGATGATCGAGGCTGGAAGGAGATAGCATCGGCTTCAAAGACTTCATCCACAAAAATCAGTTAATGGACCTACAGACCTCCAATGGTATGTATACATGGACCAATAAAAGAAGGGGACCACAGCATATAGCCTCCAGGCTAGATCGATTCCTTATGTCAGATAATGCCATTCATCTGGGTGGGGACTTTCATGCCTCCATCATGCCTCAAGTGGGCTCTGATCACTGGCCCATAATGTTACAATGGTCGCGTCTGGGTGCAAGGTGTAATAGACCTTTTCACTTCAAATCTTTTTGGTTTTCACATCCTAACTTCAAAGATGTTGTTATCGATGCCTGGAAATCCTTCACTCCCCCAGAAGGAGCCAAGATGTTCCAGTTTCAACAAAAGTTAAAACACCTCAAACAAGCTCTCAAATCTTGGAACCGCTCTCAGTTTGGTAATATTTTTGACCATCAGAAAGTGTTGGAGCAGCAAATGAATACATTGCAACAATGCATTATCACTGAGGGAAGAATGGAAGACTATGCACAATAGGAGAAGGCCCTCTTGAAAAAGATTGAAGCACAAAGGCAACAACAAGAGACCCTGTGGCATCAAAAATCTAGGATTAGATGGCTTAAGGATGGGGAGAAAAATACAAAGTTTTTTCATAGGTCTACTATTCAAAGGAGAATGCACAATAACATTGCCTTCATTAATAATAGGCAAGGAGAGCGTCTGGAGGTGCATGAAGAAGTGGAACAAGAATTCAGAGAGTACTTTCAGGACATTCTTCGAGAGCCTCCGGGCTACAGAAATCAGGCTATATGTTCTATCACGCAGCATATTCCAAAGATCATCATGGAGGACCATAACAAAATGCTTCTCTAGCCAATCTCTATGCAGGAAGTGGAGGACGCTATGGCCCAACTTAAAGATGGCAAAGCGCCTGGACCAGATGGCTTCACAACCAATTTCTTCCATGCTTTTTGGGAGCACATCAAAACAGAGGTCTGGGAACTTGTGGAAGAATCGAGATCGATGCATTGGATCCTTCCCTCCCTCAACACGACCTTCATAGCGCTAGTACCTAAAGTGGAAGAATCCAACACTCCGGATAAATACAGGCCCATCGCTCTCTGTAACGTAATCTACAAACTCATATCCAAAGTCTTGGTGAACAGGCTCAAACCTCTTCTCCCTCTCCTCATCTCTCCAGAGTAGACAGCTATGTAGAAGGGCATGAGATTTTGGATGGTATCATTCTCTCACATGAAGTGATCCACTGTCTCAAGGTTCTAAAAAAGCGAGGTATGATTCTCAGGTTAGATCTTTCTAAAGCTTTTGATAAACTAAGTTGGACTTATATTAATCAAATGTTATTAGAATTTGGCTTCAATGGTACTTGGACACACTGGCTTATGAATCTTATCTCCTCCCCCTTGTTTCTCCATCCTTCTTAATGGGTCTCCTTCCTCGCCTTTTCGTCCTACCCAGGGTATTCGTCAAGGCGATCCTCTCTCTCCGTTCCTTTTTGTTCTCATGGCTGAAGGACTCAGTCGCCTTCTTCACTCTTCCATCTCTTCTCATTCATTAAAGGGAATTTCTCTTCATGGCCAACCCCCCATCTCTCACCAACAATTTGTCGATGACAATATGCTTTTTGGCCATCCTTCAGTTCAAGAGGCCTCTGCCTTCAAATCCCTGCTCAATCTCTTCTCAGAAGCTTCTGGCACCACCATCAATGCCTCCAAATCCCAACTCTTCTTTTTCCATACCCCCATCCTCACTCAGAGAAATATAGCCAGGATTTTGGGCTTCCCGATAGCTGTGCTTCCTTCAAAATATCTTGGAGCTCCCCTGTTTGACTCAGCCATCAAACATGCCTCTTGGAGAACCCTCCTTGACAATTTAGAAACCAGGCTCTCTTCCTGGACCTACCGCTCACTCAACATTGCCAGCAGGCTCATTCTAATCAAATCCGTTCTCCAAGCCATGCCTCTATATTTATTCTCCATATTGGCAGCCCCTAAATGGGTTCTTAAAAAAATTCGCAATCTTCAAAGAAATTTCCTCTGGGGTTCCTCGGGCCTCAACAGAAAATGGGCACTTGTCAAATGGACTGAAGTTTGTCTTCCAAAGTCAGCTGGTGGGCTTGGTCTAAGGGATCCCCTTCATAGCAATAACACCATGGGTGCCCGTATCTGGTGGAACTGGATCTCCAAACCGTACTCTCCTTGGGCACGTCTCTGGCAAGCCAAATATGCTCTAGGAAGTCCCCTGGAGGAGCTCATCCGTATCAGCATGACCACCCCTGGCTCGTTAATTTGGAATGCGGCTAAGCAACATAGTGCCTTTATTCAAGTGCACAGCTTTTGGGAAATTCATTCAGGCACCACAACAAGATTTTGGGAAGACTCCTAGCAATAACCTCCCAAACTTGCCGCAATCTTCCACAAACCCAAGTGGCAGGCTACTATGCAACACAATGATCAAATCCATGTTCATCAATTTTTGCAACAGTAATCCCCTCAAGGTTTTTAACTCTGGAGATCAGCCGGCACCTGGCAGGCTAACTGGCAGGAGGAAACTTATGAAGAGATCGATCAAGAGCTCAAACTAAGGAAAATCAAGCTCTTTGATCAGAAGGACAAAGTACGATGGGGATACACTCCCAAAGGGATGTTCACTACCAAGGAAGCATACCATCTTCTCTATCATCCCATGCAGATAATTAAGGATCAACTATGGGATAAGGTTTGGCAACCAAGCACCTGGCCTAAAGTCTCTACTTTCCTTTGGCTTTTAAGCAAACAATGGATCCTCACTTGGGACAATCTACAAAAGCGAGGATTTATTGGGCCTTCCAAATGTCCCAATTGCAATCTTCATACAAAAACCATCTTGCATCTTTTGGATACCTACCCATTAGCAGCACAACTCTGGGAGAGAACAACACAGTGCAACAGGAGAATGGGCAGACATGTGGGAGATATTTTAAACACCATCCAGAACTGGCCTCAGCATCCTTTCCAAAATCTTCTACTCAATTCCCTCTGGGACCTCTTACCAGGCTTCGTCTATTGGATCATCTAGTAGGAGAGAAATAATAGGATCTTTAAAAATCAAAATTTGACCCTTGACACCCTATGGCTTCTTCTCAAAAAAATCCTTCAAGAATATCTAGCCCTTAGACAGTGGCAAAACTCGGATTTGCTAGCTACTGTGCAAGAACGCCTCATTCTGGAAAATTGGGACCTGAACCTCATTATTTTAGCTCAAGTCAAGCCCAGCTCCTCCATTCATACTGATTCTCCCTAATTCTAGTCTCCTCGTACCCCCCACTATTATAAATTGAACTTCGATGGAGCTACTAAGGGCAATCCAGAGCTGGCTGGTTATGGTGGTATTTTCAGAAATGCTGTAGGCTCGACTTTGCATTTATATCATGGTTCACATGGAAGAGAGACCAACAATGCTACTGAACTTGAAGGCTTATGGAAGGGCATCTATATAGCAGAAATTGAAAACTTTTGCCCTCTAGAGGTAGAACGGGATTCTCAAATCTTAATAGAGGCAGCTATTCAGATTCAGTCAGGCACCTCAGCAGGAAAGATCGCTTCGAGCTGGCAGCTTCTAAGCAGATTGGAGCAAATTGAAGAATGGCTCAAGGCTCCCCGCAGCATTACCTTCAAGAACATTCGGCGATCAGCCAACAAGGTAGTGGACAGATTGGCTAATCAAGGCGCTGATCAGCAGTTCCCTTTCTTCTCTGGTTCTTTGAGTAGTTCTAATGATGCGCAACTCAAACAAGACTGCACTCTTCTGGTGTAACAAGATCTATCTTTCACGGATGCGGGTGTATAGTATTGCATATGGTACGAAGGCGACTTGGTGGGTTGGCACGCGGCTCATTCCCACCGCATTCTGGCCTCGCACGTTGCCGACCTTTATACTCTCTGCAAGCTCCTTCAATGCTGTGTTAATACAGCTCATTCCTCCATACCTGTTGTCTCGTCCTTTTATTATAATGCTCCTCCATTTCCTCAACGCTCCTCCCCTGCGAATGTATTGCTCCCTTGCTGCCATGGAGCCTTGCTCTTGGTCCAGACTAGGTAATCATTGTGCTCAGGATTGTAGTGTTGATTCTCAGCCGGGATTTCATGCTTTCCAAAGTCCTTCCTACAATTTTAAGTGTCGCTCGGCCTCTATCACTCTCAGCACTCCTCTGCCTGCTGAAGCTCTGCCCCTTCCTGTCTCCCCTAGCCTGCACAGTCCTGCTACTAGTTTAGCTCCTACTGCTCTTTTCAACATGCCTAAATTGTGCCGAAGAATGGGTTGCAGGAGGGGAAGCTCTCATGGGCGAGTTATCTGCCAACCCTCCTCCTCTACCACAGATTCCTCGTCTTACTCCTCGGGCTTCGGCTCTGATCGCTATCCCGCTACCAGGAGCGGTCATGGATGAGGTCGTGGGCAGCATGGATTAGCATCGAGCTCTCACAATTCTCACCCTCACACTACTCGTTTTCAATTCCCCTACCCTCTCAGTAATCACTCTTTCATTTCTTCTATCACAATTGAGCTGCGCGAGGGTACTGTGGGTCTAGTGGCCACAACTCTAGGAGTGACGATGGAGACGAGGGCAGAAGACTCAATTGGCACTTCTCAGCTTCACAGCAAGCCAAATAAGGTTCCAGGTGTGTTAACGGGAAAAGTGTCTATTCAGAACGACCCTATCCCACTAAGGTGTGACAGTGACCTTAGAAAAAAATAGAGAAAACTACTTTCGTATTCTTCTTTATGAACTATAAATGAAGAGGAATAGGATGAACCAACCTGTGTCTTGCGCTAGTCCTTTGATCCAATCTCTCTCCTCTTTGACAGCTTCTAGCTACCTGCTCCCTTACTTGCACAGCTTCACCAAGTTCCTGTAAGATCACAGAAGAAGAAAACTACACAAAGACATGGATTTATATTCATAAGTAGCTTAGGATCAGATTTAAGCTAAACATACAAATGTAACAAACATCAATGATACACAAGCATGTAGGAGAAACTCCAATAGTTTTATTGATATAACAAGAAGATCCAGGAGGAGTTACAACCGATGATTCCTGATCCAGCATCAACCTCCCAGCAAAGAAGCCCCTCTTCACCTCCAACAAAGCATAAATCACCCAATACTCTAATATCTATCTCAAAACCAACAGCAATTCTCTGCAATGTACAAAATTCCAGCCTCTGGATCTCTGGGATGAGGGATCCATATATAGATGTATGCAAAGAGGATGAGTCAGCTTATGATTTGACTAGTGTCTTCTCTCTGTCAGTTCTTGCTTCCACTTGGAGACTGAGAGCCTCTTACTCATCCTTGGTCGAACTCAGTGAGGCAAGTGTCATTGGGGAAGATTCTGGAAGCTTCCATTGTCTGTCCACCTCGCGGAATGACACTGCCATTTGTCATTTCCCGCTCAACGCACCCTAGTAGTGCATTTAGGTGCATTGCAACGCACCTAGATAGTGTATTTGGGTGCTATGCAACGCAGCTAGCCAGTGGAGCAGCTGAAATGATCATGATTTCACTGATTCTGAGCAGTTTCTGGTGGAGAACTTTTGGGAGAAGCTGTAATTTGTTGACCTTGTTCCTTTAGGGGTCGGAACAACACTTTTAGGGACTTAGGATCCCTTGGTTTATGGACATTTCATGCTTAGAGCTGTAAGGTACAAAAATGTCTATAACAGTTGCCCCCTAAAGTATGAGGCCGTTTATCGGGTGAAATGCTTTATTAGGAGGATCCGAAGTTCTTTCAATGCTGGGAGGAGACCTGTAATAGGATACAATACAATACATTATCTTCATTCTATTTTTCATGATCTAGCTGAGGCGGGCATTCCCATGCTTAGCTTTATAAATTCATTTTCATGTACATAGGACAGACAATCGTCTGATAGTAGACTGATGATTCTCATAGAGCCATCATCCTTTTGGTAGGATGATTGTCTGTGCTGCAATGCTGTACATTTCAATGTCTTTATTTTTCCTGAATATATATCGCAGCCCAGATGGATGAAACTAGATCCGGGGTCTTCAATCTCGTCCGATCTTCACTCGAAGTACAAGTCGATCCATTTGAGAAATGTTTTGAAGTCGAACATGGAAAGACATCGCTTGATTACCAGTCAATGATGTAAACCGTTAACAAGCACGAGAGGTATCACCGATAATGATGATGACCCTCAAGGTACTGCAGTACAATTCACGTGGTGTGAATAAAGGACTTGGCGTCGAACACCACGCAAAATATTCCGGTCGAAGGTCATTGATGTATACCTGTCACTGGAAGTGAGAAACTTGCCATTGAGGCATGCAAGCTTCAATGTACTGAATGGGGTGTTCCTAGATCAACTTCTTGGATAATGAGCTGATGTTGACAAGAAGCGATCCGTCAAAGGAGGGCCTTAATGAATCCCACATCAATGACATGGAACGGAGCAAATGATTTTGATGGAGGTGAAAACAATCTGATGATATACGGTTCAGGATGGCGGTCATGAAAGAATGAAGTATAATGTATGGTAGTGGATGGGACACAGGTGACTTCTCTGGATGACTTCTCTTGAACATGTCGGTGACACTTATGTGATAGATTGGTAGCATTTACCCCAAATGTGGATGGTATGGCGTGACCATGGTGATGTGACCGGTGAATGAAACAACCCAACCCGATTTGGACACGGAGTGGAAGTGTCATGTTCAAGAGCGACTTGCTACCAATAAAGATTCTTTGAGTTTTCTTCCCAATTTTTCCCCAGTTATTGCTGACCAGTACCTCTTTATATTTTTCAAGCTTGAGGAGGATAACATACGCTTGTTCTATAATTTGACCTTCGGGCAAACCCATCGCTATGTTTTGACGAGCCTAGCGATAGTGAAACTTGTTCTCGTCTAAAGACAAGTTTGTCGCTATTAATCTTTTTAACGAGTCTAACGACAAAGATAACTCAGTCCTTTTCATTTTTAGAGAGTCTGAAAAGGTATGTAAAGTTAACTCCAAAATTCCTTTTTCGTCATCTAATCCCTTAAGTCCGGAAAAGTATAAAACAATACAGAAGGGATGAATTTTCGATAGTTTTAACGAGCCGAACAAAACAAGCGCTCGATCTTTTTGTGCAATAATCCCTCAGGTCCAAAAAGATTAAAATCTAGAGGAGGGATAGCACTTCCGGTCGCTTTAACGAGCTGGAAGGCCAAAACTCGGCAATCTTTTCATATTTTACGAGTCAGTTGAAAAGAGCTTAAAGAAGACTCGTCTTTTGAGGAACGAGTGATAAAATGGGTAGCAGCTGATTCTAGGTAAGGGTTGGAATTTTCCAATCACGGCAGTGTCACAAGGATGGCTAGTGAAATCATTCTTCGCAGCTGTTCCTCAAAATGGGTAAACAATCAAATGGAGGTGAATGATCGGCCAATGGAAAAGTGGAGGTGACGGTGCAAACACGACCAAGGCTTTAATGGCTGAAATGCTACATTCATGGTGGTTATTTATCGGGGAATAGTTCATTTTTTAACGAGCTTAAACGCGGGTGGAAACATTTGCTCATGTCTTATGTTTATTTTTTAACGAGCTTGAACTATGTGCTAAAACTGCTTGATTAATCCAGTCATATGATAAGAAACTCTCATATGAAAATGGCAATTTTTAGATTTTTTCCCCACATCCTTTCTTTATGCAAGTTAGGTGACGACTAATCCTACGAGTTTAAAGGGTTAGAGGTCCTAAAAATTTAAAAAATAAATAGCCATCCCTCGCTTGCACTCCAAAAGGTTTGCATGCCCCCAGGTATAAAATATGGTTTCATGGTTACCCCTCAATTTGCAGACAAAACATTTGTTCTATCAGGAAAGGCCTACCTCTTACAGGTTACCCAAAGATTGTTCTATTCGCGGTGCAAACAAAACACTTCTTCGGCGATGTCTACCGAGATAAACAATGGTGAGTGATGACGTCCGCCAACTCACATAACTTTGACAAGAGAATCTTATTCTAGAATAACCCCTCTTCCACCGATGGACGGGGTACAGACTAGTCATATTCTCCCGCGGAAACCTACCCTATACCTGAAGTTTTCCTGCTGAAGCAGACCAGGACGCATGCCCCCTGGGTTTCAGTCATATCCCTCTGAATTACTCGCGCTCATCGGGAGGACGGACTGGGGATTGAGACATTTCTTGCGTGAAGAGACCATTTAGGGATGGTATATGACTATTTGCTATGCATGATCCGAGAAATGAAAGCTGGTCCACGAGCTTGACCACTCTTCCTTCGTGCGGAAAACACATTACTCTAAAGAGTGAGGAGACGATGGCTCCCATGCAATAAATATAGTCTCGTCCAAGGAGTAGGTTATAATCCAAGGGTCCTTGAACTACCATTACGTTCATGCGAACTGTCTTCCTTCTCAATGTTATGGGCACATCGGGAAGGATCCCTAAAGGTCGACTGGTTCCTTTATCAAAGCCTGTCAGATTTCTCATCTCAGGCAAAAGCGATGGCGAACCAAGTGCTTTCCAAGCAATAGACGAAAGGATACTCACAAAAGCCCCCTCATCTATGATGGTACTAGCCATGACCATTCTATATATTTGAACGATAATTCGGAATGGTACACTTGCTGGTAAATGGGGTCTGCCTAGTTGATTCCAGTCGAAGGAGACAACTAGGTTGCTTGGAGGTGGGACCGAGTAGACGGCCGGGTACGGCTCTGACGAACTTCCCTCCTGTGGTAAGGGAATGGGTAGATTGCCCCCATGTTCGTCGGAGTCTGTGTTGATGAAGAGAATCTGGATGGTGTCATCCTTGTTCTCTTCAGTGACTGTATCATTCGAAGATAAAACCTCTGAAGGCAAGACCAGGTCAACTGCCGCCTCGACCTTTTGACTTTCGTCTAGTATGGATTCAGTTGGTTTATCTTCAATGATAGGCGCTTCAGCCGACCACCTGAGTAGGCCAGCTGGATTCTCAACTAACGACGGACTCGGCAAGAGTTTTTTATATCCAGGAGGAAGTCGTAAGGGTGAAACCGGACGATCATTCAAAACTCTTTTAGCTTCGTCTAAGAAGGGACAACGGTGGATGGCATGACTGCCTTTGCACAGTTTACAAGGAAATCTAGCTTTCCCTTTTTGTCCTGGGGCTTCACTTTCGCTAGTTGATGGTGTGCTTTCAACATGATCATCAGAGGTTGATGACACCGGATTGTGCAAATGAGGAGACCAGTCCCTTAGTATCCGGGGATGCAAGGAAAATCTCTGTGAAAGTGGTCTCCTTTGCAAATGACACATGGCGATTTAGGCCTGGTCGGTGCAGTGTGTGGATTTTCGTTAGACAACACTCGTTTTCCCCCATTTGTCTTTGGGTCCTTCTTCTTCTTCTCTTTCTTCTTCTTTTCCTTCTTCTCCTTAGGAACATGACTTTTGGCTTTGCCAGCCCCATCAAGCAAAGAGGAAGGAGGAGAGGAAGAATTAGAGGAAGTAGAAGGTTGGTGGGCAACTCTGGACTCGCCTAATTTTTGATTCGATTGTTCAGGGATGGTGGTGTTCTGAACGACATTGGTTGAGAAGAGCCATACCGGCAAGCCAATTGTCAGTCCTGGAAGCGACAATGTGGCCATATGGGGTGCACCAACATCTCCCCAAGAGGAGAAGGGACTAGGATTTCCACCAAGGGGAATTCCTTGGTTGGTAGACTCCATTTTCTCAACCTAAGATCAACGTAGAAAAAGGGTATGAATATTCCGTTTAAAATAAATTTTTAGACGCTTTGACACAACTTGTTTTTTCAATTTTTAAGAGTCGAGAAAAAACAAAAGATGACTCTAGTCTCATTCGATTTTTAATGAGCCTGAAGTGACAAGTGCTCAGATGGACCTTTTCCGTTAAGGAGTCTGAAAAGGAATGAAAGGGACTGCTCTGGAGATCTAGGTAGAGGGAGTACCAAACCAATCGCAAAATTGCAGAATACTTTTTACGGTACGGCAGTCAATCTTCCCGAATGTTGTGTTCGGTGCATTGCGATCAGTAGGGCGGCTGACATGGCTTCCTATGGATAAAAGGTTTTAAGCCTATAGGGGTCTCCCAATATATACTCGACGGTACGTGGGAGCACAAGTCCGTACTGGCACTTATCGTCTCAAAGTGGAGGAATCACCCAACCATCAGTGAGGACAACAGTTACCAGGCTTTACGACGCCGGAATACGTCTCTAGCCTAGACCTCTAAATGTTGTGCGTTAAGTTCCAAAGTGTTGTTAGATTCATTCAATTTATTTTAAGTTGATATTTCTTATGAAGTTTGCCTTTTGGGTTCACCACGAGATGTAGATGTAATTCCTAAAATGCAATCTAAAGATGATAAGCAAACTTTTATCTCTTTTCAGCAATGAAAATCCTAGCTACAAGGGGAAAAGAAAGACACAATCTTTTCACAAAGAGCAAAGAGCACACTGTAAATGCACTTTCCTAAATCAAGCCAAACAGACTGTCAATATGCAAATGCACATGTGCATGTATTTGTTTTTCACTTTCTTAATATTGATGCCTAAAAGAAAGTTGATGTACAAATTTGAATTTGCTTTCAAGTGACAAACACAAACAAGCTTCTTTTCGAAATCAAAAGGTAGAGATGATTATGACACTTTATGATTTTGAAATAAATACTCGTTTCGACACTAGAAAGTCACAAATTCAAACCAAAGGCAAAAGTAAAAGTATAATCAACTGTCAACAACAAATAAACTTTCTCCTAAGATCAAAATCGACAGTTACGACAGATCTAAATCAAAGGACGACAGTATGACTATTCTACTTTTGCAATGGAAAACTGTAAATGATGTAACAAACACACAAAAACATCTACAGTCTTTTTGTACAAAGGAGGCGGAATTAAGGCAAAGAAAAGGGGTTTTTAAACAGACACATATACTGATCACAGGCTGCAAAAATCAGAGACAAAACTGAAAAAAAATGAAGCACAGAACCTCAGCTGCACAAGGCTACGCTGATCAGTGCACCTGTTACACAGAGAAACTGCATTTCAGCGTAGGTAGCCCTCTCGGGAAGTGCGTTGAAATGCAGAACCTCTTCACAGAGCCTGCACTGGGGCAGAAACGAGAATTCTATCCGGGTTCTGGGTCACGGTTTGCAGTTTAATCTATGGTTTTTGGCCGAGTAAAAGAAATCAGTAATGCACAATCAGAGGGTAGATTTAAAGGAGGTGTAAGAGCTATCACAAAGGGCAATCAGATCATTTGTGAATCAGCTATTCAAATCATAAACAGATCCAGTGAATGGATTGAAGTAGCAGATGTCTACTTTGCATTTGTTAATGGCAAATGCAGTTCGATTGCTACTTCTAAGTTTATGAAACAAACAACAAGAGAAACACAAACAAACTAATTAGACACGATCCCCAGCGGAGTCGCCATTTTGTTAACGGGAAAAGTGTCTATTCAGAACGACCCTATCCCACTAAGGTGTGACAGTGACCTTAGAAACAAACAGAGAAAACTACTTTCGTATTCTTCTTTATGAACTATAAACGAAGAGGAATAGGATGAACCAACCTGTGTCTTGCGCTAGTCCTTTGATCCAATCTCTCTCCTCTTTGACAGCTTCCAGCTACCTGCTCCCTTACTTGCCCAGCTTCACCAAGTTCCTGTAAGATCACAGAAGAAGAAAACTACACAAAGACATGGATTTATATTCATAAGTAGCTTAGGATCAGATTTAAGCTAAACATACAAATGTAACAAACATCAATGATACACAAGCATGTAGGAGAAACTCAAATAGTTTTATTGATATAACAAGAAGATCCAGGAGGAATTACAACCCATGATTCCTGATCCAGCATCAACCTCCCAGCAAAGAAGCCCCTCTTCACCTCCAACAAAGCATAAATCACCCAATACTCTGATATCTATCTCAAAACCCACAACAATTCTCTGCAATGTACAAAATTCCAGCCTCTGGATCTCTGGGATGAGGGATCCATATATAGATGTATGTAAAGAGGATGAGTCAGCTTATGATTTGACTATTGCCTTTTCTCTGTCAGTTCTTGCTTCCACTTGGAGACTGAGAGCCTCTTACTCATCCTTGGTCGAACTCAGTGAGGCAAGTGTCATTGGGGAAGATTCTGGAAGCTTCCATTGTCTGTCCACCTCGCGGAATGACACTGCCATTTGTCATTCCCCGCTCAACGCACCCTGGTAGTGCATTTAGGTGCGTTGCAACGCACCTAGCTAGTGTATTTGGGTGCTATGCAACGCAGCTAGCCAGTGGAGCAGCTGATATGATCCTGATTTGACTGATTCTGAGCAGTTTCTGGTGCAAAACTTCTGGGAGAAGCTGTAATTTGTTGACCTTGTTCCTTTAGGGGTCAGAACAACACTTTTAGGGACTTAGGATCCCTTGGTTTATGGACATTTCATGCTTAGAGCTGTAAGGCACAAAAATGTCTATAACAAGGTGGTACTGCTACCTAGGAAACGCAAACTCAAGCTGGTCCGAGTGTCCCAACTGTTGGAGGTTCTTTAGGCAAAGAGGGCCATCCCTCTGATGATGATGACCCCTTCAATTATGGGTGTTGTATCATTGAAGAGTCGCCTTCCACCACTCATGAAGCATAAACAGGTCTGCGCTCTTTGGTTTTTGTTTCCCTGTTGCTCAAAGTTACGGGTACAGTTGCATTTTGGATCAGATTACAGTTTTGACCTGGGTAGTGCTTCCTTGCTTATATGCATAAGCCCAGACAATCCGTTTTGGTCCCTGAATTACCTCCAGTCAATCTACAGTTTTGACAATGTTGTATTCTGTGTCCATGCACTAATCATGGTCCTGGTCCTAGAAGCTCTTCTAGTCAGTCTACAACAAGTCTTTTTGGTCAATTTTCAGCTATGTAATGTGAGTATGCCGCCTCTCTGGGCTAGAAATCTCGAGGCTGCCACCTCTATGTAAATATTTTTTGTATCAATAACAATGTAAACTTTGAAACGGGAACTATAAACTCAAAATGGGAACTCTGGCCAAAAAACCCCGAAAAAACATCAAAAACAGTGCTAAAAATGAAAAGTGTGTATACTGGAACGATGATTTTATTTTTTAGGGGTCAATTTTGAACATGTTTTAAAAATGGCAGTGACTACGAAATTTACTACGAAATTTTCATGCAAAATATAGCTTAAAAACGAAAGTGATGATACTGGAACAATGACTTTTTTTTTAGGGTCAATTATCAAATTTTTAAAAAAATGCTAGTAAAACCAAATTTTTATGTGCCAAACAAAGTTGTTTATGAGGAAAAAAACACATTAATGTTTTTGGTAGGATATCATTTTTCTTTCCTAAGTATAAATTCAACATGTTTTCAACCATAACATGCTAGATACAAAAGAAAAATGATTCCAAGAATTGCCCAGCCACCAGCCGGGTGGGCGGGCGGGCCGCTGGGGTGGCGCCAGCACAGCCACACCACCCCGGCGGTCAGCCTACCCACCCGGTTGGTGGCTTGGCAATTCCGGGAATCGACCAACCACTAGCTAGGCGGGCGAGCAAATCGCCGGGGTGGCACGGCTCGGGACTGGCTGTTTCCCGAAATCCCCCAGCCACCAGCCGAGCAGGCTGGCGGGCGGCTGATGTGGCGCCAGCCTAGGCCGCGCCACCTGGGCGGCCCGCCTGCCCATTGGCCGGGTGATTCCCGGAATCACCCATCCACCAGCCAGGTGAGCGACTGGTTGCCGGGCAATTCCCGAAATCGCCCAGCCAACAGCCAGGTGGGCAAGCGGGCCGTCGGCGTGGCGCCAGACCAAGCTGTGCCACCCCAGTGGCCTGCCCGCCTGCTCAGCTGGTGGTTGGGTTATTCCTGGAATCGCCCAGTGACTAGCAGGGCGGGCGGGCGGGCGACCAGGGTGGCGCCAGCCCAGGGCGCGCCAACCCTCCTGCCCTGCTGGTTGGTCGCTGGGTGATTTCGAGAATCGCCCCGGCACCAGCCGCCCGCGCCCGCCCAACTCGTGGCTGGGTGATTCCGGGAATCACCCAGGCGACTGGAATAACCCAGCCACCAACAGCCCGTCTGGCTGGTGGCTGGGTGATTCCCGGAATCGCCCAGCCACCAGCCGGGCGGGTGAGCCGGCCACCAGGGTGGCACCAGCCCATGCCGCGCCAACTCAGCGGCCCGCTCGCCCGCCTGATTGGTGGCTGGGAGATTCCCTTTGCATGGCTGGTGCCTGGGTGATTCCCAGAATCACCCAGCCACCAGCCGGGCAGGGGACTGGTGGTTGGGTGATTCCCAGAATTACCCAGCCATAGGCCGGGCGGGCGGGTGGGCCGCCGGGGTGGCGTATCCTAGCGGGGCACCACCCCGGTGGACCGCCCGCCCGCCCGGCTGGTGGTTGGGAGATTTTGGGCTGCCCTGCCCTGACAACCCGTTTGGCTGGTGGCTGGTTGATTCCCGGAATAACCCAACCACCAGCCGCCTGCCCGGCTACTGGCTGGGTGACTCCAGGAATCAACTAGCGACCAGCCGCCCGCCTAATTGGTGGCTCCGCCTGGCAGGTGGCTGGGTTATTCAGAGAATCAACGAGCCACCAGCCAGGCCGCCAGTGGCTGGTTGATTTCAGGAATCAACCAGCCACCAGCTGGGCGGCCGGCCGATGGATGGTTGATTCCTGGAATCACCTAGCCACCAGTTGGGTGGCGCGACCGATTGGTGGCTAGTTGCTGGTTGATTCTAGGAATCAACCAGCCATCAACTGGGTGGCCGGTTGGTGGCTGGTTGATTCCCCACCATCCGGGTAGAGCCACCAGCCGGGCGGGCGGCTAGTGGCTGGTTGATTCCAGGAATCAACCAGCCACTAGATGGGCCATCTGGTGGCTGGTTGATTCCCGGAATCATCCAGCCATCAGCTGCCGACCTGGCCGGTGGCTGGTTGATTTTCGGAATCAACCAGCCACCAGCCGCCCGCCCGGACGGTGGCTCGTTGATTCCCGGAATCATCCAGCCACCAGCTGGGGGGGGGAATCAATCAGCCGCCCAGTTAGTGGCTGGTTGATTCCGGGAATCAACCAGCCACCAGCTGGCCGCCCGGCTGGTGGCTGGTTGATTCCGGGAACCAACTAGGCACCAGCTGGGTGGAGCCACCGGCCGGGAGGGTGGCTGGTTGATTCCGGGAAGCAACCAGCCACCAGCTGGCCGCCCCGCTGGTGGCTGGTTAATTTTGGGAATCAACCAGCCACCAGCCACCTCCCCGGCCGGTGGCTGGTTGATTCTCGGAATCAACCAGCCACCAGCCGCCCGCCCGGCCGGTGGCTGGTTCATTCCGGGAATCACCCAGCCACCAGTTGGGCGGGCGGCTAGTGGCTGGGTGATTCCCGGAATCAACCAACCACATATCGGGCGGGCGGCTGGTTGCTGGGTGATTCCCGGAATCAACCAGCCACCGGCCGGGCGGGCGGGTGGTGGCTCGTTGATTCCCGGAATCAACCAGCCACCGGCCGGGCGGGCGGGTGGTGGCTCGTTGATTCCCGGAATCAACCAGCCACCAGCCAGGCGGCCAGCAGGTGGCTTGTTGATTCCCGGAATCAACCAGCCACCTGCCACCCGCCCGGCTGGTGGCTGGTTGATTCCCGGAATCAACCAGCCACCAACCGGTCGGTATTCAACTAGCCACCAACCGGGCGACCGGTTGGTGGCTGGATGATTCCAGGAATCAACCAGCCACCAACCGGTCACCCGGTTGATGGCTGGTTGATTCCTGGAATCATCCAGCCACCAACCGGTCGCCCGGTTGGTGGCTGGTTGATTCCGGGATTCAACTAGCCACCAGCTGGCCACCCGGCTAGTGGCAGGTTGATTCCGGGAATCAACCGAGCACCAGCTAGGCGGAGCCACCAGCCGGGTGGGCGGCTGGTGGCTAGTTGATTTCGAGAATCAATAACCACTAGTTGGCTGCCCGGTTGGTGGCTAATTGATTCCCGGAATCAACCAGCCACCAGCCGGGCGGGCAGCTGGTGGCTGGTTGATTCCGGGAATCAACCAGGCACCAGCCGCCCACCCGGCTGGTGGCTCTGCCCAGCTGGTGGCTGGTTGATTCCCGGAATCAACCTGCCACTAGCCGGGCAGCCAGCTGGTGGTTGGTTGATTCTAGGAATCAACTAGCCACCAACCGGTCTAACCAGCCACCAATCGGGCGACCGGTTGGTGGCTGGTTGATTTCGGGAATCAACTAGCCATCAACCGGGTGGCCGGTTGGTGGCTGGTTAATTCCGGGAATCAACCGGCCAACCAGCCCGGCAGAGCCACCAGCCGGGTGGGCGACTGATGGCTGGTTGATTCCGCGAATCAACCAGCCACCAGATGGCTGCCCGATCGGTTGCTGGTTGATTCCCAGAATCAGCCAGCCACGAGCTACCCGCCCGGCCGGTGGCTCGTTGATTTCCGGAATCATCCGGCCATCAGCCGGGCGGGGGAATCAATCAGCCACCCGGTTGTTGGCTGGTTGATTCTGTGAATCAACCAGCCACCAACTGGCCGCCCGGCTGGTGCGTGGTTGATTCCGGGAATCAACAAGCCACCAGCCGGGCGGAGCCACCAGCCGGGAGGGTGGCTGGTGGCTGTTTGATTCCGGGAATCAACCAGCCACTAGCTGACCGGTCGACAGGTCCACCAGCCGCCCGCCTGGCCGGTGGCTGGTTGATTCCGGGAATCACCCAGCCACCAGCGGCTCGCTGGCCGGTGGCTGGTTGATTCTGGGATCACCCAGCCACCAGCCGGGTGGGCGGCTGGTGGCTAGTTGATTCCGGGAATCAACGAGCCACCAGTTGGGCGCCCAGCTGGTGGCTGGTTGATTCCGGGAATCAACCAGCCACCAGCTGGCTGCCCAGCTGGTGGCTGGTTGATTCCCGGAATCAACCAGCCACCACCTGGGTGGTTGATTCCGGGAATCAACGAGCCACCAGCTGGGTGCCCAGGTGGTGGCTGGTTGATTCCGGGAATCAACGAGCCACTAGCCACCCGCCCGGTCGGTGGTTAGTGGCTCGTTGATTCCGAGAATCAACCAGCCACCAGCAGGGTGGCCAGCTTGTGGCTCGTTGATTCTCGAAATCAACCAGCCACCAGCCACCAGCGTCCCGCCAGGCTGGTGGCTAGGTGATTCCCGGAATCAACCAGCCACCGGCTGGGCGGGCGGCTGGTGGCTCGTTGATTCCAGGAATCAACGAGCCACCAGCCGGGCGGGTGGCCGGTGGCTAGTTGATTCCGGGAATCAACGAGCCACCAGCCATCCGCCCGGCTGGTGGTTGGTTGATTCCGGGAATCAACGAGCCACCAGCCGCCCGCCCAGCCATTGGCTGGTTGATTCTGGGAATCACCCAGCCACTAGCGTAGCGGGGGGCTGGTGGCTGGTGGCTGGCTGATTCTGGGAATCAACGAGCCACAAGCTGGCCACCCTGCTGGTGGCTGGTTGATTCTGGGAATCAACGAGCCACTAGCCACCGGCCGGGCGTGTGGCTGGTGGCTTGTTGATTCACGGAATCAACCAGCCACCAGCCGGGCGGGTGGCTGGTGGCTTGTTGATTCACGGAATCAACAAGCCACCAGCCGGGCGCCCAGCTGGTGGCTCGCTGATTCCCGGAATCAATCAGCCACCAGCTGGGCGCCCAACTGGTGGCTCGTTGATTCCCGGAATCAACTAACCACCAGCCACCAGCCGCCCACCTGGCTGGTGGCTCGGTGATCCCGGAATCAACCAGCCACCGGCCAGCGGGCCGCTGGTGGCTGGGTGATCCCGGAATCAACCAGCCACCGCCCAGCGGGCTGCTGGTGGCTGGGTGATTCCCGGAATCAACCAGCCACCGGCCAGGCGGGCGGCTGGTGGACCAGCCGGCCGGCCAGCTGGTGGCTGGTTGATTCCCGGAATCAACTAGCCACCAGCCACCCTCCTGGCTGGTGGCTCCGCCCGGCTGGTGGCTGGTTGATTCCCGGAATCAACCAGGCACCAGCCGGGCGGCCAGCTGGTGGCTGGTTGATTCCCAGAATCAACCAGCCACCAACCGGGTGGCTGATTGATTCCCCCGCCCGGCTGGTGGCTGGATGATTCCGGAAATCAACGAGCCACCAGCCGGGCGGGCAGCTCGTGGCTGGTTGATTTCGGGAATCAACCAGACACAGATCGGGCAGCCATCTGGTGGCTAGTTGATTCCCGGAAACAACCAGCCATTAGCCGCCCACCCGGCTGGTGGCTCTGGTTGGCTGGTTGATTCCCGGAATCAACCAGCCACCAACCGGCCACCCGATTGATGGCTAGTTGATTCCAGGAATCAACCAGCCACCAACCAGTCGCCCGATTGGTGGCTGGTTAGACCGGTTGGTGGCTAGTTGATTCCCAGAATCAACCAACCACCAGCTGGCTGCCCGGCTAGTGGCAGGTTGATTCCAGGAATCAACCTGCCACCAGCTGGGCAGAGCCACCAGCCGGGCCGGCGGCTGGTGCCTGGATGATTCCCGGAATCAACCAGCCACCAGCCGCCCGCCCGGTTGGGAATCAACCAGCCACCAACCGGGAGGCCAACTAGTGGTTATTGATTCTCGGAATCAACCAGCCACCAGCCGCCCACCCGGGTGGTGGCTCCACCTAGCTGGTGGTCAGTTGATTCCCGGAATCAACCTGCCACTAGCCGGGTGGCTAGCTGGTGGCTGGTTGAATCCCGGAATCAACCAGCGACCAACCGGGCGACCGGTTTGTGGCTGGATGATTTCAGGAATCAACCAGCCATCAACCGGGTGACCGGTTGGTGGCTGGTTGATTCCAGGAATCAACCAGCCACTAGCCGGGCGGGTGGCTGGTGGCTGGTTGATTCTGCGAATCAACAAGCCACCTGCTGGCCGCCTGGCTGGTGGCTGGTTGATTCCGGGAATCAACGAGCCACCACCCGCCTGCCCGGCCGGTGGCTGGTCGATTCCGGGAATCAACGAGCCACCACCCACCCGCCCGCCCGGTGGCTCGTTGATTCCGGGAATCACCCAGCAACCAACCGCCCGCCCGGCCTGTGGCTGGTTGATTCCGAGAATCACCCACCCACTAGCCGCCCGCCCGAGTTGTGGCTTGGTGATTCCTGGAATGAACCAGCCACCGATCGGGCGGGCGGCTGGTTGATTCCGAGAATCAACCAGCCACCGGCTGGGTAGGTGGCTGGTTGATTCCCAGAATTAACCAGCCACCAGCCGGGCGGCCAGCTGGTGGCTGGTTGATTTCCGGAATCAACCAGCCACCAGCCGCCCGCCCGGCTGGTGGCTCTACCCGGTTGATGGCTGGTTGATTCCTGGAATCATCCAGCCACCAACCGGTCACCCGGTTGGTGGCTGGTTGATTCTGGGATTCAACCAGCCACCAGCTGGCCACCCGGCTAGTGGCAGCTTGATTCTGGGAATCAACCGATCACCAGCTAGGCGGAGCCACCACCCTTTTGGGCGGTTGGTGGCTGGTTGATTCCGAGAATCAATAACCACTAGTTGGCCGCCCAGTTGGTGGCTGGTTGATTCCCGGAATCAACCAGCCACCAGCCGGGTGGGCAGCTGGTGGCTGGTTGATTCCGGGAATTAACCAGGCCCGGCTGGTGGCTCTGCCCAGCTGGTGGCAGGTTCATTCCCGGAATCAACCTGCCACTAGCCGGGCAGCCAGCTGGTGGTTGGTTGATTTTGGGAATCAACTAGCCACCAACCGGTCTAACCAGCCACCAATCGGGCGACCGGTTGGTGGCTGGTTGATTCCGGGAATCACCGGAATCAACCAGCCAACCAGCCGGGTGGGCTGCGAATTGCTGGTTGATTCCGGGAATGAACCAGCCACCAGATGGCTGCCCGATCGGTGGCTCGTTGATTTCCGGAGTCATCCAGCCACCAGACGGGCGGGGGAATCAATCAGCCACTCGGTTGGTGGCTGGTAGATTCCGTGAATCGACCAGCCACCAGCTGGCCGCCCGGCTGGTGCGTGGTTGATTCAGGGAATCAACAAGCCACCAGCCGGGTGGAGCCACCAGCCGGGAGGGTGGCTGGTGGCTGTTTGATTCCGGGAATCAACCAGCCACCAGCTGACTAGTCGGCAGGTCCACCAGCCGCCCGCCTGGCCGGTGGCTGGTTGATTCCGGGATCACCCAGCCACCAGCCGGGTGGGTGGTTGGTGGCTGGTGGCTAGTTGATTCTGGGAATCAACGAGCCACCAGTTGGGCGCCCAGCTGGTGGCTCGTTGATTCCCGGAATCAATGAGCCACCAGCTAGGTGCCCAGCTGGTGGCTGGTTGATTCCGGGAATCAACGAGCCACCAGCCACCCGCCCGGCCGGTGGCTAGTGGCTCGTTGATTCCTAGAATCAACCTGCCACCAGCAGGGTGCCCAGCTTGTGGCTCGTTGATTCCCGGAATTAACCAGCCACCAGCCACAAGCCCCCCGCCAGGCTGGTGGCTGGGTGATTCCCGGAATCAACCAGCCACTGGCTGGGCGGGCGGCTTGTGGCTGGTTGATTCCGGGAATCAACGAGCCACCAGCCGGGTGGCTGGTTGATTCCCGGAATCAACCAGCCACCGACCACCCGCCCGGCTGGTGGCTCATTGATTCCCGGAATCAACCAGCCACCAACATGCCACCCGGTTCATGGCTGGTTGATTCCCGGATTGGTGGTTTGTTGATTCCGGGATTCAACTAGCAACCAACTGGCCGTCCGGCTAGTGGCAGGTTGATTTCGGGAATCAACCAGCCAACAGCCGG
The DNA here is from genome assembly GCA_031772625.1 of Pinus tabuliformis. NCBI lineage: Eukaryota > Viridiplantae > Streptophyta > Pinopsida > Pinales > Pinaceae > Pinus > Pinus tabuliformis. The sequence continues at coordinate 917,138,977 of CM062820.1, forward strand.
GCGGGCCGCTGGTGCCTAGTTGATTCCCGGAATCAACCAGCCACAAGCCGTTCGCCCCGCTGGTGGCCAGTTGATTCTGCGAATCAACCAACCACCAGCTGACCGCCCGGCTGGTGGCTGGTTGATTACCAGCATGGTTGATTCTGGGAATGAACCACCCACCAGCCGAGCGGGCAGCTGGTGGCTGGTTGATTCCGGGAATCAACTAGCCACCAGATGGCCGTCCGGTTGGTTGATTCGGGGAATCAACAAGCCACGAGATGGCTGTCCGGCTGGTGGCTGGTTGATTTCCGGAATCATCCAGCCACAAGCCGCCCGCCTGACCGGTCGTTGGTTGATTCCCGGAATCAACCACCCGCCCGCCTGGCCGGTGGCTCATTGATTCCCAGAATCATCCAGCAACCAGCCGGGCGGGGGAATCAATCAGCCGCCCGGTTAGTGGCTGGGAATCAACCAGCCACCAGCTGGTTGTACGGTTATTGCCTGGTTGATTCTGGGAATCAACCAGCCACCAGCCGGGCGGAGCCACCAGCTGGGAGTGTGGCTGGTGACTGGTTGATTCCGAGGATCAGCCAGCCACGGAATCAAACAGCCACAAGCCGCCAGCCCAGCCGGTGGCTGGTTGATTTCGGAATCACCCAGCCACCAGCCGGGAAGGCGGCTGGTGGCTGGTTGATTCGGCGGCCACTGGCCGGGCAGGCGGCTGGTGGTTGGTTGATTCCTGGAATCAACAAGCCATCAGCCGCCCGTCCGCTTGGTGGCTGTGTGATTCCTAGAATCAACAAGCCACCCGCAGGGTGGGCGGCTGGTGGCTTGTCGATTCAGGGAATCCACCAACCACCATCCAAACGGCCAGCTGGTGGCTCGTTGATTCCCGACACCAAATAGCCACTAGGCACCCGCCTGGCTGGTGGCTGGATGATTCCGGGATTCAACCAGCCACCAGCTGGCTGCCCGGCTAGTGGCAAATTGATTCCGGGAATCAACCAGCCACCAGGCGGGTGGGCGGCTGGTGGCTGGTTGATTCTGGGAATCAACCAGCCACCAGCTGGCTGCCCTATTGGTGGCTGGTTGATTCCAGGAATCAACCAGCCACCAGCAGCCCGCCCGGCTAGTGGCTGGATGATTCTGGGAATCAACCAGCGAGGAGCCGCCCGCCCGGCTGGTCGCTTGCTGATTCCCGGAATCACTGCCTTGCTGGTGGCTGGTTGATTTCGGGTGGCTGGTGGCTCCGCCCGGTTGGTGGCTGGTTGATTCCGGGAATCAACCAACCACCAGCTGGCCACCCGATTGGTGGCAGGTTGATTCCGGGAATCAACCAGCCACCAGTCGGGCAGAGCCACCAGCCGGGCAGGCTGTTTGTGGCTGGTTGATTCCGGCAATCAACCAGCCACCAGCTGGCCGCCCGGCTGGTGGCTGGTTGATTTCGGGAATCAACTAGCCACCAGCCGCCCGCCCGGCCGGTGGCTGGCGGTCGGTGGCTGGTTGATTCCGGTTGATTCCCGGAATCAACCAGCCACCAGCCGCCCGCCCGGCTGGGGGCTCCGCCAGGCTGGTGGTTGGTTGATTTCGGGAATCAACCAGGTACACCCCGCCCGCCCGGCTGGTTGCTGGTTGATTTCCACAATCAACCTGCCACTAACGGTGCGGCCAGCTGGTGGTTGGTTGATTTCGGGAATCAATTAGCCACCAACCGACCTAACCAGCCACCAACTGGGTGTCTGCTTGGTGGCTGGTTGATTCCGGGAATCAACCAACCACCAGCCGGGAAGAGCCACTAGCCGGGCGGGCGGCGAGCGGCTGGCTGGCTGGTTGGTTGATTACCAGAATCATCCAGCCACCAGCCGGGCGGGGGAATCAATCAGCCGCCCGATTGGTGGCTGGTTGATTCCGAAAATCATCCAGCCACCAGCTAGCCACCCGCCTGGTGGCTAGTTGATTCCGGGATTCAACCTGCCACCAGCTGGTGGCTGGTTGGTTCCTTGAATCAACCAGCCACCAGTTGGCTGGCCCGCTGGTCCATCAGCCGCCCGTCTGCGCGGTGGCTAGTTGATTCCGGGAATCACCTAGCCGCCAGCCGCCTGCTAGCCAGTGGCTGGTTGATTACGGGAATCACCCAGCCACCAGCCGGGCGGGCGGCTGGTGGCTTGTGGCTGGTTGATTCTGGGAATCAACGAGCCACCAGCAACCCGCCCGGCCGGTGGCTGGTGGTTTGTTGATTCTCAGAATCAACCAGCCACCAGCCGTGCGGCCAGCTGGTGGCTGGGTGATTCCCCGAATCAACCAGCCACCGGCTAGGCCGGCGGTTGGTGGCTCGTTGATTCCTAGAATCAACCAGCCACCAGCCGGGCGGCCAGCTGGTGGCTCGTTGATTCCCAGAATCAACCAACCACCAGACGGGTGGAATCAACCAGCGACTAGCCACCCGTCTGGCTGGTGGTGGTTGATTCCTGGAATCAACCAGCCACCAACTGGCCACCCGGTTCATGGCTGGTTAATTCCCGGAATCAACCAGCCACCAACCGGTCGCCTGGTCGGTGGTTCGTTGATTCCGGAATTCAACTAGCCAGCAGCTGGCCGCCCAGCTTGTGGCAGGTTGATTCTGGGAATCAACCAACCACCAGCCTTCCGCTCGGCTAGTGGCTGGTTGATTCCGGGAATCAACCAGCCACCAGCCGCCCACCCGGCTGGTGGCTGGTTAATTCCGGGAATCAACCAGCCACTAGCCGGGCAGAGCCACCAGCCCAGCCGAGCGGGCAACTGGTGGCTGGTTGATTCCGGGAATCAACCAGCCACCAGATGGCCATCCATCTGGTGGCTGGTTGATTCCGGGAATCATCCAGCCACCAGCAACCCACCCGGCCGGTGGTTGGTTGATTCCCGGAATCAACCAGCCACCAGTCGCCCCCCCGGCCAGTGGCTCATTGATTCCCAGAATCATCCAGCCCCCAACCAGGTGGGGGAATCAATCAACCGACTGGTTGCTGGTTGGTTGATTCCGGGAATCAACCAGCCAGTCGGGCGGAGCCACCAGCCGGGAGGGTGGCTGGTGGCTGGTTGATTCTGGGAATTAACCAGCCACGAAATCAACCAACCACCAGCCGGGTGGGCGGCTAGTGGCTGGTTGATTCCCGGAATCATCCAGCCACCTGCTGGCCACCCGGTTGGTGGCTGATTGATTCCGGGAATCAACGGGAATCAACCAGTCAGCAGCCGCCCGCCCGGCTAGTGGCTGGGTGATTCCGGGAATCAACCAGCCACCAGCCGCCTGCCTGGCTGGTGGCTGGTTGATTCCTGGAATCACTGCCCGGCTGGTGAATCAGCCAGCCACAAGCCGGCCGAGCGGTTGGTGGCTGGTTGATTCTGGAAATCAACCAGCCACTAGCTGCCCGCCCAGCTGGTGGTTGGTTGATTCCAGGAATCAACCAGCCACCAGTCGCCCGCCCGGCTGGTGGCTGGCGGCCGGTGGCTAGTTGATTACGGGAATCACCCAGCTGCCAGCCGCCCGCCTCCCACCCGGCTGGTGGCTGGGTGATTCCCGGAATCAACTAGCCACCGGCCGGGCAGGAGGCTGGTGGCTGGTTGATTCCCAGAATCAACTAGCCACTAGCCGGGCGGCCAGCTGGTGGCTGGTTGATTCCCGGAATCAAACAACCACCAGTGGCCCGCCCGGCTGGGGGCTCCGCCCGGCAAGTGGCTGGTTGATTCCCGGAATCAACTAAGCACCAGCCGGGCAGCCAGCTTGGGGCTGGTTGATTCCAGGAATCAACTAGGCACCAGCCGGGCGGCTAGCTGGTGGCTGGTTTATTCCCTTGCCCGGCTGGTGGCTGGGTGATTCCGGGAATCAACCAGCCACTAGCTTGCCATCCAGCTGGTGGCTGGTTGATTCCGGGAATCAACTAGCCACTAGTTCGGTGGCAGCCACCAGCCAGCCGCCCAACTGGTGGTTGGTTGATTCCCGGAATCACCCAGGCACCAGCCCGGCGGGCGGGTGGTCGCTGGTGCGGCCGGCTGGTGGCTGGTTGATTCCGTGATTCAACCAGCCAGCAGTTGAGTGGCCAACTGGTGGTGGTGGCTGGTTGATTCCCGAATAAACCAGCTACCAGCTTGCCGCCCGGCTTGTGGCTGGTTGATTCCCGGAATTACCCAGCTACCAGCCGGGCGGGCGGCTGGTTGCTGGTTGATTTTCGGAATCAACCAGCGGCTAGTGGCTGGGTGATTCCGGGAATCAACCAGCCACCAGCCATGCGGGCGGCTGGTCGGTGGTTGATTCCCAGTTGGCTGGTGGCTGGTTGTTTTCCGGAATCAACCAGTGGCTGGCTGGTGCCTGGTTGATTCTCGGAATCACCCAGCCACCAGCCGGGTGGCCACCGGCTGGTGGATGGGTGATTCCGGGAATCAACCAGCCACCAGCGGCACGCCCAGCCACCACCCGTCCAGCTGGTGGCTGGTTGATTCCCGGAATCACCCAGCGGCCCGCCCTGCTGGTGGCTGGGTGATTCTGGGAATGAACCAGCCACCAGCCGCCCGCTCGGCTAGTGGGAATCACCCAGCCACCAACCGCCCGCCCGGCTGGTGGCTAGTTGATTCCCGGAATCAAAAGCAAAAGGAGATATAGTTAACATTTATCAAAAACCACAGTTATTGATTAACTATCTTATAGACATTTGTCAGATGAAGGAGATTGGGTTCTGGATTTATTTTCTGGCTCAGGTAAGTTTTATTATATGGAATTGAATTTCAATATGTTATTTTTTATTTAATATGTCATTGTACTAATTTAGTTCATTATTTCTTTTGTGCTTGATAATTAAGTACAACGCTACCATGTTGTCTTCAAAAAGGAAGAAATTACATTGCAATTGAAAAAGATCTAGTACAGTGCAATTTCATTCAGCAAAGAATTATTGTTCTTCAATTTTTTCCAGATGCAATGCACGAAATTGGGTTGAATAAAGGGGACTTTAGTGAATCACGTGTGGCAAAAAAGGCAAAGGAACCCCAACCACCATTACATGGAATGTTTGGAAAGACATACATTGGGAGATTCGCAGACATCAACGACCCATTAGAAGAGGGAAGTGAGCAAAAGGAAATAGAAAATATTGTGGAAGAAGACAATGATGAAACTCTAGAGGACGAAGAGTTTGGATTACGTGACATTGTTGATTAAATTTAAGTTATGCTTGTAAATCAAGCTTTGCAATGTTTTGACTTTGACATTTTATGAGAATAATAAACACTCAATTAGGGTTGTTATATGTTCAATATTTGTAATATCTGATTTTTGCATTGATTTTTAAGTTAATCATTATTTTTTGAAAAAAAAAAGTGATTATTATTATTTTTTTTGACATGAAATTCATAAAAAAATCTATTGTTTAACCATTTTTGGTTAAAATTATCGTATAAAAATTGTGATTTTGACTTGTTAATTCTAGCAAAAAATTATCAAAACATGTAATTTTTTAGTTATATTTATGTTAAAAATGGTTATTTTTATGTCCATTGTTAAAAAATATTGTTTTTTAGAAACAATTATTTCATGTGGATTCAAAAATTAATTAAGGATGTATAAATATGTAGAATATCGAAAATTCTAAATATCGACCTCCTAATTTAAAAATGCAAAACAATAAAAACCTCACTAAAAAAAGAGTTAAAATTAAAATAAAAAACAAGAAAATGTGAAGAAAACGGCCACTTCAAAAATGATCAAATTTACAAAATAATTATTTACATTTTATAGATTAGAAAATTTAAAGCCAAAACACAGGTCTTTTAAAAAAAGGTGGTGATGCAGAATACTCGCTTTTTTAAATCAGCATGAAAATCACTACCATTCTAAAACGATTCTAAAACGTAATGTACATAAAAAAATTAAAGTGCCAAAAAGTATGCTCTAAAAAAACATGTTCGTTCTGCATCACCCCTTTTCAAAATTAGGTCACTTTGTTGCTATCTCCACGAAACGGGTAATAGTATCAGTTCCTGTTTGAAAGTTTACATTGTTCAATAAGGAGTAGTCATATTCAGGAAAAAAAACTATGCCAATGCTTGTCGTACTATATTAGTGAAAAAACATGGTAAGAAGAGGTTATAAACGATTGAAATGATCAAGTAAAATGATAAGGAAAAGGTGTTTTAAATGGTTAAAAAGTTGAAAAATGGTGGCTCGACACTTTACAGCTTCAAATCCTTTATCTCTTCATTTTTTGAATTATCCATCATCTCACATGTAGCACATGTATGTTGTTCTCACGATATTGATCATAATAAAATAAATCCCTTGATCTTAAGATGTTTCATAAAAAATCAATTTTTTAGCGAGATGAAACTCTTTTCCATAATGTTTGGCTCTTTTGCAAATGATATCACCTATACTTCTTATGGTTTTACATGTAGATCCATAACTATGACCATTTTACCTGCAATATGCACTTTCACTCAACCAAGCAACACTAGTTTCTCATATAAGTAATAAGTTTGTCACATGGCCACAAAGAGTTATGACACCATACATCCTTGTGATCCTGAGATATAATTTTCTACCATAGATTTATTTCTTGCACAAGAAGGTCACTCCCTCACTAAGTGGAATTGATATGATGCTTCTACCAAGCTCCACAAGCTTAACATGAAAGTGGATAGGCCAATCCCAATAGATTTCCATTCTACAATCACTAATAGTAGATACAATATAAACATAACATTCATCTTTTGTACACAAATCTACAAAACTGGCAGCTTTTTGTACCGTAAATTGATATCAGTTTAGGGTGTGGGCTAGTGGTCGATTTGGAGCTAGTTATGCATAGTTTTTCATGGCATCAAAAAGATTATTATTATAAGCTCCATTTTATATGTTTTACATGCCATGAATTTGGTCATATTAAATGATATTTCTTGACCATAGGTCCCTTTATGTTGGCTTTCCCCCTCATAAGATTTTTATAAATATTCATGGAGACATCGATTTTGTATCTTGATCAAAATCTCTACCACAGGTTGCGGCAACGAAGTAGTCTCCATTGGATATTTGTTAGTATGGTTTCCCTTTGATTGGTATGGTTTACTTTTCTTTTCACCCTTCTTCGGAATCAGTTCCTTCCTTTTATGGTTTCAACACTTGCTCCTTTCCCCTTTTCCATGGGTTACAACTCCCTACTAGTTTTTCCCATTATCATATCCCTCTTATTCATGTTTATCTGTATATTTCTACATTGAAGCCCCTTTTATCCACCTTATCAAGCGCTCTACACTCCTCATACTCCTCTCCCTATGCTCAAGAAGATAAGAAATCATATTCTCTATTACCAAAGGAAAAGTTAAGGGAAATTCCTCTACTTTGTCGTGGTATAGAATTCGAGTTTTCCTTGGCCAACCAAATAGGTAGGAAATCCATATTACATAATGCTTAGGAGGAGACCAATTTGGAGATTATAAAAGGGAAATAATGTTCCATTTCAAAGGCCCTTAGAGTAAACATAACCCTACCTAACGGTGAATTATGATCATTCTTTCTTTTAATTCAAGGAGTATTGGGGGTTCCTATAAATCTCTAGCCCTCAAGAAGGATTTTTCATCAAACAATCCCTATAGATCATGCTATAGGAAACAATGTTCTCTCTATAGAAAGAAAGCTACTTGATTGAGTGTATACTACAAAATTGGTCCTCTCATCATTTAGATATGAACAATATTTTAGAAATATTGATTACGGGTTCGAGAAAAGAGTGTAAAACCATTTATTCTTCCCAATTTTCCTCTAACATGTTATCCAACTTGATCCTTAATTATTTTTCCTTTCCCTTTTCCATTCCCAATGTGTATGGCTTGTATTCTAATAATCAAACTATTTGGCTTGATTAGGCAAAGGCAAGGGCTCTTGCAAACTCATACACAATTATCAGAAGGGATGTCAACTTCATCATCTCCCTAAATTTATTTTGGTAAGAAAGGAATTGTATGGACCCTCAACATTGTTTTCTATTGAGTATCTAGTTAATAATCACCTAGTGGATTTGGAGCTAATTAAAATTCGTCCAACATGGTCAAAACGCCATTCTGGGGATGAATCAGTCTTTGAGATGCTAGATGGATTTGTGTACTGTAAATCCTATGTGATATTTGGTCTCTATTTTTAAAATATTAATGGATATCACATGTGTATTTGATCACAAACTGTACTTCTTTATTTTGGTTAGCCTTGTGGTGGGTGCAGAGGAGGGGAATCTATTCCGTTTTGATTCAACCATCCTTGGTTGGGAAAGGAGGACTATTAGGATTTGATAGCCACTAATTAGGGTCATATACATTATAGTCCTCCTCCTCCTTGATGTTTCAAATTTGAGATAATTTGGCCAATGTTCAATAGTTCTCCAAGGCTAGGGATAAGGAGTAGTATGCATAAAAACAAGATGGACTTGCTAAAGTGAAGGACATGATTGTTCAAATATAATATTTGGTGGAGACTTACCCTCTGACAAATTATTTTTTGGATACTCTTAATTCCTTGAATCCAAAAGGTATTATGTCCTTTTGGAATAAGAGAAGTTATGGTGGTTGAAAAGTAGGACCATTTATCTTAATTTTGGAGATAATATTTTTAAACTTTCTCATCATTATGTGAACTCAAAGAATTAGCGAAACATTATTTTGAGTATAATTGACTCAAATGGAAATTATATCCTCTCGTTCAATGATAAGGTACAAGAAGTGGTTTAATATGTTTATTTTATTTTCAAATCCCCTCAAGGCTACCTCATTTAGGAAATTCTCCAAGTTGTCACAAAATTTTGTAAATTATGTGGTCACTGGAGATATGAATGAGATTATGGTAAAGGAATTATTTGAGTAGGAATAATTGGAGATACCGAGATCTATGTATAAATTGAAGGCGTTGAGTCCTAATGGCCTTTCAAAAGAATTTTATATGGGTTTTTATGATTCATCAAGGATAATTTGGTCTTACATATTCAATAGTCATAAGTTTCAGGCAAGGTTTGGGGTTTCTTTAATTACACATTATTATGTCTCATTTTGAAGTCTTATGAAGGTACATCATTCATATATTACATGAATATTTCTTGAACCAATATCCTCTACAAATTCATATCAAATATTATTACAAGAAGATTGAAATCGATGCTTGACTATTTCATCTCTAAGGAGTGATTTAGCTTCTTTCAAAATAGGAATATTCACGATGTCGTTATCCTAGAACATGATGTTTTTCATTATGTTAAAGTGTCAAATTTGATGGTATCAATCCTTAAATTTGGTCTTTCCAAGGCTTATGATCGAGTGGATTGGACCTTTCTTTGCTTTGTTCTTATTCAGATGGGTTTTTCTCTATAAATTGTCAATTGTATTATGAGGTGCATTCAATATATTTCATTTATAGTGTTCATCAAGAGATCCCTTTTTAGGTTTTTCTAACCTTCTAACGAGATGCAACAAGGTTTTCCCCTTTCTCCCCATCTTTTCTTGATAGTGGTTAATGCTCTGAGTAGATTGTTGGAAGATCCTAACTCTGGGGGATTCTCCATAATATCAATATCTATGAGTCATCTATCATCTTACATTTATTATTTTTGGATGATGTTCTTAATTGAATTTTGGGAAATATAATGATTTTTCTTTCTTTAAGAACTATTTAGATATCCTTTTCAAAGACACAAGCGTGGAAATCAATATTAACAAATCATGTATGATATTAAATGGAGTTTTAGAAGCCTCAATCACTTTGACTACACAAATTATTCCCCTCATTACAATTTTTTTATAAGATGGCTTCAAATATTCGTGGAATTATATTAAGAGAAATAAGTATTCAATATTGGATTGGCTATGGCTGATGAAAAATGTAGAGGCATATATCTCTAACTAGGCATCTTGCTTTCTCTCTCATGTTAGGTAACTTAATCTTTTGAAGTTAGTAATGGAGAGTATACCAACATATTAAACATATTTTGTGGTTTTTTCTAAAGGATTTCTTACATTGATAAGGAAATATTGCTTACATTTCCTATGGGCTGGAGGTGGTAATAGAAATGGTATATCCCTTGTTTAATGGCCTTGCCTTCTAGCTATGAAGGAGTCGGGAGAATCATGACTCCTCCCTATGATTTTGAGTTTTCGAATCAATACACTTTTTATGGATGTCTATGGGTTGGTGTTTCTAGTTCCTAAATAAATCTTCTATAGTTTCAAATGTGTGGAAAGAACTAGTGAGAACATTTCTCTTATTTAGAAAACGGATATCATAGCAAGTGGGTCATGGAAGGATAGTTAGAAATTGGCATGAACCCTGTTAAGGTGTAAGAAATAAATTTTCCCCTTTGGATCCCTTAATTGAAGTGGTTGTACATCAAAATATTCTTTGTTTAGCCATTACTTAGGCTCCAACTCCTAAAAAATGAGGGCAAAATGGTTGGCAGTTAGTTGTAGATTTGGGCGTCAAGGATGATGTTGGATAGGAATTGATCATGTTTATGGATTTGATATTATCAATCTAGGCATACATCAGAGATGCAGTCCTTGTCTAGATTTATTGGTTAATAAATCCTAATGTAAGCAACTTCACAGCAAAGCATAGATACAAGGACGCAAGAAACAAAATTTTTAATCTAGATAAGATTTATTGGTGGAAAGTTATATGGGTTGTGGGTAATCCATTAAAATCCAAAATCACCTCTTCACTAAGATTAAGTTGAAAATTCCTTACATGGGACTCTTCGCTAAAATGGGAACGATTTGGGAGAAGAAGATTCCCCATGTGTAAACCTTCCAAGAAGTACCACTTGCACCTTTTTCTATATTGCAATTATATTCTTTAGTTGTTTAATGTTATCTAGAAATAATTTAAGCCTAAATCAATGTGTTTTAGTGCTTCATTTAGTGATGCATTCAGGACTTGTCTTGTTGATAAATCTATCAATTCTCTTAATGAGGTTCCCTACTTATTTATTACATGCATGTGGAGGTCTAGGAATTAAAGTGTTATTTATGACTTCTATGTGCATCCTAAGACATGCTCTCAAAAATTTTATGTGGAAACTTTTGATTTCATTTGAATTCTAAGATACCCAAACAGAGGATCGTAGTCATGGTTGAAATTGACTTAGATTTTGCATTGGTTAATTTCAATGATACATGCATGGGACACCCCGCCGCTACGGCATGGGAATAGTTTTATACAACATTCCTCCCCTGGATTTCTTTCTTTTGGTTCCTCTGATTACTCTATTAATAGCTCTTCAAGAAAAAATTCTTCTTCTTTGTCTTCTTCTTCTTCTTTCCTAGTTACCTCTAATCCTTGTCCAACAAGTTGTTCACCTATTGAGGACAGGAATATGACTCCTTTGGCTGTAGATGTAGGTTCTTCTCTAACTACTTTTGTAGATGAATTTGGTCGTTATTTAGGTATAATTTCTAATATCTACACCTCCAAAGGTCTTATTTTACTTGAAAAATATGGAGTGCATGATATAAATGGTGATTTGTCTCTTCCAACATCACTTTGTCTAGTAGAGGTAATGGTGATGATGGAATTTAACTACATACTTTAACCAATATACCCCTAGAATTTTGTTCCCTATACATTGATCTTCATTTGTTTTTAACAGGAATTTTAACTATGCTTCTAAAAGTGAATTCAGCTAAAATAAGATTCAATTGCAACAAATTTGGATAGAAAGAACACCACAATGTTGATGTGAAGGTTCTTACCTCTCTTCTTACTGCTCCTAAATAAATATATGTAAGTAAAAAGACATTCTAAATTTAAAGTAAATACCTATGTATACTTCCCCAATAATGGAACAAAAAAATGTTAGGTGATTTAATTATGGGTTAAATTACTTTGCATTAAATTATCAATCTAGGTTCGTACACCTATGAAGCAAACTTGGACAATATATTCTTGGTAATTGAATTTCAATTTAAAAGGAAATCTAACCTATTGAAAAATATTGCAAGACTAAAATAAAACCGTAATAATGAAGATATCTAAAATGAGAACACACAGTTTCTTATCATAGGAGTGAAAGATACAAGCTTCTAGATAGGCAATAAAATTTGATATATGGAACGCAATGAATTATAAACTAGAAAGCAATGAAATTTTATTCTATTTGAAATGAACGCACAAATTTTAATATATGAAGAATAAATGAAGCTTTATTATATGAAATGATTCCTCTGCTTTAAAAGATAACTATATTATTGTACTATTAAAGTAATAAACTTCCCATGCTAAATTCTTATGCTATAAAAACTTATTCTAAACCTATATTATCAAAATCTTTTAAAATATCTTCTTAAGTATATTCTACGAAAAAATCATTAAATTTTATTCTAAAAAACATGAAGATACATCTATTTTGTGAAAGTCATAAAACCTAATTTATGAAAACTCAATTGACAACATTGTTCTAGAAAACATTAAAAACTTTGATTCTAGGGAAGCAAATGAATTCTAGCCTAACAGAAAACAAAGACAACTTATTCTATGAAAATAAAAATAAGATTATTCTACGAAATTGAATCGAAATCGGATATAACTATGAGATCAAATAAAACTATGATTATTGATGTGCATGTTTAGAATTTAGAGTCATTCACTTATATGCATTATCTATAAATTTGAGAAGTATTTAAATATTTATTGAATTTCATGATATAAAAAAAAGAAAAGAAAAAACAATGAAATGAGCATAAAGGAGCATCTAAAGATAGTGCATACAAAACAAAGCATCTAAACTAAATACTTGAAAGAAATCTTCTAGAAAACAAGCATAAAGGAAATTATTTAGTGTTGTATAAATGAAACATAAAGAAAATTTAAAATACACTCGTAGTCATTAGGGAGCCCTCTTAAGGTTAACGAAACATTGGAAAATCAGGAAACTATTGAATGAACACCAAATTTCACCACGAAGGCATAACCATATTAAAGGATTGTTTTAATTGAAATGTGCATGAATTTCAACTGTATTAAGAATTAATGGTGACATCCAAGCATATTAAAAAACCCTCAACATTCAACACTATGTTTTGCTTCCTTAGTGAAGAATTTTGTATAGTATTAACTTAACTACTTCTGTGAAACTTATTGTTAAAGGCTAGCTCTACATCAGGATTCAATCTTGTTTAATACTATGTTTTTATGCATGTTGTATCCAAATTTTGCATGTCCCTATTTCACCATATGTTTCAGTTTGAGATTATGGTCAACTATGATTATTGTGCCCACAACTAATAGGTGGAAATCCACCACCTTCACATGTGCTTTGGCTGAATTATCTTCAATTGGATCTATTTCAACCTTGGCTTCAACTGTAGAATGTTAGTGAGCTTGCAAAAAGTGTCAAATTCCATAATTTGTGCAAATAGAATCAAATTTACAAAGGAAAACATATATAATTGAGAGCATATCGAAAATTACTTTATTTCTTATTTATGTAGCTTTGATGGTTTTGTATTTCAAAATGGTAATGTAGTGGTACAGGGATAAGTGGTAAAGAAGTGAAAGGGAAAGTAAAAAGTTGTCATAACGATGCATTCATGTGGCCAACATCATCATATTGAGGAAAAAAAAAGACCCAACACTATCATCCAATGAACCTACTTCACCACAATGTTCTATCTACTAGTCGATTTGAAGGGGATGCAAGTCCTTGTATCCTATCCAATCCATACATCATTATGTTATTCTTTCACGAGTTAAGCATATGTTTCTTTGTTGACACTCTATAATAAAATTTTCCATGACACAATTTATGATAGAAAGTGATTGGAAACAACCATTTCATTTTCCCATTTCTCAAGTAATTTTTGGAATTCCATAGTGTGAAATTTTCTTGTTCATTTTTATTACTATCATATAACATTTCTACCTTAATTTTTTTGAACATGACCAACAATACAACCATAAGTATTGCTGAAAATCGAGTATAATGATATTGTCATGCTAGATACAAATGGAATGGCTAATGGATTAAGGAAATGGTTTAATGATGGTATAGTAGAATGATGATAAAATATGAGGGAAAAAACATATTGGAAATGTATGGAGAAAAAATTAAATGGTAGGATAGGAATGCAAGACTCCATTATATCCTTATCATTATCCATAAGCTTTTAACAAATTAAAAAGATTCAATACGGATTTTACCTCACGTTTTACCTATATGGTAAAGTTTAAATGCATGATGATGAAAATAAATTGATGCTAACAAATATGTACCACAAAGTTGATCCAAAATAGAGTAATGTTTATGTATGTTCATTGTATGAAGATGATTGCTATGAGCAAGAAATATGAAAGCTGATTATGTTTCATTGAAGGTTTCTGATCAAATTTTCATTTGTAGGGAAAATTCAAAATGGTTGTTGAGGATTTTGAAAGAATGAATGTTTAACTTATTTTTTTTCACCAATTCTCCAATGCTCAATCTACCATTATTATTGGAAAAAATGGAAGGATCTAAATTCTATTTGGTAATCCACATAATATAAATCAAATCAATAACCCATTGTACAACTATTGTAATGCAAATGAAAGTGTTGAATTCGAGTATGAAAATATATCACTGCATTACCGGACATGCTTGTGTGTCATTAGCAAAAGTGAGATGACTCACCATTGATGCCAATGAGCATCAATGTACCTACTACTCTTACTAGGTATTAATTAAGGTGTTGAATTTGAGTCACCTAAAAGTTATGAGAATGAAGGAACATTGATGTATTACCACTTTCTTCAATGAGAGGACCTACCATTGTTGTATGCAGGCCCCAAGGTATTAGAAGGACTCTCTAATATTGAACCTAGATAATGTGTTGAGGATGAAGAGCTAAGAATCATTAGTAGGAGGGAACTAATTCATCCCACATCAGCTAACAAGAGAGCATATATATAAAAAATTGAAATAATTTTAGAATCCTAACAATATTATGTATAAATTATTGATAAATTCTCTATCCAATTACATGATTTTCAAGCAAAGTCCTTGTCTAACTATGCCAATTTACTAGTTTTGAAAGTTAGTACTTATTTTTATATTTACTATTATATTTATGTCTTCTCCTACGCAATCTTAATTTACAAGAAAAAAAATAATCTTCCCAAGTGTAGGCATATTTCCAATCAAGCCGTGTGTGTAACATGATTGCAAATATACTCATATTTAAGTTCAAAGTATATACTTTAATGTATACCTAAACATGAGAAACCATCCACTCTAACGATGATGTCAAGAAAATTTGAAGATTAAAGGAGTTTTGTTTGTTGATAGTTGTCTATAAGCATAACTTAATGTATTAATGATACTTGTGGTTCACTTTCTTATCTAGAATTCTTTCCATGTCCTCTTCTACTATGCCATCTAGATATTTTATTATTGGATGGTTGGTATCTTGGAAACATAAAGGATATGATGATAGGTATGTGAGGGAATCATCAAACTTGGGTCTATTAGTTTCTCTCCATCGAATGAAATCCATGATTATTTGGTTTTTTTAGTTCTTATTCTTAATTTTCCTCATGGAACTTTTGTTCTTCTATCACTTCGTAGAGTGCAGGTATGTTTCAAAATATTGTGAATATTCTCTCCTCTTAAGATGCAAAGATGTTTCCAACTGTTGTTAAGATCTGAGAGACATCTTGGAGTAGCATTTCCTCTTTTTATCCACAAGCTCTTTAGCATCCTTTCTCCTTTGGCTTGAAGGCAATGTCTTACACAGGGATTATTACATTGGGGGAATGGGGGGATGACGAGGGGGTTATTACAACACCTTAAAAAAAAAGAGTTTATAGAAATAAATGCAATATGCTAAAATAAAATGTTGAAAGCCTATTATCATTTAGTTGGAAGCCCTGACACTATAAATACCTTTTTGACACCAACTTCTATGTTGACATGAGTTAGATTCTTCCTTTCCATGATTCAAACTAAAAGAAAAAACACTTTCATAAAAGAAACACATTGTACAAACATGATAAGGGCTCATAGAGACGCACCAAGAGGGTCACACAAATTAATAGATCATCTCTTACCTTCTCACTCCTCCTAGTATTAAGTGTTGGGGAAATAAATAAAAAATCATTTGAAAAAAATAAATATATATTATTAATTTCATAACCCTTTTAGCATGTCCCTAGCATGAATGTAAAAATGTTCGGCAAACTAATTTCTTAGTAATTCCGACATAAATTATCAAGAAAGGGTTTGTAAAATTAGAGATGCTACATAATATGTCTATAATTCAAAGAATTAGTAGGATTTCTAACATAGACTATACGATGGAAATAGAAAGGTGAAATTTAAGAGATTTGTGAAATCTTAGACAAAAATATAGGGTCCCTTCACCAAGGGCTGCAATCTTTCAAAATGAACTAACAGTCCATTCATGCAGCTAAGAAAAAGGTACAATGCATACCATTTCCCCTTCAAAAATAAATATCACCTCTACCAAACAAAAATTTAAATGGAAGCAGGGGGAGATTAGCTATGAGATATGGTGATCACTCGGGTTGCACACGAAACCCCTATTTGATAGACCGCAAATTTTTCACCTTGGGTGGACTAAATGGTAATGCAACCAAGAGGGTTTCAACATGCATAATTTCCCTTCAAAGGTCAATCGCACTCATTCAACCAAGTAAGTAGAAAAATAAAAAAATTAATAAGCAAGCACACGTTGATTTATGATGATGAAGGAGAAATAGATTACAATCTAAAATAAAGTTATAATATATTCTACGACAATGAGGAAGATAGTAAAACATGGCCTAAGTTTGTGCGAACTCCCAACAAGCACCGCACATCCTAAATAATAAATTAATCGAAGCTTAAGTTGCATAGTTAAAATTCTTAGGCACCAACTTTGACAATTTTCCATTAAGTAAGACATGAAATCAAAGTTTCATAAGTTCCAAAAACTCTAAATGATCAAATTACAATGTTAAAAAGATGACTTGACAATGAGAGCCCCTAGAAAATCTAACTCCTAGAAAATGTGACTCTCAAAACCATTTTTTTTCATATATTTATACAAAGAAGCAAGGGGTAAAGTTCAAGCCAATTCCCCTATATATGGACTTTCAAACCATGGATAAAGTTTAAAATAAACTATGGATAAAATATGGAATCACCTTCATCTCCCATAATTGCTAACATAAATATGGAACACTTTGAACAAAAGGCACTAACTTCCTTCCCAATAACCCCTGAAGAATGGAAAAGGTATGTGGATGACATATTTGCAAAATGGAGTGATGTGAGAGATAAGATTGAAGAATTTATTACACACATCAACAACCTCTCTTAAACCCATTAAATTCACCATTGAAATAGAGAAAGAAAACCAACTTCCTTTCCATGACATCCTTCTCACTAAGAAAACTGGTAAAATTGAAGACCAGGTCTTTAGAAAGAAAAACTACACCGATAAAAACATCCATGGCGATTCCCATCACCATCTCAAAAAAAAGGTTGGCATTATCAAAACCCTTGCAACAAGAGTGTCCATAATATGTGATACAAAAAAATTGAAACATGAGTTTGACCATATTCGTAATGTCATTGAAAATAATTGATACCCTAGGAGCACCATCAACAAATCCATACAACATGCTACGATAAAAAAACAAAATAAAAAAACCCTATAGACATCGCTAAAATAACCCTAAGTTACATGAAAGGCTCCATTGATAAAATAGCGAAAATTCTAATAGATATAACATCAATGTTGCTTTCAAACCCCCCAAACAACATAAGGAAAATGATTGACTCTGTAACATATTCAATTAACCAAATGAAACACAAAGGAGTTTATTTCATTCCATGCTCATGCATAAAAGACTACATACGTGAAACAAGAATATCAATTGGCATTAGATTAAAAGAAGATATGGAAGACATATTAAGAGAAAGGGCATCAAAATCTTCCCTAGTGGAACATGCATGATCCTCTTCTCACTACATTTGCATGGAGAATGCCAAACTCATTCAGAAGGAAGACCATTATCTTAAGAGAAGAATAAAACAATCTATAGAAATAGGAAAATCAATAAACACAATGAGCTGGGATGATGGTTTAAAGATTAGCAATACATGGAAACCATTACTAAATAAAATAAATAATACTCATGATGAGCCGACACAAATCAAATCTTCCAACACATGACTATTAATAACTCCAAAAAAACTATGTTTAAAAGCATATCAATAATAAATTGTGATCCCCTCATGATGCACTCACTTTGAAGTGTGAAACGTTGTGCGTAATAAAATCATAAATAGGTTTTTCCAAATATTCTATAAAAAAATTGCACCTATATGGACTCTCTCTTCCACAAAATATAAAATGTTATGGTTTTCCTATTTTTGGAATATCATAGCTATAGAAAAACTAAAGATATGATTACACTTGATCAATTTGACAAACAATCCACCAAGAATAGTTTAGAGTTGGTTCCTTTGCTGGTTGATTGGTTTGTCTTGGATATGGCTTGACAACAACTGCAACCGAAAATATACCATTTAAATAAATGGATTTATCTTCCTATCATCACACGTTTTGGGGAAATAAATCATGATTCTTTTAACTAGGGGTGTTCTAAACACAACCCATTTCATAGAATCTTTGGATTCTTTCACATTCCTCTAAAAATCGTATTTGAAGTTCATTACACTTTTTTTCTTAACACGCTTTGTTAAGTTATGGTATGTTCTATGCTTATAATAGTTTACTTCTTCTTCTTATTATATTCCACAGATTAGCAATCACATGTACATAAAGTAAAGTGCAGATAGAACATTAAACAATCAACAGAAAACAAGCCAAGACAAGAGACACAAGATGTGGCGGCTAGCCAGGGACAAACCCCACAATGTGTGGGGAACCCTTTGATCAAATCTTCTTTTATCTTCAATAATTCAGTAGAGAGAAATAGTACAATAAATCTGATTCATATCAGTAGTAGCAAACCTTAGATCAGCAGCATCAACATTAGCGGCTTCATTATCAAACTAGGGCAGACAATATCTCACAAACCGATCGTCGGATTGACTTCATTCCAGCTCCAAAAGTTGCAGCTTCCAGAGGTGGTTTAGATGAACCTACAACGCAGTTCATATGAGGAGATCTTCTAGGGCATGCAGGTCAATCTTTACTCCTGCAGTTGCAGCTTCAGTTTCAGCAATTTCCGGCTTCAAACTAGGGCAGTCGATATATTGCAAACCGTTCGTTGGATTGACTTCATTCCACCACCAAACGTTGCGGCTTTCAGAGGAGGTTCAGATTAACATACAATGCAATTCCAAAGAGGAGATATTCTACGCCACACAAGTCAATCTTTACTTCTTTAGTTGCAGCTTCAAGTTCAATAGTTTCCGGCTTCAAACTAGGGCAGTCGATATCTTGCAAACCGTTCGTCGGATTGACTTCATTCCACCACCAAAAGTTGCGGCTTTAAAATGAGGTTCAAATGAAACTACAAAAGAGTTCCAAAGAGGATATCTTCTAGGCCACGCAAGTCAATCTTTACTTTTGCAGTTGCAGCTTTAGGTTCAACAGCTTCTGGCTTCACATGTGTGACAGAGAGACCCATTTCTGCGTAGTAGAGAAGAGACTCATTTCTGCATAGTAGAGAGAGAGAGAGATGTGATGAGATGAGTGAGTGAAAATGAGGAAAAGTCCTCTTATATTTACACACAACGTTGGTGTTTGAATAGATGCGACTGTTGGGCTTCTGAGCCTACATGAGTTGTAGGTCAGCTTGATAATAATTCCATAATCAAAATAAATTCATATCTCCATGAATACTTATCAGAATCTAACGATCTTTATATCAATCCTACACCTCTCAATGAGAGGAATCTAATAAAAATATTATCAGCCATGAATAATATGACCCACATGAAGTTTTGCCCTGGTTGCCAATTTTAACACTCCCTCTCAACCAGGGAGAACTTCATCTGCAATCTATCTATCGGTCATTACTATTCATCCATCAAATGCACTGTCCTGTACATCCTGACCCTTGCCCTGCTCTACTCTATTCTACCTGTTCTTCTTTGTCTTGTTCTGCCCTATACTGATCGGTATTGTTTTGCTCTGTTCTACTCTGCTCTGCTTTTGTCTGAATTATGAAGAAGAATAAATGATCGAGGATGTATCATACTGACTCAAAGTCAGTCTCAGTCTATGTAACACTAGTCCCAGACCAATCTCAACCAATCTAAAGTTAGCGTCATAGTGAGTACAACTCCACATGTCCTAGACCAGTATCATCCTCCACTGACTCAAACTCAGTCTCAGAGTGCATACCACTGGTCCTAGACTAGTCTCAGCTGACCCGAAGTCAGCTTCATAGTAAGTACCACTCTGTTATGAAACCAACTCAAGAAAAAGATAGAAAAGATAGATCAACGCCTCAAAATTCAGCCTCTTCGAGGGGGAAACCTTCTTTACATTACATAAATGAACAATTCTTGGATGATACAAATGACAAAACCTCCTTTCTATATATAGGAGTCTAAGGAGTCACAATATAACCCATCCGACCTAACAATAATAATATAAAGCCACAAAAATAACAATAGAGGGATTCTATGGGTCACAGTAACAACAATATGGGGATAATAGGGGTACAACAGTATTAATAAGGGGTACAATTACAATAGTAATGGGGTAATCGCTAGTATTATAGGGACCCAACATGCCCCTCTCCTTCAAAAAAGTGTTGTCCTCAACGCTTGAGTAGTTCTAGATACTTCTGTATAAAATTCTCATCCTTTCATGTGGAATCTTCAGTGGATAAGTTCTTCCACTTGATAAGATACTCCGAAATTGATCGATTTCGTAGCTGTCGAGTTCTTGTTTCTGTGACTTCTTCTTGTTGCAATATAATTTTTCCTTCATTGTCAAGTTCTAGCAATATTGTTTGAACTGGGAGCTTGTTGCCTATAACCTTCTTTAAACATGAAACATGGAAAACTGGGTGCAATTGAGAAGCTGCAGGAAGCTCCAATTTGTATGCCATAGTACCAATCTTTTGCAACACCTTGTATGGACCATAATACTTTGATGATAATTTATTATCCTTCTTAGCTTGCTTGAGGGACATTTGCTTATATGGTTGTAGCCTTAGGAATAGCCAATCACCTACATCAAAACTTCTTTCACTGCGATGTTGATTTGCCTGTTGTTTCATTCTATTCTCTGCCAACACAAGGTTATCCTTTAAGAGTTGGAGGACTTGTTGTTGATGTTCGATGTGATGTTCCACTACCTGAACCTTAGAATTTTCTCTTAAATATGATGTGATGGATGGTGGCTGATACCCATTAAGTGCCATAAACGGGGTCATTTTTGTTGCTGTATGGAAGGAAGTGTTATACCACCATTCAGCCAGAGGCAACCATTCGACCCATTGTGTTTGTTTATCAGATACAAAGCAATGAAGATATCCTTCCAAACATTTGTTTACTATCTCAGTTTACCCATCAGATTGAGGATGATAAGATGAGCTATGAGCTAATTGAGTACCAAGACAAGAAAATAATTCTGTCCAAAAATTTCCAGTGAAAATGGGATCTCTGTCACTTACAATAATCTTTGGGTTTCCATGTAGCTTTTGAATTGTTTCCATAAATGCAGTAGAAATTGTACTGGCTCTAAATGGATGTGATAATGCACAAAAGTGTGCATACTTGGTAAGTCTATCAACTAGCACCATGATGACACTCTTTCCCTCAAACTTGGGTAAACCTGTGATAAAATCCATTGAAACCTCCTCCCAAAGTTGGCTTGGAATAGATAAAGGTTGTAATAGACCTGGTGTATTATTTGTTTCAACATTATTTTGTTGGAAAACCAAACATTCCGCCACAAACTTTTGAATATCTGATTTAAGGCCATCCCAAAAAAATTCCTTCTTAACCCTGTGGTAATTTTTTAAAAATCCTGAGTGCCCTCGTAAGGGAGAAGTGTGCAATTCCATAAGAATATTTTGTTTTAGCTGGGAATTCTTACAGAGGTATAAGCGATCTTTGTACCATAACGAATCATTTTTCCAGCTAAATTTTCCCACACTTCTTCGTCATTCTTCCATTCCTCCCTTGCTTCCTTTATCCAATTTGGTTGGATAATAGAAATGGCACACAACAATGCTTCCACATCCGCATCCTTTCTTGAGAGTGCATCTGCCACCACATTTTGCTTCCCTTCTTTGTAGATGATTTCAAAGTCATAACCCAACATCTTTGTGACCCACTTTTGTTGCTCTTCAGAGGATAATCTTTGTTCTAAAAAATATTTAAGGCTATCATGATCCGTTTTTACCTTGAAGTGTCTTCCCATTAGGAAGGGTCGCCATTTCTTAAGTGCATGGAGTATTGCCAACATTTCCTTCGTGTAAAAACATTCCCTTGATTGGACGACTTTCAAAAGCAATGGGTCTTTCATCTTGCATTAGAACAACACCAATTCCATTTCCTGAAGCATCACATTCCACAAAAGGGTTTTTGTGAAGTCCGGTGTAGCTAAGACCGGTGCTTGGCACATTGCCTCTTTAGGATGTTCAAAGGCCTTTGTTGCTTCCGGAGTCCATGAAAATGCATCTTTCTTCAATAATGTTGTTAGAGGTGCTTCTATTCTCCCATAATTCTTAACAAACTTGCGATAATACCCTGTCAACCGGAGAAATCCTCGCAGATGCTTTATGGATGTGGGGATTTTCCATTCCTTAATGGATTTAATTTTGCTAGGGTCTACCTTAACCCCTTCATGAGATACAATATGACCCAGATATTCCACCTCTTGGACTCCAAAGCAACATTTGGATCTTTTTGCATATAATTGTTTTTCCTCCAATAGTTGTAGCACCCTGTCAACATGTTCAACATGATCCTTCCAAGAGTTGCTGTAGATTAATATATCATCAAAAAATACTACCACAAATTTTCTAAGGAATGGTTTGAAAATTGAATTCATCAAACCTTGAAATGTTGAAGGTGCATTGGTAAGGCCAAAAGGCATGACCAAAAATTCATAATGACCCTCATGAGCTCTAAATGTTGTTTTCAGAATTTCTTCAATCTTCATTCTCATTTGATGATATCCTGAACGAAGATCCAACTTGGTGAAGTAAATTGATCCATGCAATTCATCCAGTAATTCATCAATGACATGAATGGGAAACTTATCTTTAATAGTGAGCTTGTTGAGCTCCCTATAATCTGGACACATGCACCATGATCCATCCTTCTTGTGCACCAATACTACTGGAGCAGAGAAAGAACTTTGACTCGGTTGAATTATACCAGCCTCTAGCATTTCTGCGACCATACGTTCAATTTCACTCTTTTGGGAATAGGGATATCTGTATGGCCTGATGTTTGGAGGAACACTTCCTGGAATCAGATGAATAGCATGATCATGATCACGCATAGGTTGGAGACCTTTGGGAGTCTCAAATACCTTGGAATGATTGTCCAGGACTTTTTTGAGATCTAGAGAAATAGATGATTTCGATGTGGAAACATCTAGCGAACATAATTGTGCAATTACACCTATTTGTTCCTTTTTTAGAAGCTTTGTCATACCATTAGAGCTAATTATCTTTCCTAGTTTCATTGCAATACCCTTTAATTCAACTTCCTTTCCTTCCGTAGAAAATTTGATGAAAAGTTCTTGAAAATTAAAAACTATTGTACCCAAGGATTGTATCCATTGGACTCCTAGTACAACATCAACACCTCCCATTGGAATGGAAAGCATTGGGCTAGTCAATACATATTCTCCCATGGATAGCTTGATATTATGGCACTTTCCAGAGCAATTTATTGTTCCTCCATTTGCAGCCATCACTTCACACTCTGGTGTTGTATATAAGAAGCAATTCAATTCTTGTTGCTACCTTACAATGAATAAAATTGTGGCTACTTCGTGAATCAATCAACACTATTACCTTTTTCTTCTAGATTTGTCCTTCTATCTTGATGGTTTGAGGAGTGGTAATTCCCACCAATGCATTACAAGATATGGTCGGATTCATTTCTTCTTTATCTAGGCTTTGTGCTTGGAGTATATCCTCTTGTTTTCACACTTCTTTCTCCTTTTCTTCTTCCTCTTCACAATCTATGTAGAATAATTTCTTCTCAGCACACTTATGACCTTTAGTGTATTTGCTATCACAACTGTAACAAATCCCTTTTGCTCTTTTTTCTTCCAGTTGTTGTCGTGTCAACCTTATAGGTTGTGGAAGACTAGGGGCAACAACACTTCCGTCTTTATAGTTGTGAGTGGTATGCTTCCTGGTTGCCATAATTTTACTTTCCATTTTTCTTGCTAACCTGAATGCCTTCTCTAATGAATCAGGTTCCCAAAGGCAAACATCATGTGGGATATTATCCTTTAAAGACCCTATGAACACATCAATCCTATGCTCCTCTGGAATATTTTTTACCCTTATTTTCAATTTTTGGAACTCCTCAATGTGCTCCATTATTGAACCCTTTTGTTTGAGACTTATCAATTGGCTAAAGAAAGTGTTTCTTTTTGTATCCTCATAATGTGCTATCAATTCTTCCGTAAAAATTGCCCAAGTGATAAATTGTTTACAAGAGCAAAGCCATTGATACCATACAAACTGATTTGGTTCCAAATATAAAGTTGTAATACGTACCTTTTGTGTGTTTTGCACATTATTGAGATCAAAAAATTGCTCCATTTGTAATATCCATGTTGCGAGATCCTTGCCATCAAACTTCCTCATATCGATTTTTGGAATATGGTGGGTCTTCGATTCAACATTAGAGTCTATGAAATCATGATTAACATTTCTTTTATTCTCATCATGAGTTTCCTTTACTACCGTTTTACCATTAGTAAGCATTTCTTGTAGAAAATTTGTTAAATCTGTCTTCAAATTTGTCTTCAAATCTTCCATGCTTGTCTTCAAATCTTCCATGTTTGTCTTCAAATGTATCTTCAAATCATCCATCTTAGCTTCCACGTCAATCATCTTAGCTTCTACACATTTCTTTAAACAGTCCATCTTAGCTTCTACACCTTTCTTTAAACCATCCATCTTAGCTTCTACATCTTTCTTTAAACCATCCATCTTAGATTGTGTTCCTTTTTGTGCAAGGGACAGTTGTTGCACTTGGTCTTGTAATTTTGATATATCATGATGCATTTCTTCCTCTTCTTCACGAGTCATGCTAGATCTTTCTGGTTCCTTACTAGGTGTTTGCATTTTCTTTCCTAGAGGCATCAGTTACCAATAATAATTCTCTACTATTCCCTTTTAATTCCTTCAAAATAAATTTCAAACCAATCTTAAGCAAAAATTTAAAAGAATCCACACACCTTTTTCACTTTGTAGGAGCTTGATATTGCCTCTGATGTATCTCTGTACATTCAAATCATCCAGTTCTAAAATTGTGATCTACAGTAGCCCTCTTTGTCCTCTTTCTGATGCCTCCAGTCTGATCCAAATTGGATTCTCCAAGGAAGAGTTATGCAAAATCTCCCACAGTGACCTGATTATAGACTAGTTCAGTAGAGTGAAATTGTACGACATTCCACGAGTCACTGTTTCGACCTTTGGCTCTGCAAAATATATAAAAGAAACTACAGTCTATCCTCTTTCTATACCTTCTTACGAAATTTCAATCTGATTCTCAGAGAGAAAGTTATGACGATTTTCCCCAGGTCACCTGTTTGGAATGTAATTCAGGAGTCTGCAAAAAGACCAACTTCCTCAGATCATATATCCGCAAATATAGCGCGAAAAGCTATGAAATTTGGACCTGAGCTTTAGCGCGATGTCTTCTCAAATGGGTTTTGTTTTTCGCTTCTGAAACATCACAGAAAAAAAGTTATAGCGAAAATGCCACAATGACCTGTTTGGAGCAGCGAAACCCTAGAATCCAAAGCTCTGATACCAAATGTTATGAAACAAGCTCATAGAAAAGATAGATCAATGCCTTAAAATTCAGCCTCTTTGAGGGGAAACCTCCTTTACATTACATAAATGAACAATTCTTGGATGATACAAATGACGAAACCTCCTTTCTATATATAGGAGTCTAAGGAGTCACAATATAACCCATCCGACCTAACAATAATAATATAAAGCCACAAAAATAACAATAGAGGGATTCTATGGGGCACAATAATAACAATATGGGGATAATAGGGGCACAAAAATATTAATAAGGGGTACAATTACAATAGTAATGGGGTAATCACTAGTATTATAGGGACCCAACACACTCCTACCACTGGTCCCATACCAGTATCGCAGTCTCAGAGAGTGTACCAGTGGTCCCATACCAATCTCAACTGACCCAAAGTCAGCGTCATAGTATGTACCACTCTCACTGGTCCCAGACCAGTAGTGCACTGACACAAAGTCAGTCTCGGAGTATGTACCATTGGTCCCATACTAGTCTCAACTGACCCGATGTCAGCGTCATAGTATGGTACAACTCCTACCACTAGTCCTAGACCAGTATCACAGTATCAGAGAGTGTACCACTGGTCCCAGACCAGTCTCAACCGACCTGAAGTTAACGTCATAGTATGGTACAACTCCTACCACTGGTCCGAGACCAGTATCATTGATCCCAGATCAATGGAGGCCATCCTAGCATAGGGAGTACGGTAGATACAACGATGCGTCCACCAGTACTACTATTGTCCCTAACTCCATTTCCCTACTCACTGATCAGATGAGAGGTACTTCCCATGAGTCCCAGACTGCATGGGTAGGATGCCTCGACAGGAGAACTAATCAATCCTATCCTCACAGGAGAACACATCAATCCTGCTATAATCGCCATGGAGAACACATCAATTCAGGCTGCCATGGAGAACACATCAATCCAGGCCTCATAGGAGAACACATCAATCCAGGCCTCACAGGAGAACTAATCATCCTACTACACAGGAGAGCGAGTCATCCTGTTCCACAAGAGAGCGAATCATCTTGTCCACAAGAGAGCGAATCATCTTGTTCAGGTGCACACCACCAGGGGAGGGTGAGTCACCCAGTGGTCGTATGTTGCTCCAGTAATAACCGCAAGCCCTCAGAGCTCCCAGAGCTCAATGTATGCAACATGCAGGACCCTTGTATAAGGGTTTCTCGATGACTCCAAGTTTTTTGGAAAAATCACAAATTAGATCTTTCCTCGGGGCTTTGACAAGGTGTATTGACCTGTACATCATCTTAACGCGATGGAGCATCCTTGCTCATTGACTTACCATATACCACATGATGTCTATCTACTGGAGGAATCAACGAATACGGGATTCCTCAATAATCAATCCCACCTCTATTTGTTACAGAGAATCACAATGGTATGTGTTCAAATAGCTCACTGAAGAGCTTCCCCAACCAGGCAGCTTCATACGAGATCATACTCGTAGATATGTATCCGGTCTCGATGGTGCTTATGGAGAATGACTTATGCTTCCTACTCATCCATTATATCGAAGCAGAATCCAAAGAGAAATAGCACTAAAAAGTGCTCCAATGATCCTCCACACTACCTGCCTAATCAACATTCGAATAATCATGCAGTTTCATATTTCCTGTAATGTATCTCAATCCATTAGTAATTGTGCCATGAAGATATCTTAGAAGATTCTTGGCATCAATGCAGTCAGGCTCAACCAAATATGAGCTCACAGTGCTAACTGCAAAACATATGTTCAGACGGAGGTTCACCAAGAACATCAACGCGAATGAGTTTTTGAAACTCAGAGGCATTTTCCAAATCTGGTCTGACATCACTACCATATAACTTCTAAAGGTTAAGATACTCGAGGTAGTCATAGGCTTGCAGTCCATCATACAAAATCTTTCCAATATCTTTACCACATATTTTCCTTGAGATAGGAAAATTTCCCTTGGCTTCTACCATACTTGAAGTCCTTGGTCCTTCATTTCAAATTCAGAAGCCAACTCCCTCTTACATTCGTGAATGAGAGGGTCTGCGCCTGTTAGAAAGAGGTCATCCACATACAACACCAGTATGAGAGGCTTTTCATCTTCAACATTAAAGTAAAGGTTAGGATCAGCTTCACTCCTTGTGAATCTTCATCAAGTAACTGTCGATCCTCTCATACCATGCTCGGGGTGCTTGCTTCAGTCCATAGAGAGCCTTCTTCAACCTGCATACATGAGATTTTCGATCATAAATTTCAAATCCTTCGGGTTGCTCCATATAGACCTCTTCTTTGATCGAGCTATGTAAGAACACAGTCTTGACATCAACCTGATGTAGGTTCCATCCTTGTGAAGCGACAAGGGCTATGATCGAGCGGATGGTCATATATCTGGTAACAGGTGTAAATATCACATCATAGTCTATACCTTCCTTCTGGGAGAAACCACGAGCAACAAAATGAGCCTTATACTTTTCCATACTTCCATCTGTTACATGCTTTATCTTGTAAATCCATTTGGAAGTGACAACTGTCTTATGCTAGGGTATGGGAACTACTTCGCAAACATCATTCTTCATGATAGACTCATATTCTTTGGTCATAGCATCCTTCCATACTTAATGCTTGACAACATCTGAGAATGATGAAGCTCATTTTGTATGATCATGCTCATGATGGTTAGGTATCACTGATACCTGTTATGTTTCTTACTTTGACGGAAGGTTCCTCAGGGTGTAGTATGTCCTTCAGCATCATCAAGTATCCCCCTAAGCCATGAAGGCCTCTTCCTAGAAGAGGAAGGTTCAAGTGGAGGAGGATCAATCAGATCCATGGGTTCTTCTACATCACACATTGATTCATCATGTTTTTCTTTCGGTTCCCTGTTGTTGGCTTCTTGAGAGCTCCTCAAAGTCAGAATATTGTTCACCTTGCTAAGAGCCATATCTTCACCAAAGGTGACATCATGACTAATTACGACTTCCCTTTGACCGACTACATAGATTCTATAGCCTTTAGTATTTTGACCATAGCCCACGAAAATTCCCTTCTTTCCAGATGCACCCAATTTATTTCTTTTCTCTTTCAACACATGAAAATATATAGCGCTTCCAAAAATTCTAATATGAGAAACATCAGGTTTCTTACCAGTGAAATTTTCTTCAGGAGTCTTGAAACCCAATGCTTGATGAGGGCATCTAATTTTGTACATATATGGTAGTGTTTGCAGTTTCAGCCCATAGAAACTTCGAAAGTGTTTGATCATGTAGCATGGCCCGGACAACTTCCACAATCGTGCAGCTCTTCCTTCCTGCCACACCATTCTGCTCAGGAGTATGTGGTGTAGTAGTCTCCCTCTTAATGTCTGCCTCAGATATGCCTGAGTGAACTAACTGTAATATATCGGAGGTCTCGCTTTGGCTTGAGGGGGATAGTCCCCTTCTAAGCTTTCGTTCGGCACATCCCGAACTATACCTTCTTTCTCTACTTGGAATTTGGGCATCCTTGTTACCATCTGTCTTACATTGGGCAGAGCTTTGTAATGAAGGCGGGCAAACCTCCGATGCCAAAGTTCGGACTGAAGAGTTGTGTCACAAGACATGACACCTAGTGGACATCCATCGACCTGATATAACACTAAACCCAAGAGTAAAGGTATCTTTAACATTATTTTTCCATATACATACCTTTCCATTACTGAAGGTTACCTTGTAGCCTTTGTCTTCCATTGCCGAGATGGACACTATGTTCTTTTTGAGGTCAGGTGCAATTAATACATCTTAGACTTTCTAGCATTCTTGAATGGTTGTCCTCTTCCTCGATCCCCAGCTCTCCTCTTACCTTTGCTGTTGACTTTTTCATTCCTTTGATTTGCCATCAGAGTGATTTTGATCATCATCCCAGTGTGAGTCCTTTCTTTCAGGGCACTCCCTTACATAGTGACCTGCTTTATCGCAGATGTAACATCGTCCTTTTATTCAACCCTTTGGTCCAGCCTTTCCTTTTGATTTAATCCCGGAATTATTTCTTTTCTTAGCATGAGAAGAAAAGGCAGCAGGAGGACCTTTAGGCATGGGAATTTCTTACTCTTTTTCCCTTGTTTCTTCTTAAATGCATCTAACCATTAATTCCTCAAAACTAGGAATTACATTATAGTTCAGAAGAGTAGTCCTGAACACATATCATTCGAATGGTAATCCTCCAAGATTCATGTGTGCCATTTCCTAGTCTATTGTAGATTTCCTTGGAGGTGTCCAATTCAGAGATGTAGGCCACCAAGTGCTAGTCAATAGAGTCTTGGATGATCTTCCATTTCGACTTCTTCGGTTTTCTATTTGTTCCATGCAGAAGCGGATGCATTTGATGGAGGCTCAATAATATTGCCTCTTACATGGTCCAGCACTCCTGTATCTTCTAGGGTTAGATCGATAGACATCTTTCATGCATGATAGTCATCTTTCTTATGAAGCTTGCCTTCGGTAGAGTGTTGAGGACCTCATAGTTCTTTTAGGATAGCCTTGCCAATCTTCTCTTCAGTGATTGCTCTTGCTCTTGCTTAGGCTTTGTCTTCACCTCAGCTCTAATACCACGTTAAGTTATGGTATGTTCTATGCTTATAACAGTTTACTTCTTTTTCTTATTATATTCCATAGATTAGCAATCACATGTACATAAAGTAAATTGCAGATAGAACATTAAACGATCGACAGAAAACAAGCCAAGACAAGAGACACAAGATGTGGTGGCTAGCTAGGGACAAACACCACAATGTGTACGGAAACCCTTTGATCAAATCTTCTTTAATCTGCAATAATTTAGCAGAGAGAAATAGTACAATAAATCTGATTCATATCAGTAGTAGCAAACACTAGATCAACAACATCAGCATTAGCGGCTTTATTATCAAACTAGGGCAGACGATATCTAACAAACTGACTGTCGAATTGACTTCATTCCACCACCAAAAGTTGCAGCTTCCAGAGGAGGTTCATATGAACCTACAACACAGTTTAGATGAGGAGATCTTCTAGGCCACGTAGGTCAATCATTACTTCTACAATTGCAGCTTAAGTTTCAGCAGTTTCCAGCTTCAAACTAGGGCGGTCGATATCTTGCAAACCGTTCATTGGATTGAGTTCATTCCACCATCAAAAGTTGTGGTTTTCAGCGGAGGTTCAGATGATCCTACAACGCAGTTCCAAAGAGGATATATTCTAGGCCGTGAAATTCAATCTTTACTTCTGTAGTTGCAACTTCAGGTTCAACAGTTTCCGGCTTCAAACTAGGGCAGTCGATATCTTGCAAACCATTCGTCGGATTTACTTCATTCCACCACCAAAAGTTGTGGCTTTCAAAGGAGGTTCAGATAAACCTACAGTGAGGCTCCAAATAGGAGATCTTCTAGGCCACGGAAGTCAATCTTTACTTCTGCAGTTGCAGCTTCAGGTTCAACAGCTTCCGGCTTCACATATGTGAGAGAGAGACCCATTTATGCGCAGTAGATAAGAGACTCATTTCTGCGTAGTAGAGAGAAAGGGATGTGATGAGATGAGTGAGTGAAAATGTGGAAAAGTCCTATTACATTTATACACAACGTTGGTGTTTGAGTAGATGCGACTGTTGGGCTTCAGAGCCTACATGAGTTGTAGGTTGGCTTGATAATAATTCCATAATCAAAATAAATTCATATCTCCATGAATACTTATCGGAATCAGATGAACTTTATATCAATCCTACACCTCTCGACGAGAGGAATCTAATAAAAATATTATCAGCCATGAATATGATGACCCACATGAAGTTTTGCCCTAGTTTCCAATTTTAACACACTTTGATTGAGACATTGATCATGAGTAGGTTTGTGCAATCAACCTGGATACATTCTATAAAACATGAATCCATGTGATCAACTCCAACAAGAAAAACCTTATCTTTGAATTCCACCTAGAGCTGCAAAGACATGCCAACCTTGGAGTTCAGTGATAGAATTACATAGGAGTTGTAGAACTAAACTATGAAAAAGTCGTTATTAGTAAAAATAGGAATAATCCTTTCGAATTCGTAAAAAATAAAGGAAAATAATCATAATTAACTATGCCAAAGCTTGTCGTAGTATATTAGTGAAAAAACATGGTAAAAAGAGGTGATGAACGATTGAAATGATCAGGTAAAATGATAAGGAAAAGGTGTTTTAAATGGTTAAAAAGTTGAAAAAATGGTGGCTCAACACTTTCAAGCTTCACATCCTTTATCTCTTCATTTTTGGAATTATCCATCATCTCACATGTAGCACATGTACATTGTCCTCATGATATTGATCATAATAAAATAAGTCCCTTGATATTAAGATGTTTCATAAAAAAACAATTTTTCAGAGACATGAGACTCTTTCTCATAATGTTTGGCTATTTTGCCGATGATATCACCTATCCTTCTTATGGTTTTACATGTAGATTCATAACTATGACCATTCTACCTGTAATATGCACTTTCACTCAACCAAAAAACACTAGTTTCTCATATAAGTAACAAGTTTGTCACATAGCCACAAAGGGTTATCACACCATACATCCTTGTGATCCTGATATATAATTTTCTACCATAGATTTATTTATTGCATAAGAAGGTCACTCCCTCACTAAGTGGAATTGATACAATGCTTCTACCAAACTCCTCAAGTTCAACACGAAATTGGATTGGCCAATCCCAACAGATTTTCATTCTACAATCACTAATAGTAGATCCATTATAAACATAACATTCATCTTTTGTACACAATTTACAAAATTGGTAGCTTTTTGAACCACAACTTGAAATTAACAAGTTGAATAACAAATTGATAAAAAAATGACATGTAGTCATTTACACTTTACTCTTAGCCTCTACACGTACAAGTGTCATGAGTATAATATATGTGGACTAGTTTCGATTGATGGGGCTCATTCATGGCCCAAGCTTCCACGTATAACAATTTGACTAGGTCCTCATTGGAGCAACAAACCCAATAATGTTGTGGTGGAAAATGTAATGAACATGCTACCAAAATAAACCTTAGACCATTCTCATTATCAAACAAGCCAACAACCATTGTTATTATCAAATAAGCTAACAACCATCATTAACTCTTATTAGATCGGCATATATTTTTCTTCACAAATTAACTTTTATAGGCTACGCATACTCTTTGCTAACTTAATGATCACACCCTACTTAATAAATGATGGAAAAACACCATATGGTCATGCACAAACTACAACTATACAAGAACAGCAATAAACATGTCATATCATTTGCTCAAGAAACAATCTTTATTCACCTATAAAAAAAGTCATAATCATGAACACTTTTCTTCTCATTTATGTTGACTTCGATATCGCAACATAATAAAAAATGAGGGAGTACACATGATTTCACATATGCTTTTTATTTAATAAGATCATAATATTTATGAAAGTTCTTTCTCATATTAATATATATTATTTTATTAATTCAATTTTTAAATTAACTAGACTTAAATGTTTTAATATAAAATTTAATATTTTTTAAATTATTTCTATATAACTAAATTTTACATTATAATACCTCATACTACAAATACTACAACCAATCTTATAAAATAAAAGGGGACATTTGTATATTGAAATAAACATTCTTAATCCCACCATATCTGTAATGGCAGAAGTGTCCTCAGACACACAATTTTATTAATCAAAAAAGGAATTACATATTAATTTTGTAAGTGTTTACACACACACTCCAACACTCTTTCGATGAGGAGAATGAACAATATATAAGCTTAATTTCCTAACCTATTCTAGTTATGGACTACTTATTAAATTAACAAGTGTCCATTTACAATAAATGCAATTCTAACCAATCTACTAACTCTACTCCTAAATTGGAGCCTAAGATACAACATTATTCTAGATGTCATATCTTTTACAACAATATTCTATTTCTAAGTGTCTCCAATATTTAATTAAATATTCTAAATAAATAAATATTCTATACTAACTTTGTGAACTATGAATTTTGTATTTTGGATCATCTAACATCCCCCCTATGATCCAAAGATACATTACAATAGATACCAAGTTCATCTGTGAACTTAGTAAATTTGATTCTGCCAAGTGGTTTTGTGAAAATATCGGAGACCTGATCTTCTGAAGGACAATAAACTAGCTTGACGACATCCTTGGGAATGAGGGATCTATTGTGATGATACTTGGTGTCCACATGTTTTGTCTTGGAATGAAAAACTAGATTCATGGCAAGCTTTATGGCTGACTGGTTGTCAATGAATAATGATGTAGCTTCTACTTGAGGAATGCCCAAATCCTACAAAACTCTGTGCAACCAAACAATTCAACATGCTGCTTCCCATGTTGATATGTATTATGCCTCAGATGAAGAAGTGGCCACTATAGCTTGTTTCTTGCAACTCCAAGATACTAAACTTGACCCCACGTTAATTAAATAACAAGAGGTTGATGCTCGATCATCAATACTTCCAGCAATGTCGGCATCTGAAAATCCTCCAAGTATAAAGTTTTTTTGTCAATATGTAAAGAAGACCAAAATCTTTTGTTCCTTGGATATATCATAGAACCCTTTTGGTTGCATGCCAGTGGTTGTCTCATGGTTCCTGCATAAAACGTGAAAGAATACTAACTACATAAGATAGATCTCGTCGAGTCATTGTCAAATAAATCACGCTGCCAATTAGTTGCCTATAAGTAGTGTTGTCTATCATTCCCCCCCTTCAATAATGGAAAAAGTCTCCTCAGATACACATTTTTATTAATCAGTAAAGAAATTAAATATTAATTTTGCAACAGTTTACACACACACTCCAACACTCTTGCAGTCAAGAGAATGAGCTATATACAAGCTTAATTTCCTAACCTATTCTTTTTTTTTTGTAAGCTACAGTAGTGCCTTTCTTTTTCTATTCATATAAAAACAGGTTAAGCCATATACATCATTTTGGTGGCCTCAACCCGCCCAGATGGGAAACCGGATCTGTTGGCCACCTCAAATTATTATAAGCCATCCAATAACAAAAATGAATAAGTCTACCAATCCATGCTAAATAAACTTCGCAACAACAAATGCTAAGCGTGTTCCAGACAGTCATGAAACTACTAACAAGAAAATGGAAAACTATCCTCAGAAAACAAACATGATAAACAACTGCATGAACTACAATTTCAATCTTCCACAATCTCCAGAGCTACTGCCGTGTCCCTCATTGTTGGAGTAATCTTCTTCATCTGTTGTTCGATTTTGTCTAGCTTGCTATCCTGCATAACCATTATGATTTGAAGATTCTTCATTTCTTTCTTCATATTAGGCATACCCTGGGCCAGCTCAGCCATTTCACCTACTACTTGTTCTAGCGCCTTGGCGATTAAATGCTTCTGCATCCAGTAAACATGCAATGCCTGCTTGTATAAAGTCATTCGTCCCCTTGTGTTTCTTGGTTCAGGAATGAGGTCTCCCCACTCCTCCATTTCTAGATCCAAGTCTCCTTCCATTACATTTTCTTCCAGTTCCTAATTGAGCTTGCGGATATCTTCATCGGTTCCTTCTCTATATTCCCTCTCTGCTTCTTGCATTGTTTTTCTCATGGTTTTCTTACTGCGTCTCTGAGGAGCTGGCATAGAGGTCGTTGGGTCATTACGAAATGGCTAGTTATGCCTGCCTCTTCCACCACGCCCCCTTCCTCGACCTGGGCATGCCATTTTTCTCCTTACAGTCACCTATTTACCATGGCCAACAGCGAAGGTTAGATTCTTCGCAATTACTTTTGTTCCCATCTATTGAGTTTCCCTCTCCCAAATTTTACCCTCCCCACTCCAAATTCTGCTAACGTTCTGGCTACTCCAAGGCATCCCTCCCCTTGGGCATGGTAAGTGGGTGCTCTCTATAGTCTTATCCGCCTCCCAGACTGCTTGTTTGACCACCTCAGACTACCCCTGTGCCCAGTACTTGCAGGATCCCGACAGGCCTTTACCATGGTCTTTGCGGTTCCTTACTATGTTAGGCCCTTCCTCCGTATTTGTCATTTTTCCACCCTCCACCTCCTTACTACATGCTGTAGGGGAGATTTCCAACTCTTGCATACTTCTCCCTCTCTCTGCTACTCCTACTTCACCCCTCTCTTCTATCATACTACCAAAGATTGAAAAAAATTCAAGATCAGGCTTTGAGAATACATACTTGGACCTTTGCTCAGCCTCAGAAGAAACATGTCCGCGCTGCACTCTGGCCGTCCCCTTCCTGCACTGCGTAATGATCTCACTACCACTCTTCGCCACCCTTATTAACAACCTCCCACCTATCCTGCAACCCATCATCCTTCCACCGTCGTTTCCTACTACCTCTTCCCCCACTCCCCTGTCAACTCTATGCCTCGGGGTTCTATCCTTCCTGCATGTTGTCCCCGCGTCCTGTTGTATCATTAGAATTTTTGGTGGCCAGCCTTGCCAGCCTTTCCCCCTCATGATCCTTTCACATGTCTTTTCCCAGTCTCTCACTCCGATCGGGGGCAATTTCCTAACCTATTCTAGTTATGGACTACTTATTAAATTAATAAGCATTCATTTACAATAAATGCCATTCTAACCAATCTATTAACTCTACTCCTAAATTGGAGCCTAAGATATGACATTATTCTATATGTCATATCTTTTACAACAATATTCTATTTCGAAGTGTCTCCAATATTTAATTAAATATTCTAAATAAATAAATATTCAATCCTAACTTTGTGAACTGTGAATTTTGTATTTTGGATCATCTAACAATTTATGATTAATAAAATTGTTATATTAAATTTATGAATTTTTTTATTTTTATCTCTAATTAAATATTGAGAAATAAATATAGTTTTAATTTATATTGTTATTATATATTTGTTTAGAAGTTAAGTTAATTTTTAATATTGGTTTATTATTATGGTTATGATTTATTTATTTTAGTTTTTAGAAATTATAGTTTATTTATTATATTATGACCAATATAAATATAATAATTTTTATTTGAAAGTATGTAAATTTAGGTATTTCATTATTTATTTTTGATAATTATAATATAATAAATACAATATTTATAAAATTGAAGTATTTATGGGCGATAGAATTATATTTGAAAACTATTAATCCATTAATTATTATAAATTTCCTACACATTAATAAAAATTGGAAATTTATTTAGAATAAAGACATAATATTAATAGAAAATGAAATCTTAACACATCATAGAAACATATTAATGTAACAAAGAAATTCATAACACTTCCTAAATAATTAGTAATAGTAGAAGTATTAATTAATAACTAGTGGGATTAGAGATATTATTTAATATTAGACTAACGGAGGCACTATAACACAAGTCAAATAAGTGGAAACCGTATGGTTTGAGCCCTTAAAGAAGTGAATACGTGAGGAGTCTCATCCATTTCTCATTCAGTGATCATGAGGTAACGTGTGCCCCTAAGGTGCTAGCCCTCAATAGATTGATATTCTTTTATCCTTTTGATATTATTTTTGATCTAGTAGATAATGTGTTATGGAACTAATGATCCAGTGATCAAATTTTAGCTCAAAAATGAAAATGCCTAGATAATTTTGAAACTGCCATCAAGTTGAAGCGTTTGTCTTTCTGAATCAAATGGAACTTATTTTAGCTAAATTCGATGTTTTATACTCAAGTTATTGTGTTCTAATTGTTTGGCCCAACAACTAAAAAATTAGCAAGTTTGTTGATTAGGCAACCTACCGCTGACAACATTAGCTTGATTGGGCATGTACATACCAATGAGAACCCACAAAGCGATAGCATCATATTAGGTGAGTTGGCCCATTGTTATTGGTTCTTTTTATTATGCTGGACCAATAACGGTGTGCCATGTGGCCCAACGAGAGGCCACCATGTGGTTTCCCATGGTTGACCAAAATTTTTGTATGGGTCAGGTAGGTTAGCTAAGATTGGAACCTACGACCTTAAATCTAGTAGCCTACTACCTTTCCACTATACCACAGATAGGATTCTTATACCATAATGGCCTTGGGACTATATAAGCTTTATGAAGCACATATATGAGAGGAGGCATTGGGTGGCTAGCCCCGTCCCCTAGTCATCTTCCATAACATGACCTTGGGTGCAAGGAGTTTGGGGCTAGAGACCTTATCCCAGTATCTAATCATGGGACTCCTCATGACCACTAGTGAGAACGACGTATGATCGTTGATGGGAGGGGGCTTAGTGTTGGCCCTAGCCCATCGTCACTTGCCGCCTCCATAGGTCACTGACACAACAATCAATAAGGAGTTTGAATGGGGGAAATTCCTCAGCCATATGGCCACAAATGTGACCACGACAAAGCATGAGGGGGCTACCATGGTAAGGGTATACCATTCGCACAGCCCTAGGCACTATGGCCAATATAAGACCACCGACGTGGAAATTAAAGGGCTAGGCCAACGCGGGCGAGCGGTTAGCCCTAGCCTCTGACTACATGGCTTATGTGGCAATAGTTTTTGTAGTTAAGGGTTATTAGATGAATTAATGGTCCAACAAAATTCACCTTCGACCAATGAATTTGTCACCTCCCTAGTGGGAAACAATGCAAAATTGTAGCATTGTTATATTGTTTAACCATTTTGTAGGATGGACAATAGAGAAGGAGTTGACAAAACTTGTGCGGGCCATAAATTGGTGATTTTTTGGTCTTTTGGAGCTCAAGAGGAGTCCATATAGGTGTTTTGGACATTATAGATCCAATGATGACCTTTGTTTGCTGATTATAGCACATTTGAAGAGACTTTTGTAGGTTCAAGTCCGTGGGTGTATGGATAAATCAGTGTTTTGGAGGAGTTCGTGAAGGTGTTTAAGCATGGAGAAGGCCTTGTAAGGGTTCTCTTACCTTCAGAAGTTTATTACAGTAGCTATGACTTTTAGGGTCTAGCTCATTTTATCATTTCTCACTATGTCTTATTGAGGAAAGCCTTTTTATTATACCTCAATCTAGAATTGAAGTACTTGTATGTTCATTTTCAGATGGAGTATTGGGTCTCTGTAAGAGATATCTTTTATTGTTGATGGTATCATGATTGACTATAGGTTGTCATGTTTTTTATAGTGAGATTTATTTGTAGGAGAATGTTTCCTTGAAGGGGAAACTAGCCACTTATTTTATTTGCAAACTTTATGTGCTCTTTTTCACTGAATATATGGAGTAGTCTAGCTATGTTGGTAGACCCAAAGATGTAGTCCAAGAGGGGTGAACTCCATCACGAAATTATTTGTAGTTTCTCTTCATGAATGCATGTATGAGTCAAATGATGATATTTTCATTGTGTTTTAATACATGAAAAAACTCGTTGATAGTCCTTGAAGAGACATTTGAAAACCTGTTTTGTCATAAGACCCATTTTTCCTTACAAAGCGTCA
Source organism: Pinus tabuliformis (assembly GCA_031772625.1). Taxonomy (NCBI): domain Eukaryota; kingdom Viridiplantae; phylum Streptophyta; class Pinopsida; order Pinales; family Pinaceae; genus Pinus; species Pinus tabuliformis. Next base: position 917,178,403 of record CM062820.1, read on the forward strand.
AGAGAATGATCACTTTATAGGAATGAGAAGTTCTCCTCCAATTTCAGATCAGCTAAGGAAGTGAATTTTTTCTCTCTCTAGCTGGAGGGAGAATATTTTATTTTTCTATACTCCATTGGGATGAATGGAGGCCTTCTAACACTCTCGATTCCTAAGTTGAAGGTTCTCTCTTTATCCTCATTTATACTCCAATGGGATGAATGGAGGTCTTCTTATGTCCTTCAACCCTAAGTTGAAGGTTATCTCTTCATCCTCTTTTATGTATGTATAATGCCTAATTTAGAAGATTGTGACCTATCATCCTCAATCCAAATTCTAAGCATATATTTAATTGAATCGAAGAATGAACCACTTGATGAAGGAACATGGATGATAGCAACACAAATATCTTATTATGGAAAGAATAATGAAAAAATCATGGGACAGAGCCCATGAAATAGTTTTCCTTCATTGGGATTCTAATGCATGAGCATCTTTCAAAAGTGAGCTCAGTTGTTACCTCTAGAAGGTCTTAGAAATTTTTAGCGGAATTTTGTTTCCTCAATATCATGAATGTTGTAATTTTGTTTATTTTCCTAGGATTATCATGGTTTTATAAAATTATAAATGTGTTTTTGAAAAGAGTTTCTTTTTTCAATGCAATGAAAAAATATTTATAAGTTACAAATTTATTTGTATTTGTATAAATTTAGATTATCTATGTTTAAATAAAACACTGAGGCATCAAATTCGATAGTGGGCACAGTATGAATAGAATGAATACTAAGAATATTAAAGGAAATTTTTATATTGTTTATATTTTGTTTTTATACATTTAATGATCTTTCTCTCTGAACTCGATACTTGTAGTTTTTTTATATATTATTTACCCATATTTCCATGTTGTGTTCATTTTGGTCTATAGTGGAATAGGTAATTTATAAGTGAATTATAAGTGAAATCGTAGAAGGATAAAATAATTCACTATAGGCTTCTTTGCAAGGTAAGCTTCGAAAAATGACTACTTTTAGTGGGTTACACTTTAGCTAGCTAGGATTAGGGCAAATAGAAAATAATTATCTCGATGATGATGCATCTTGGCAACCTTATACCTCATACCGTAGTTAATGGAGACATATATTGATAGGTTTTGTTACCATTTTCATTAATTGAGGTCTATTCACTAGACTAAAAACATTTCTTACACATTTTTTATTATCCTAAACTTCTTAGTGCTCAATTAAAACTTGGCAATTCACATAATTAGGTTTCATTTTTTTATGTTTCATCAACCAAAAAAATGAAAAGTGTGAGGTGCATGTCTTTATTTCCCCCAGTGGCATGATTCTGAATTAACATAACAATGTTCAATAAAGCTAACTTTCGTTACTCGACATTCAATCAATTGAAATAGTGGAAATAATGAGTGTCAAGTCTTGTTTCTTCTAGTTGTTAGGTGGACCCATGATGTAGTAAATGATTATGGAAAGTGATGGGAAATTGTGTTATGTTAATTTATAATCTATCAAATAGATCAGATTCCAAAGAGGAAATAAAATAAGAACTCTTGAATTGTATCCCTATGGCCAATTAAAAAAATTAAAAGACAAGATAAGGAAGAAGAGTTAGTGATAAATATTAACTAATGGGAATTTATGGAATTTGTAGAACTATATATGAATTCTAAAAAACAGGAAATGTTGATATCACAATTAGAGGAGAGAGAGAGGAAGAGTTGAGTAAGGGATTAAGTCCAAGTCATTTTGTGCGAAACTTGAATATTTTTGCAATACATTATTTCCTTGTCTGGTATGCCTTTAATGTGGCTCTGACATGAAAGTTGAAATTTTCTCAACTTGGGTATTGTTGTACATTCCACAATCTATGGGGATTTCTAAGGTTTAGATTATGGGTGATTCTGAGGTGGTAATTGATTATACTGCATGAAAAAATAATATTCAAACGGTCAGAGTCCAATCCATACTCAAATCAAAATCGAGAGACCATATGCAGTTTCAAGTGGACTCTTTTCATAATATTATAAGAGAAATCAATAATGAAACTCACGAGTTCTCCAAAAAAGCCCTCAATCTTGATGGAGGAACTATAGTTTCTCGAGAGTTCTCTAAAGGTCATATTTTACGAGATATTATCTTCCAATTTAATATCCTTTAATGACTAACTTGTATTATAGCTTTGATACTGTTTTAGCTTTTCGACTTTTTGGAACATATTTTTAAGTAGAATTGTAAGAGGGAAATTATATACTTTTAAATTATTTATTTGGGAAATGGAGATGATATTTCAATAATGTTTTTTAGTGTCTATGTATAAATTCTTGTACTAGGATACTATTGGCCTCATCCTCTTACTAACACTAACGGACATGAAATATAAAGTTCTTTTCCTTTTAAGGATTGAAATATAGAAATTAAAAAATAAGATGTTCAATCCCAAAAATGATTAAACATGTTGCTTTAAAGGTTCATAAAACATATATTTATACATATATTATATGAAATTTTAAGGAGAATGTTTTCCAAATATATAAAGAGGAATGATCCAACTCTAACTAATTTAAAATAATCAAATTTAACAATTGAGGATTTTATTAAATTTTATAATTATTTTCCCTAGGAAAATTGTAATTTCATTAACAAATAATGAAAATTACATGTTGTAGATGTTGTGAAACATATGAAAGAGTTGGTTGTTGCAATAACTATACAATCATATGAAATAGTATGCCGCATATATTGTCCAAATACCTGATGTATCAAACCATCTCATAACTAAATATATACAACAAAATCCAACTATAATAACAAAGTTTTATAGAATTTTTTGTTCTCATAAAGTCATCAATTATATCTTTTCATGTCTAATCAAAAGAAATAAATTCATTATATCTTTGTGAACTCTTGTAAGTGGTAAATAAAAAGGACAATGATAACACTAATAATTCCCAGTACCATTATGTTTTGTAATCGACCAAGTACCATGGTCTTGTTGTGCACCTTCATTAGAAAGTTGATCAGATTATGTATTCATTTCCCTGTAAATGTGTTCATAGGAAATGAAATCAAATTGAGCTTTTAACATCAAATATTCATCCAACAAATTCCTGAGATTTTTTGAGTGACATATAAAAATCTGATTGAACCAATCTACAATAACCTTTGAGTCCCCAAAAACTTGCAGTTGCTAGCAATATTTTTCTAGTGAAAATAAAAGAAGTACCTTTAAAATGTAAATTTAAACAAAATTATTTGTGTGGAGACCCAATCCTGTCATCATCTTGTAATAGAAGTAATTGTTCAGGTGAAGTATTGCACCCCCACCACACCTTCTATTTTGATCCAAACTGTCAAAGTAGTCCCAAGGCTTAGATTGATCAATGGATTTTGTGGAAATAACCCTGGGACTAGATCTTTGATCCTCTTCAAGAAGAAGACCATATATTTCTAAAATTTGGGCACTGATCCGATCAACAAAGATAGGTTTGTCCTAATTTTTTTAATTATTTCTAGCTATCCAAATACCCCATCATGTAAACCAAGGGATGTTCCAAAGTATTTTTTTATTGACTTCAAACCACCAATAATTCCATGCAGCATGCTACATTAAAATATTTACGCTGCCACTTGATATGGATTCCAAGAGCTTGATATATTAGGTTCCAAATTTGTGAAGAAGTAGGGCACATTATAAGGATATGGTATACCAATTCCTCATAATATTTGTAAAGTACACATCATGAAGGACCCTGAAATGCTCTTCTTTTTAGGTTTTCACATATAGGAATTTTATTTGAAAGGATGCACCACATTAAAAGAAATTATTTTGGTGGACACCTAAGTTTCCACACAAGCTTCTAGCACCATAATAAATCCTCAGCCTTTTTTTTGAAGAATAAGAATATAAGTTGCATTCCTTTGGATTATAAATCACATGTTTTCAGTTACTCCATATAAGATCATCCTCTCTATCCCAAATTTTGACATGAGAGATTGTCAATGCAGTTATGTAATCGTGACATGTCTGGTGCCAATGAGAAAGTAAGTTTTATAGTCTGAGAAGATAACCATCCTTGAGCCCACATGGATGTGTTTCCCAGATTTGATACTTGATTAAATTTTTTCTTACCTCACTCTACTACAAAATCCACTAAACAACGGGGGAGGATATACATGTCACTGCAACTATACCAATGGTAGGTCCCTATTCACATTTGTTCACTTCAACCAATTCTCTAAGAAATATTGGATCCAATGTTAGTTAAATATTCCACCACGACCTTCCAAATCGTCAATATATTTACTTCACTCTTGTTTTGTAAGCAAATCCATTTTTACGCCGAGAATGGAAAATATATTTCTTGGTAACCACCTCTGTCCAAAGGTTGTTAGTCATGATTAACATCCAACCAAACTTGGCAGCAAGGGCTTATGAGAAATAGAATAATGTGTTTGTACCTTGACCTACCCATCTCTTGGGCAATGTAATATGGTCCCATCTAACCCATGTGAAAATTTTACCTTGTTTCAATCCCTGCCATAAGTAACCACAAAAAATTTTCTTGATAGGTCTCAAAAACCTTAAGGAATCCATGATAAATCCATCCACAAAACCTAAATGTCTTCAAGAACTCGTTTTATCAGAACTAACCTATAAACACATGATAACCACCTGTGACGCCAGACTTTAAGCCTTTTTTCAATTCCTTTTATCAACCACATCTAATATATTTTCCTTTAATTATTCGTCGTCAAGTGGAATCACAAATATTTCAATCCATCTTCAAAACTTGTTGATTGGAATGAAAACTATCTGACAACATATGTCATCTCATCCATATTACACTCTGTATGAGATAGGCTAGATTTTTGCCGATTTATTTCCATAACTATGGCTTTACGAAAAACATTAACCACCTATTTGAAAGCAACAACATCTCTACAAGATCCATCTAGGAAAATGAGAACATCATCTAAAAACAACAGATGAGTCATGTAAGTATTTCCTACCAATAGTGTGCCTTTAATATTTCGCCTTCTCTTTGCCTCTCCATCCAAGAAGAGAAAGGGACAAAGGGGACACCCTTGTCAAAACCCTCTCTCAATATGAAAAAAATGAAATGTGAAGCCCTTAATTAAAACAAGAAAATAAGTAGAGGATACCCATCAAATAATCCAATTAACGAAACTAATATGAAATCCCAAATGAGTGAGCAACATCTTGATATAAAGCTAGTTGGTCGTATCATATGATTTTGATACATCAATCTTGAGAATCATACATTTTAACTTCCTTGTCTTTAGGCTATGCCATTCCTCTCGACCTACACCTATGACCTCATGGATTTGATGGTCGTGCATAAATGAAAATTTTTCCTTAGAAATATGTCATGATAATATGGGCTTAATCCTATTTGCAATGATTTCTGCTATGGTCTTCTCCATACAATTCCAAAGATAAATCAAATGATAATTATTAGATATTTTTGGATCATCGGATTTTGGAATGAGTCCAACGAATGTGGAATTAAATGCATCATAAATTTTACCAGATGATCTTCACTAATAACCTTTAGCAAGTCAGACCTAATGAGCTCGTAAAACTCATGATAACATTCAACCATCTGTCCACAAGGACGTAAACTTTTATCCTTTTTAAACCAATTAAAAGTGTACTAAACTTCATCAGGAACAACTTGGGCCAATATATACTTATTATCATCCTCTTCAATGAAACTAGGGAACAATTAGACAATCTTAATAATCTTAGGCAAGGTAACCTCCCTAGGATCCCAAAAAGGGGTCTAAAAGTAATGTGTTCCCATCCTTGTAAGATCCTGAAAATTTAATGCCTTGATTCCCCATGCATTCTCTCGTGTCCAAAGGGTATTTATGTCTCTCCTTTCCTTTTCATATTGTTGAAAGAATTGCGTGTTATCATCCCCATCTTGTAACCAAATAGCGATACTTTTATGTCTCCACACTTCTTCTTTTTCCTTTAACAATGTCACTTTTTTCTTATTCAAAAACAATAATATGCATTTTTTCTTTATTTGATTTATATCCTCCCCCCAAACAGGATTTTCTAGCTACTCCAATTCATCCTCAATCCTTTCCTAGGCCTCCTCATCTCCCTTCTACTTAACCTTCACCCATTCAATTGTTGTATCCTTTAAATGATTTAAATTTTCTGCAAATTGGCTTCCAGTTGATCGATTCTCATCTAGGAAACAAGGCCTTTGTGACTCCTAAACAATATTTCTAAATTATTCATCTTTCATCAAAGAAACAATAAATTTTAGAGTGGATTTCAGCTTTCAAATGTTGTTTTCCAACTCCAGATAAATGGGATGATGATCAGATATCCTCCAAAAACCAACCCATTGTTTGAAAAGGGGAATTTTATCCAAAAGGGCATCAGGAATCAAGAAAGCATTTAATATATTTGCAATCATCTCATCATCGAATCTTATGTTCTTCCACGTCGGCTTGACTTTGGCTAAATTAACATCAACTATTCTGTGGGTGTCAAGCATATTGGAGAAATAATTAGACAATGAATCAATGTGAGCATGAGATCCCAAATTTCTGACACCACCATAGAGAAATTTAGGTCACCCGCAAAAATCACATATTCGCCTCCATAAATGATCACTCCATCAAATTACTCCAAAATTCAACCCTGTCCTGACATATCCCATATACATAAGCGCTTTGATTTCCATACCAAGTTTTTCAATGAAAATATTAGACGCTATCATTTGTTCGCACCCCCATACATTCAAAATCTTGTCAGATCTACAATTTATACCAAAGTACAATCCCCCGGATCTCCCATGCACACCAATTGCAAAGACAAATCATTCATAGAACATACCTTCTAGATTTTAATCAATATCATCACTTGGCCCTAAAGTTTCTTGAAGAAAAATGATATTGATCTTATCTAAAGCAATCATGTGCTTCAAAGCTAGTTTTTTGGAAGGACTAGGTAGCCCTCAATAATTAAATGAAAGCCACTTCATCAAGGAACAGAGCTTTGGTATTCCTCCTATAAGAAAAACATCCAAGGATAATTGTATACCAACAACAATATCATATCTACCCTAAATAATATCTTTCGAGATATATGATTGACGAACTTGAGAAATTTTGGGAATTTTAGAAGGGGAAAGGGACCAAAACCTCTCCCATAATCAGGTTGAGAAGAGCCCTTAGTAGAAGGTTTTGATCCAGATCACAGGTTATAATGGTATTTTTCATGAATTTCATATGAACTCTCATTAAAATATGGAATGGATGGAATGGGAACTGAGCAACATATAGAATAAAAATGATAGAACAGGAGATCTCCCTAAGGAGAAACAAGTATCCCTAATCCCAAATGCATGTGAAATCACTGACACTAACATATAAAATGTACTAGGAGATAAAATAAAATACGAAGAGGGGGAAGAAACTGAAAAAGCACCACGAATAGATGAGTATGCGACTCATTGGGATCTTATAAACTTGGTGGTCGATCCTATACCAAGTTTCCACATCCTGCTTTTATGATCCACTTGACAACTTCTCACTGTCATCCACTTAGTTATGGATTCTATCCTTACTACCACCATTGATTTCAAACCAATATTTAAGAACCAAAGGGAAATCTCTAAAAATATGTATGACCTTGTGACACCACGAACATTGGAATGACACACCTTCACAATCCATCTTCTAGTGGTGAACGAGCCCTTTGTAATGCAAGATAGAATTAGCCATGAAACCCTATTCGGTATGTAGATGAATCAAAATCCTAACATATGCAATTTTACTAGTCTCTAAGGAGATCTATTATAATAAAAATACTTCCCTGTTTCTCCAAAAGATGTATTTTGTCCATAGATGAAGTGGCAACCCTGGAAGTCAAAGCTAAATAGGACCCACAACCAGTTGTTCAGTTTCTGGATCAAAAACAAGGGACCACCTCTTTAGATATATTGAAGCCAGTTCAATGTTCCAAAAAATCGAAAATACCCATCATACATGTTATTCCTTCACAAACATAAGAGAAAACCAACCCTTTGATAAAGTGCAAATATGTCACAGAGTATCGATCACACCGCTCCATTCTTCCTATGCCCACTTTTTGAGGCGCAAGGAAGTGTAATTTCTTCCCCTCACCTACCCGACCAACACCCTTTCTACCATAATCATAATTTCATCAAATCTAAGCTCATCCCCAAGGATTATTTTATGACCTCTTTCTTTCAGCTTTGTGCATTTCAATTTCATCCACTTCTTCTTGAAAAAACCACCTTCAAGGGATCCTTCCAAAGGAACAACAGATGGAGTATCAGGGAGACCAAATAACACACCTGTGGACCACACATCATGGCTAATATCAAAATACATTGGGTCATGAAAAACAACATACAACCAAGAGAAACCCTCATACTGAGATAAACCCATAATCACATTTCTTCCCCCAAAATACCCCCATGTACCCTAGTAAAACTTTGACTTTGGTCGAGAGAAGTTTATAAGACAAAATTATGGAATGGAAATGTTACAAAAACCTCAATAACCTCCTGAGAAGATAAATCGAACAAAAATTTTACCCGAGACTAATATTGGGTATTACAATTTATGCAGTTTTCCACAAAATTTATATCTTCTAATGAAACCTCGACCACACTAGCATTTTCCTCCCAAGGGGACGATCATTCTTTTACAAAAACCTATGAAATATTTGCTTATCCCATAAGAATTTGATTAGTAATCACTGCCTTAGGACCCTGATTGGGGTAATTCTATAGAACTTTAGACAAATAATGGAGCGATGAATAATACCCTAAGTCTAGGGAGCGAGATGTCATAACCATGTCAAAAATTTGGAGTTGGCGTGGAGATTCCTTCCAGATGGATGTTCCTTTGAAGGGCTCTACTAAGTAATTAACATTGTCCTCCACCATTATGGTGAATATCCTCTTCTACAACTGAAAGAAAAACCACCGAAAAGCACGAGATAACTACCCCTCCAAATAACCTCCAACCATGACCTGGAACCTGAACAGTTGAAGGGATAACAAAAATTCTCCTTCTACCTTATGAGAATGAACCTTGTTTAATTCCTAAGATAAAATATAAAGCTAACCCTCAGCACCTGTTTCCACCGGTAAGGACAAAAAATTACTTCTTCACCTGCAAAAACCTTTAACTAAAATATTGTGATGAATTCAGCCGCGATAAAAAAAACCATAGAGCCAATTGAGTTTTCTAAATAACATTAACTATGGATAAAAATTATGCTATGAAATGTGAATATATGACTAATCTAAAATCTAATCAAAATTAAGTTTAGATTTTTAAAATGTTATAAAACACTTTGTTCAAGAAAAATATTCACAAGAATTTAAAATTAAATATACAATCTAATATTAAATATATAGTTTTAATGATAATATCTCTATTATATATTCAATAATTTGAAAGTAGTTAGGAGAAAATTAAAATTTCATTATAAATTATGATTCAAATAAATGTATTATAAATTTCAGTTAATTTAATGTACATTACAGTAATTAAAAATATATTAAATTTTTAATTCTTAAGGAAATTGTTATGTGATCTTTGATGCTATCGTTGATGAAATGACCAATAAGTTAAATAAAAAATTAAAAAGTGTGAATGATGTTAAATAACAATGGGTCACCTTCTTGGCTTGTGTGAGCTCATCTTTTGGACATCGCCTTAGAGTTGGAATGTTAAGTGTTGTGGCTACATCTATAAGCTTTCCCCAAATGTATAGAAAACCAAAAAAAAAAATCCCTACTTGTGCAGGCCAATAACATTTCTGCTTGCATTCTTGATTTTGCTGCATTTCCTGTCTCCAGCCTCACAACTACTAAAATATGTCAAAACGAGAAATAGGCAAGGGCAAAATCAAGGAATATTCCATAACTGGCACCCTAGTTATGTCCATTGTTGCAACGAGAAAATTTTTACTAAAGCCAGCCATCTCGCCAAATAAATCAATATTGTAGATCAAGAATGCCTCATTTCTTCTTACATTTTTCCCCATAAATCCTTCCATCACCCATTAAAGGGAACCTCTTAATGAAATACTTTATTTTCTCTTACATTCAATCAAGGACATGAGCCAAAAGGTGAGAGAGTGAAAGAACCAAAACCTAGGCCAACATGGTTGTAACAACCTTGGAGAAAATTCCATGTAAAAAATATATAAGGCCACAGTCGATGGGAAAAATATTCCAAGCTGAATGGTGGGAGGAACGTCCTAGTGGGTGTTGATTCAATTTATTATGGCTAAAGAAATTATCAAAGACAATGGCTATGGTTTGAAAAGGCATGAGGCATTAATTGGTATTTATTTGTGAAAATAAAGGAAATTAGGAAAAAAAGCACGTGAAAGGTCATAGACTGCATGTGAGGAGGAAAATGAATGAAAATAATGGAAAATGCAGAAAATAGAGCCCTCATTAATAAAAATTCTCCTAAGGATCAATTGGCAAGCTTTTACTCAGTGTAATATTTTGAGAGTTTTTGGTGGAGCTCTCTTCTATTCTCTCTCTCATACTCTTGGATATTTAGAGTTTTCTTGGAGCACTATTAGAGAAAAGCATAATAGGGCATCGGGATTGGTAGCTACATCAGTTTTGATTTTAGGTACCAAGTTGCATGTATATTTCACTCACTATTTTTCGCATGCATAGCACGTGCATGTGGTTTCTTGGTTATTATCTATTACTAGCATGGACGATTTCCTACATTGACAGTGAATTTCCCTAGCCTTTCCATTTATTGGATAGCCATGAAGATTATGGGTTTATTTCCTTGTTTATTTTTGGTTAGTACTCATGCTTCCTTATTTTGGGTTGAGTTATTATTTCCTATAAGCCTTGGCTTGACAAACACTCTTGAAGCCATGTAATAGATTGGGTTGAGTTACTATACCAATGGCCTTGGTTGGAAAAACACTCTCGAAGCCCTGTAAAAACTTGAGTTGAGTTATTATTCCCGGAAGCCTTAGTTGGAAAAACACTCTAGAAGCCCTTGCTGGGTTGAGTTACTAGTCCTAGAAGCCTTAACATTGTGGAAGACCGACAACATTTGTGGGTTGAGTTACTAGTCTTGGATCCTTGTTTGGACAACTTCTCTAGAGCTCAGCAACAACCATGGGTTGAGTTACTTTTCCTGGGAGATGGTTTGGAACAAATGCTCTAGAGCCTTGGAAGGCTCGAATAGAGACTAATCAGATGATGGTTTTGGTGATGCCCGACCATGAGGTGGAATCACTATTTGATGGTTGACGTGGATAGCCTTTGGAAGCCCTCGATGGTTTTTTATTTATGTGTTCTATGAGATCCTGCATTCATTCCTGGAATGTGGCATGAGGGTGAATGACCTAAGAGAGATTTTGGCTCATCCATTGTACAGTCGAGTGGAACATTGAAGTCCCATCCCAGGTTTGGATTTTGCATCATTAGTGCAAGGTTATTTCTCCTCATAATTCTATTAGTATTATGAAGTATTATATGTGGTGTATATGGTTGTGATTTCATTAATATTTTTATCCCTATTATGCTGGTTATGTATATGTTTTATGACAACAACTATGTATGGTTCTTGTCATGTTTTTACTTGTAAATGAATGAACGATGTATCTATGACCTAATTAATTGAATGGTAGTTAAAGTGATAAGGAAACAATTCTCCATGGAAAATATCATATAAGTATGAGACTCTTATTCTCAAATCTGATATTTACAACTATAGGTTGCATATTTACTAAGTGTTTAACAAAACTTTTGTCATGGTTATGCTTAGTTAGGTCAATCCCTTGACCAATTTTTTTGTTAGAGGCTTTTCCTTGGTGTCATTTATTGTCTTGGAAAGTCTCATCAAGTTCTAGGCATTGCTAGGGAGGCTAGCCCTAAAAAAGTGGCTTAAATCTCATAGTCTCTGGTACAAAACTGGCTAAAATAGATTGCAGTATCTCCCTCATAAGCATTACTGAAGTGATTATAGGGTTTTAGTCACATGAATTTCTTGTCATCGAAGCGAATTTTGGTTTAGTTCATTGAAATGCTAGGTTAACTTAGGGGTTGGGCACCTGGAGTGGTGGATTAGCTCCTAGGGGTCCTGAAGTAGCTAAGGGAGGTTTGTAAGGTATTTTCTTGTCGACTTCATTTCCTTAAGTTTACCTAGGAGGTTTATTTTTATCGTAGTGGCCTCTCATCACATGTTTACCCTAGCTCGCTGGTTGCTTGGGTAGATGTGGGAGGAGGATGTTACAATGGTCTCATCAAAATCATAATGGAAGATGATTTGAATAAACTAAGGAATCCTTTCCTCTGGTCCAAATTTAGGGATATGGACAGAGAAGCCTTAATTGACATTAAACCCTCACACCATGTGAGACCGCAACATCTAGTGCTAGAGGAAGAAAAGGGAAAGAAGAGGAACGAGATGCAGAGGTGGAGAAGGAAGAAGAGGCAGAGGCAAAGAAAATAGATGAAGAACTAGAGAAAGAAGAAGAAGTAGAGAAAGATAAATGTCAAGAAGAAGAAGATGAACACCAAGAAGAACCAAGCCCTTAGAAAATCACTGCATTTAAAGGGGAAGAGGTATCCCTAGAGAAAATAAGTATATCTCGAGGGCCCACTAAAATAGAGGTAGTTGCCACCTTAGCTACCTTAAGCACACCAATCAAACCTAAAAATAAAAGGAAAAATAAAACTCCCTCTAATTCAAAACACAGAAAAGCACCAGGAATGAATAGGGGAGGCCTCAACCTCCCATAAAGGGCCATATTATAATTGACAAATCCCTAAGTAAAAAATAGGAGCTAGGACCCACTAAAAGGAAATTTGACAAGGTGACCTCTATTGTAGACATATCGAAGATTCTAATAGCATATGTAAGGAGGCATGCCACTAGATTATGTTGGGAATAATACTGAGAGGGGGGTGAATTAGTATTAGTCAAATCAATAAATTTTTCTTTTCATACTCAAATTTATATACACTACTTCAATGAGGGTAACTCGCTTGTACACACAATTGTATTTAAAGCAACAACATACATCCAGTAAACCTATGATTTAGTTAATTCATCATATGTTGATCTTTAATCAGTGCATCATTACTTCATTAACCAGATAAATAGTAACCATGTGCAGTAATAACAAAATAAACCATCACACATAAGAAACACACGTGAACACCAAGATTTAAGGTGGAAACCCAATGCGGGACAAAAACCACTTGGTGATGTCTTCTTTTATTATAAGAAAAAATGTTCACAATCTTGTACTGGTGCAAAATCATAAGAGTATGTAGGCACCCACCTATAGAAGGCTACAACCTTCTCTCATTCTCCAAATTCTACTAGAAGGGAGCTACAACCCCTTAGCTCTTGTACTAGTTGATCCATTTACTAGTATGTAGGCATCGGCATACTGAAGGCTGCAACCTTCACTCATTTTCTAGTTGCTACTGGAAGGGAGATCCAACCCCCTAGCTCTTGTACTATATGATCCCTTTACTAGTACGTAGGTGCAAGCCTATAGAAGGCTCCAACCTTCACTTGTTTTCCAGCTACTACTGGAAGGGAGCTCCAACCCCCTAGCTCTTGTACTGACTGATATGATTACCAGTACATAGGCACTGACCTACGGAAGGCTATGACCTTCTCTCTTCCTCCAGGGACCACGTTTCATTTTTTTTTAGACTGGATACTCCTAGAACACAACACCACAATCTGACGGCCTCATTTCATCAAATTTTCATACTGGACCCATTAGTAACATTGAAGCTCAAAATGAATCACCACTGCAATACAACCATAAAATACATCTGCATCAACCAATCACTAAAACCCAATAATAAATATTTGAATCAACCATAATTGAATCAATCAATCAATAAAACCCATCATCATTGAAGAAAATGGTGATCAATAAGCCTGAACATTGTGAACACTATAACCAGAAAACAAAGCAGAACCTAGAACTCTGCATGAATAACCATAACCAACTACAACTTCAAACATTATATTTCATAATGCATACGCTACTTCGATGTGTCAAATCAGCGTGTATATGTGCTTTTACCAAAGATAACCACTGTATAGATCTACAAATACTAACTTAAAACATCACAACTATTCGAGACTTCAGTCATACCCATATCAAAACATTTACAGTGTAACTCATGTGTTAGTATTTAGATCTAGACTATCCATGAGCAGACCACATAATGATAAGTCATTTCAGCTCTTATGATCCTGATCCATCATTAGATCTCATCCCTCATCAACCACTAAATTTCATCCTTAGTTCAGATCAAGAAAAGCACCAGAAACCCATAACATGCATATTTTCTTTTGATCTCACTCTTCATAAGATATTCATTTCTTACACCCCTTGGCCTAATGATCTTATCCTCCTTATATAGTTTTAGGCCTTTCTCAATACCTCAGACCAAATACCTCAGACCAATTACTCTTAGCCAAACCTTGATTTTCCATCCCATACACGCTTTTCCTTCTGTGAAATGCATGCATACGTATACGCTCCTTTTGTTCTATTAACCCGCGTGTATATGCCACTTGGACAAAGTGAACCAGGGTATACTTCTTAAACCACTCTCTTTCTTCAATCTCAGGAGTCTGATTTGTAATCCTTTTGATCCAAATGGAAAATGGCATCAACCCATCATATTCATCGACCCATGTTATTAATCCACGCATGGAATTTACCCATGGTATTGCAAGTGGCATCCACCCATGGTATTCATTCACGCATGGTATTTTTCCATGGTATTGTGACATCCATCCATTGTATTTATCCACCCATGGTATTCATTCACTCATGGAATTGACCTGTGGCATTGCAACTCAAAAATACTATAAATAACAAGTCACATTTTGTAAAAGGACAGTTTGTTTGCCACAATGTAGCTCTCATAGTTATTCTCCATTTTAATTAAAAAATCCTTTGTGGTTTTGTCTATTGGGAATTCTCCTCTTTTTCTTCTAGCATTTCATTTTTTTTTCCAATTTCTTAGAACTTGGGGTCCTCTCCCCAAAATCCAAATTAGTGGTATCATAACAAGTTATGATTCCATGGGAATGGGGTTCTGATGCATACTTCAATTTCAAATTTTTCAGCAATATTCAAGAAACTTCAGGCATGTTCTATATCCTCCATAGAGCATATTCTGGGGCCAAGCAGGATTTTTTGTTTTCTCTCATTTTTTTTCCAGGAATGTTTTCAGGTGGCAAGTGTTCAATTCAGATATTAAAATTTTCATGCAATATTTACAAAAATGAATAATAGATATGGATTCCTTGTGAAAAAATACCCAAATTCAAAAAAACAAACGGCAGAATCCGAGTCTGGATGAGGGAGATATCATTGATTTAAAATCAGCTCTGTTGTAGAAATGTTTCTGACGACAATTCGTGGACAACAACTCTCCTATATTTTTTTGAAATTTTGGTGCAAAATTTTAGTAAAGGGATTTTAGGTCTGAGCTCCTCTCGAACAGTCGCTCAATTTCAAAATCAAAATGGGTCGAATCAGAGTTCAGATGTGGGAGATATCATTGATTTAAAATCAATTATTTTTTCAGAACATTTGTGACGGCAGAAAAGTTGAAGCATGAATTTGAGATTCTAGAGTATCCAAATAAGGATTTCCAATGCATGGGAAGATGCAATATGGTCCTTCTATTTCCAAAAAAAAGGTTATAATAAATATTCTGAGTTATATCGACTGAGTTATTTCCATTTTAATTCTGGAGCAGCATTTTGAGTGGGTTCCCTTTGGAGACGTGCCCTCACATCCTGCTTTAGTAGGAACCTACTTCACATTCATCAATTTCAACATAGCAGCATTCTGCTTGGGTTCTTTGGATATGTACCCTCCCACCCCATGCTATGTAGGCACCTGCTATCTCATCAATAACCAACATCACAATTTTGGGTCAACCACATAAAATCCTTGTCATCAAAGCTCATTTGCTAGGCCACACACTGTTAGTATCAGAGTTGATCACAAGCATCACAGGGTATCTCTATCCTCGGATCATCATTTGTCATCGTTATGGGTCATCAACAAACCCACACTTCATCGAATTCCATTTGCTAGGCCGCACACTATCAGTATCATAGTTGGTCACAAGCATTATAGGGTATCTCTATCCTCGGATCTTCATTCATCATGGTTACGGGTCATCCACAAACCCACACTTCATCGAAGTCCATTTTCTAGGCCACACACTGTCAGTGTCACAGTTGGTCACAAGAATTATATGGTGTCTCTATCCTCAGACTTTTGTTCATCATGGTTATGGGTTAACTATATAAAGCCCTTCTCTTCAGTGGCTCTTCATATACAACAAAGGCTTCGCAGGAGGGAACTTCATGCAACGGGAACCATTGCTTCTTAAGGAGGAAGGAATGATCCAAAGGGAAAATGGCATCAACCATGGTATTCATCAACCCATGTTATTCATCCACCCATGGTATTTATCCACCTATGGTATTGTAAGTGACATCCACCCATGGTATTCATTCACCTATGGTATTTTCCCATGGTATTGTGACATCCACCCATGGTATTCATTCACTCATGGAATTGACCTATGGTATTGTAACTGAAAAATACTATAAGTAACAAGTCACATTTTGTAAAAGGGCAGTTTGTCCCCCACAGGGTAGCTTTTATAGTTATTCTCTATTTTAATTAAAAAAATTGTATGGTTTTGTTTATTGGCCATTCTCCTCTTTTCTTTTGGCACTTCAATTTTTTATATCTTGGGGGCCTCCCCCAAGATCCACTATAAGTAACAAGTCACATTTTGTAAAAGGACAGTTTATCCCCCGCAATGTAGCTTTCACAGTTATTCTCTGTTTTAATAAAAAAATTGTGGTTTTGTTTATTGGGCATTCTCCTCTTTTTCTTTTGGCACTTCAATTTTTTAGATCTTGGGGACCTCCCCCAAAGATCTTGATCACCTTTATTGTTAACCTATTACACTATGAATTGTCATCTATGTGAGTTTTCATCAAGGAAAACGCCTATATCATAATGCCAACAATCTCCCCCTTTGGACTTGATGGCAACCACAACACCAAGATACTCTCCCCCTTTGAAATCAAGGGAAAAGGGCAGACCAAGAAATTCTCCCCGTTAGAAATGCACTATGTTGTCCATGCTCCCCCTGAGCACATGCATAATCTGCAAAGATATTTTTTGAAAGAATAACATTACTCTATAACTCAACTAAGTGAGTATGACTTCCCTAATACTAATGATTCATACATACATCAATCACCCAAACACGTGGGGATACACCAAATTTTACTCATCCACCCAACCAAGTGGGGATATACCAAATGTTTATACATGACCAAAATAGTAAGTATTACATCATCCTTCCCATGCGTAGTGGGGTTACAAATTAGGACTTTTCATGACCTTTACATCAAATGGTATACATGACATTTATAACAAGGACCAACAATCTAAACAAGACCATGATAGTCATCAACAACTATCATACACCATATATGATCTGCACCATCAGCATTTGTCAGTTGTTGGAAATAATACTGAGAGGGGAGTGGTGAATCAATATTATTAAATCAATAATCTTTCATTTCCATTATCAAATTCATATACGCTACTTCAGTTAAGGCAACCCGCGTGTATACACAACTGTGTTTAATGCAACT
Source organism: Pinus tabuliformis (assembly GCA_031772625.1). NCBI lineage: Eukaryota > Viridiplantae > Streptophyta > Pinopsida > Pinales > Pinaceae > Pinus > Pinus tabuliformis. The sequence goes on from CM062820.1 coordinate 917,196,150, forward strand.
AGCATATATCCAGTAAACTTATGATTCAGTTAGTTGATCTTTAATGAGTGCATCAAAACATTATTAACCATATAAATAGTAAACAGATGCAATAAAATAGAACAAATCATCACACATAAGAAGCACACATGAACACCATGATATAAGGTGGAAACCCAATGTGGGTGAAAACCACCTACTACAATTCGTCTCTATCTTCTTTTTAATAAGAAACTTCTTTTTACAATGTTTCTGTACTGATGCAGTCTTATACCAGTACGCAAGCTTCTACCTGCAGAAGTCTACAACCTTCTCTTGTTCTCCAGCTTCTCCTGGAAGGGAGATACAACCCCCTTTAGCTTTTACACTAGCTGATGTACTAGTACGTAGGCGCTAACCTACAGAAGGATACAACCTTCTTGTTTCATCACAACACCATAATATGAAGGCCACGTTTCATCCAATTTTCATACTCGACCCATCAAAAACATTGAAGCTGAAAATCAATCACCACTGTAATACAACTATTGCATTACCCATTCATTGAATACTCAATGAATCACCCAACAACTAAATCACTGAAACCCTGTCATCAAAACACAGTCACCAGAACACAAAGCAGAACCCAAAACTCTGTAACAATATTCAGAGCCAACTACATCACCAAAAACCATGCATCAGTGTGCATATGATACTTGGAAGAGCTGAACCAGCATGCATATGCAACTTCACCAAAGTGAACCAGCGTATATGTCATCACATACCTACTTATAACTTCGCTGCACTTCCCGCTTTCAGACATACCCATACCATTACATACAAAAGGATAATATGTGTGTTAGCAACCAGATCTAGTCCATCAGATCACATGAAGATAAGTCATTATGATCCTGATCCATTATTAGATCTCATCCATCAATAATGAAGCTAATCACAATCAACCAAGCAGAACACTGTTACCAGTAAACAGTAGCCAGAACTCAGACTCTACATCAATAGCCAAAACCACTTGTAACTTCAAACATCATAGTTCATATGGTATACACTGCTAATATGTGTCTAACCTGTGTGTATATGTGCTTTTATCAAAATAAACCAGCATATACATCCGTAAATATTCATTCATAATTTTGCAGCTACTCCAGACTTCAGTTATACCCAGATCATAATATTTACAGAACATCACATGCATCAGTATATAGATCTATAGTAAGCATGATCAAATCATGTAGAGATGATTCATTCCAAGCCATGAGTTCCCAATCCATCATTAGACCTTGTCCTCCATCAACCATAGAGATTCCTACGTAATGAATCTCACACTTCATCAGATATTCGAGACTTGATTAGTACCTTTTCCTAATGATTTCCTCCCCCTTTTATAGCCTTAGGCCTTACTCAATACCGTGGTCCAAAACTACTTAGAATCAATACCTTAGACCAAATACTTGGGGTCAACACTTTGGTCAAGATACCTTGAATCAATACCATTGGTCAAAATACCAGGGACCAAATACCATGGACCAAAACCAAGTTTTCCCACATGTACATGCTTTTCCTTGCATGAAAGTGCGTGCATACATATACACACCTTTTGGTCGGTGATAACATGTGTATACGTGGCTTGGTTAAGTGGAACCTGTGTATATCTCTTTTTCCTTCATTCTGAGAGCTTGAATTGTGATTTGTCATCTGAGTGAGTTGCCATCAAGGACAACACCTATATCATAGTTCCAAACCTGTGTCATAATGCCAACATCAGCAGCATCAAGATCAATAGCCTATATATGTCCATCATCAAAAGAGTCACTTGAATCAAACAACTATGTGGATCAAGCAATATAATTATCGTCATATACAAAGGTCTTCTACTATAATCCCAACAATGCATTATTAGAAACATATGCCCCCCTTGAACCTATGCCATCTGTTCACTATCAGATCTGATCATTGCATTCGTCAGTAGGAATCATTAAGGCATCATCATCAACCAGATATAAATCAACCTTTTAATAGCTTATGAGGACCAAAACACCTCTACATATTATCAGCAGATTGTAACCATCATCAAACAGAGTAGATAATTGACTGAACCATATCAGACCCCTTTTATTGAGTCTGCCCCATTGCTTTTTCCTCAAAACCTCATATACGTGACTATGTAGCTTCTAACTCATGTATATACATGACTTGTCTTCATGATAACTGCATATGCGAATTGGAATTCTGAAGTTTTACACTTTCAGCTCCCCCTAAGTCTGTTATGTTTGTATATTGTGCTATGCCACATCTTTCTAATTGTACTTCCTTCTTCTTCCATATCTTCGAGTGTGATGATGTTTTCTCCTTTTGGTATGGTGGCCAAAATTTTCTCCTGCATTCCTTTTCAATATGTCAAAACTTGTTACATGCATAACATCTTACATGTTCCATATCCGTTCTATAGAAATCAATGGCTTTGTGACCAAACATATTGCATGAAAAAAATATCCCTTAAAGTACCTAGAAGTTGATGATATTTTTGTGTGACAGTCATTAGCTTGAACCATTCTACTTCTACATCTGGCTGCAATATGTCCAAAATTATGACATACAAAACATTCAACTTCATTCATCAAAGGAAATAACTGGCTATTACTTCCAAAGTTAGGAGTAAATGATTTTCTTTGAAGACTTTCTTTCCTTGGTTGTTGATGGGGTTGACCTCTTATCTCCTTGTTGAGCATTTCAGGTTTTGCATTAGAGTTCCTTGCCTCATCTTGTGAGCTATATTCACATTCAACAATTTCATGAAAACCAAGACCATTTTTTATGGTAGGATACCTTTGACTACTAAGAATATTATCCAAAATCCTAGTATTGTCTTGAAATCATACAGTTTATCATTTTGTTCTAATTTACCTTTTAAGATATTTACCTCAGCCTGATATTTCTCTTCCTTTTCCAGATATTGATTCTTCATGATTTATTGAGCCTTTTATCCTTCTTCCACTTGTTGACTTAATTTGAGAATATCCTTTTCTTGTTCTTCATTTGCTTGAGGTATTTCTTCATTCTACTTATTTGAATTTTCAAGATCTCATTTTAGAGAGAGGATCTTAGCTTCAAGACTTTCATAGTAGGTAGATCTATCTTTAAATATCTTGATTGTTGTACTCTTCTCATTTACTTCATTTCTTAATGATGGCACTTTATGTTGTAGCTTTTGACATTAATCTTCCTTTTCCTTGTATTGCATCCTTACTTTGTTTGCTTCCTCCATCTGAGCTCTTAACCTGGTAGCTTCTTCTTTGAAGGCACACTCCCTTTTGTTAAATAGATCTTCTTGGTCTCTAATTTTTTCTATGGGTCTTTTAACCTATGCCTCTATATTTCTTTCACTATCACCTTTAATATCTTCAACATTGCATGAACAGAGAAAAGTATCACCAGAAGACCAAAAAAATTTACCTGATACTACTTTTTCTTGTTCATCTTCAATCTGAGGTGATTATAAATCTAAATAGTTTCTTCCACCTAACAGCCAATTGTCTCTATGGTTGTCACTATTCCTTTGAGACTTCTTCTTCTTTTGAGGCGCTTTCTTCTTTATCTTCTTTCCTTTCTTCTTTAGCTTCTTTCCCATTGTTTCTACGGATCTCCTTCAAGCGATCAAGCTTATGCCAAAGGACCTACTCTGATCCCAATTGTTGGGAATAATACTAAGAGGGGGGTTGAATCAGTATTAGTCAAATCAATAACTTTTTCTTTTCATACTCAAGTTTATATACACTATATCAATGAGGGTAACTCACGTGCACACACAACTCTCTTTAAAGCAACAAGCATATATCCAGTAAACTTATGATTCAGTTAATTCATCATATGTTGATCTTTAATTAGTGCATCAGTACTTCACTAACCATATAAACAGTAATTATGTGTAGTAATAACATAATAAACCATCACAACGAGATGCAGGTGACATTCCAAACATTAATCATGATTAGACTATTGGGTGGTGATAGGAGGAGCCACATGGCCGTTTGCACTCCCACCCATGCTAGCCTGAGCCAAATTCATGGCGGCCTGCTAGCTACATTTAATGGGTACTTTGGCTGATAATTACCCATTATGCGCATAGAGATGGACTCCTCACACCATAATATTGCTCCTCCCCCCTTGCTCCATTGCAAATGTCTGCCTCAGGATGCTGAACCCTGCTCTCGTACTGTCACCGGGAGTCGTTGCTAGTTAGTTAGATGTGTAGACCTTGGCAACGGCCATCACTACTCCCAAACCGAGCTCTGCAAATTGACCTCAGCCCAGCCTTACCCTGCTCATCCTCTGCTACCTCACCTTGCTCATCCCCTACAAAATTTGTCAACCAACACCCCCATTGAAGGCTCGGTTGGACAGTCTGCCATGGCTCGCATTCGTCACCGCATGCGAAGCCATAGAGGGGGGAGTCATGGTGGTAGTGACTATCCTCCTACAATGCCAAGCTCTGACACCGCTTCGCCATCCCCTTCCCCTGAAATTCCCAACCCGCAAGGCTTTGTCTCCGGTAGGTATTGAGATACCCGCAATGGACATGGGCGCGCATAGCTTCAAGGAGTTTGCCGAAGGGACACTGCGGTCCACACTCCTAGCTTTCCTCTGCCTCCTCACCCAGCTCCCCACTTGGCCTGATTTTTCTTCCGTAGCAAACTGAATAGACCTATCATTATAGCCACCATCACCATTGTTTTTTTTGAATAAAATGAGCCGCAGGAAGCCCCGTCGGGAAGTACTGGAGCACAGCAACAAGATGCTCACAGGCTCAAGAATGTTCATGATTTAGGAAAGCACTTGAAGGTAGAGGAGGGGATTACCTTGAATGACAAAGCTCTGTGTGGAAGTTAGCATGCTGAGGAAGAAAAACCTGGAGACACACAACCACCGGATAACAGAATGATTGACGCATCAGAATCACATGCAACTGCTGGCAACTCTTGTGCATTTCAAACTTCTCGTGGGTCACAAATCAGAATGTCAGAGGAGGAGGATGACCGGTATCATTATGCTTGCCACATCGAAGAGGATCCCACCCCAAACAAAGTCAAGTGATGACACGTGGAAGCCAGGTGTCACCCTTTGGTTAGCTGGGGTCTCCTCCGTTGACTAGGTATTTTCTATTTTGATTATTCTGTTGAAGTTTCTCTAGGTTTATGACCATGTTTTGTTTTTTAGTGTTTCAAATATTGATAGCCCACTTATGGGTATTTTTTCCTTTATCGACTGGTTTCCCCATCGATGGGGTAGTCAAGTTATTTTGTGATAGATGATGGTCAGTACTGTTGAGACCTGTGCCTCTTTGTATATATATTTGGTTACATATCAATAGATTAAATTTACTTAGAAAAAAAAACATAATAAACCATCACACATAAGCAACACACATGATCACCAAGATTTAAGGTGAAAACCCAATGTGGGACAAAAGCCACCTATTTTTGTCTTCTTTTAATATAAGAAAAACCTGTTTACAATCTTGTATTGGTGAAAACTCATACTAGTATGCAGGCACCCACCTACAGAAGGCTACAACCTTCTCTCATTCTCCAGCTTCTATTGGAAGGGAGATACAACCCCCTAGCTCTTGTATTATCCAATCTATTTACTAGTACATAGGTGCCGACCTACAGAAGGCTTTGACCTTCACTCATTTTTCTGCTGCTACTAGAAGGGAGCTCCAACCCTTGGGCTATTATACTAGCCGATCCATTTACTAGTATCTAGGCGGTGGCCTATAGAAGGCTCCAATCTTCACCTGTTTCCCATCGGCTACTAGAAGGGATCTCCAACTCCCTAGCTCTTGTATTGACCAATATGTTTACCAGTACATAGGCCCCAACTTACCAAAGGCTATGACCTCTTTTCCTCCAGGGACCACATTTCATAAATCTTCCGACTGGATACTCCTGGATGACAACACCATAATCTGAAGGCCTTGTTTAATCAAATTTTCATACTGGACCCATCAATAACATTGAAGCTCAAAATCAATCACCACTGCAATACAACCATCAAATATATCTGCATCGACCAATCACTAAAACTTAATGATCAATCTCTAAATCAATCACAACTAAATCAATGAATCACAAAAAACCCATTATCACTAAAGCAAATCATAATCAATCAATCTAAACATTCAAAAAACTGTCATCAAAACATAGTCAACAGAACACAAATCAGAACCCAGAACTTTGCATCAATAACCAAAACCAATTGCAACTTCAAGCATCATCTTTCATAATGTATACGCTACTTCAATGTGTCGAACTAGTGTGTGCTTTTACCAAAGAAAACCAGCGCATAGATATGAAAATACTAACTTAAAACATCACAACTATTCCAGACTTTAGCCATACCAAGATCAAAACATTTATAGTGTAACTCATGCATTAGTATTCAGATCTAGACTATCCATGATCAGACTACATAATGATAATTCATTTCAAGTCTTATGATCTAGATCCATCAATAGATCTTGTCCGTCATCAACCATTAAGGTTCATCCTTAGTTTAGATAAAGCAAACCTCACCAGAAACCCATAACATGCATATTTTCTTTTGATCTATCTTTATAAGATATTCATTTCTTGCACCCTTTGGCTTAATGATCTTCTCCTATGTATATATTTTTAGGCCTTTCTCAATACCTCAGACCAAATACCTCAGACCAATACCTCGGACCAAATACCTCGGACCAATTACCTCAAACCAAACCCTGATTTTCCATCCCATACATGCTTTTCCTTCTATGAAAGTGCACACATATGTATATGCTCCTTTTGTTCTATTAGCCCACGTTTATACGCCACTTGAACAAAGTGAACCAGCGCATACTTCTTAAACCACTCTGTTTCTTTAATCTCTAGAGTCTGATATGTAATCCTTTGTTGCTTACCTATTGCACTATGAATTTTCATCTATGTGAGTTGCCATCAAGGAAAACACCTATATCATAATGCCAACAGATTAACCTCCTATAAATAACCCAAGGAAAATTAGAGCATGCTATAGGAAAGAAAGAACATGGTACATGAAGAATAGAAAATGCTACAGGAAGAGAAGAAGGGAGCAACAAGACAGGAAAAAAGAAACACAACAATTATGGGAGGGAACAACATCCCTAAGAACATTTGAAAGGGATTTCCCAGAACTCCAAGAGCGTAGTCCACAATCTACTTTGAGCTTCTATTATAAGTTAATTGAAGGAGGAATAGTAATCACACAAAAAAATGTAGTCCCACTTTTCTTTGAATTTGAAGCAGAAAGAGGAAGGAACTAGAGATGGATGTAGATTGCTAAATCTAAGAAGCTGGAAGATGTGGGTCTCATGGAATAGAAGGTACTCAAAATGGGAAAGGAGTTAAGTGAGTTAAGGGAAAAGGAGTCCACAATGAGAGAACCACTACAAGAATAAAATAGATGGTTTAGGAAGAAATTACCAGAGAAGGGAACCTAATTGGCCATAATGGCAAGCCTCTCCATTGAGGAACTACAGTGAAGATTGCCATCCAAGTTTTATGAAATCTTCCTCAAAGAATGGTGGATGAAGTTCCAAATAAAAACATTAGCAGAACATGGATACATGTTATTTTAGGATTACAAGTAGTTCATTGAGTTATGCGACCAAAGTGGCATAGAAGATAGAGCCAAATTAGTTGAGTTCTACCTGCACAACCTCACCTTAACTGATATGAATGTTTGGGACCCGAATGAAAAGTTGGGAGACATGCAGCTGATGCCCCTTACATTTTGGATGACTCATGACGAGGCCATAATTCAGGAGGTGAGCAAAGTAATGGAAAAGGAAGAAAAATAATCCCTGTATATCAGGGCAGAGAAGATAAGTCCCATGGTTGTAATCATTAATCACAACATCATCTCCAATGATGCTAAGCTAGCACCTAGATATCTTTCCACTGAAGAGCATGTCATCTCCCATTTTGAGGACACTCTCATGCTATTAGGGACATAGAGATAACAAGATTATGAGAGAATATGGAATGCATTGCCACACAGTCTCCAAATCAAGGAGTGTCACTCCTAAAAGTCTGAGGAATCCATTGGAAAGAACACCCCTATACTAAAGGTTCATGCAAATATTAATAATCAACTAGATTAGACTCGAGCTCAGTGCAACTTTGATTTTGGGTTTAAAATGAGGAAGGAAATGGAGCAGTGGATAGACATAAATAAAGATGAACTCTTCTATCCTGAGGAGGGCACAACATCTGCAGAACTTTAGTATGTCAGAGAGGTCAACAGGGCCATGAAATACATGGACATGGATGACTAATTTTCAATAGGTATATTGTAAGGGCCACAATGTCGTCCTCTAATTTATTCAATTATATTTTTCTCAAATTTATCTAGAAATTTTGTTATATTATGCTTAGTATGAGGAGAAAAAGATGTGTTGCTATGTCATGTGACCTAATGTGTGCTAAATGTAGGAATCGAAGCAATTTTGAGATAATTTGAGTGTCAGAGCTCGGAGTAAACAACAAAGAGAGATTATAAGAGGTAGTCCACCTCCTTAACTCATCAAATATGCAAAAGATCATGACTCTATCTCTCATCAACTCGTGGTCATTGGTAGCCAAGGAGGCAGAGACCATTGGCAGCCAAGCCAGTGTAGTTTAAGGGTGATCCAGGTGGCTATTGGTGGCCACCTACCAACTCCACTTGGACCCCCACCATTGCTTCTTTCAGTTTTTCATTTTCCTTAATTGTAGCACAATTTACTATTTTTAGGATTTTTTCGAGTCCTAAACTTTCGAAGCCATCTTGAGGCCCTAAATGATGTTTTTTCAAAATCTACAGCCAGCGATTCTTTATCCAAAGTCATATTTTTCGTCATAGTCCTCGGAGAGATCTTTCCAATGGGCTATCATGCACGTCAAACAAAGATAATATGACCAAGTCGTGACCCCGGGAAGTTGGTTGTCCAACTGACCCCAACAGGGCCCGTAAACTCTTGGTGTTACATCTCCTTGGGTTAGGGTTTTGGTTTTTTATGGTTAGCTCTTATTGTTCAATAATAAAAAGGCACTTGAGCCTCATTGTAGGGCAATTTAGAGGCATGTAGTTGCCACATCTCTTCTCAGAGATAAGCTACCATTGCCCTAGCTAATTTATTTCCATTCTTGTTTGCAAGCATATTTCAATGTTTTACATTAATGAAATGAAGTATTATTTCTGTTGCATATCTATGTTTATGGTTATCCTTGTAATTTGTTGCATTCCTATTTAAATCCAGATCAGTGGTATTAGAGTGGTCTACTTTTTTCCTCTGTTTTTCTTTGCATGTCCCCAACGAGGTTGGCATATAAGGAGTTAGGGCTTGAACTGGTCAAACCTTTGCAAGACCAGCCTCACAAATCCTGATAGCCTCCCATGGCATATGAAAGCAAAGATGAGGGGGTAAGAGATCGTATCAGAATATTACCAGAAGAAGTCCTCGAACGACAAAGGAACGCGATGATGGACAACTTTGCCCAGATCCTTCAGCGGCTACCCAGGGGCAATGCATCAGCTTCCAACTACTATTATACAAATGCCACACCGTTTAAGGTACAAGTTAATTTTGGAATCCCCATATTTGAGGGTCAGATAAACACAGATGCCCTCGATAAATGGTTAAATCTACTAGAGGGTTATTTTTCTGTTCATGATTTTTCCAGTCAGGAAAATATTATTTTCGCTCTTCTCAAAGTAGCCCCCCATGTCAAGGATTGGTGGGAAACCTACTGCGAGCAGAAGGATGAAAGTACAGGCTCACTATTTTCATCTGCACCCACTTGGAATTCATTCCGGGATGCCATCAACGAGTAGTACTACCCTGTCGGAAGCTATAAGGATCAATACATAAAGTGGACCACGCTATGGCAGGGAAGGGACCAAGACGTGTCAAAGTTTAGCCTTTGCACAAAGTTGGGTATCAAGGATACAGAGCAGCATTTGGTACTCAAATATTTTCTCTACCTGCACAAGTACATCCAGGAAGAAATAAAATTCTTGAACATCTCCTCGCTCAGCATGGCATATCGACATGTTGTCAAGGTCAAGAAAAAGTTTAAACAGAAGAAGCGAGACTTTGAATCTTTGAATCTGAAGCAAGGGAAAGGTGCCCCCAAGCCATAGAACAAAGGACAAAGCAAAGGCGAGGTGGCCCAAGACAACTTTCCAAAGCTGCAAGAAATGAACAGTGCCACAAAGCTAAAAAAGGACCTGGGAAAGTGGTGTGAGTTCCGTAAGAGCTCCACTCACAACACAAGTGAGTGTTGGGCCAAGAAGTCACTGGCGATCGAGCTGAAGGTTTCAAAATTAGATGCATGTTCCGACTCAGAGTCAGAACCCAACAAGGGGAATGACAAAGGGAAGCATATTATCGATGCGGAGCCGAACGGCACCGTTGTTACCACGAAGATCCAGAAGGAGGAACCCGAAAATCCAGAGGAGGAGGAGCATCTCTTCCACTCCCAGATGTGGGTAAAGGGCTCCCTGCTATAGATCATTGTCGACAACGGGAGCCAAAAGAACCTCATTTCCATAGAGGTCATGAAGCAGTTGGGCTTACTGACCACAACACATCCACAACCATACACCATCGGGTGTCTTCCCCAAGGATGGGATCTTCGCATGAGCCAGCTGCGTCGCCATCCATTCAACATCAAGCCCTTCACATATGAGGTATTGTGTGACATTGCTCTCCTTGAATTTTTTCATGTATTATTAGGACAATCATACTTGTGGAAGCAATATGTTGTGTATGAATCAAGGCCCTGTGCTATGATTGTTACTTTGGGAAATAAGTTGTACAGGATACCAGAGGTAGCACCACCTACCGCCATCTCTTTGGTTATTGCAAAACAATGCAGTAAGCTCATTTCCAAACCCAGGAAATTTGTTTTCCTGATAATAGGCCCTCAAGGAAAGAATAGGATGGTAGCCATGACCTCCATACAGGTCCCCTCCGCACGACAACTACAGATGGTAAAGGTCATGGAGGAGTACGAGGACATCTTCACCTCCCCCGCAGGGGTTCCTCTGCACTATCAGGTCAAGCACTCCATTGATATAACCCCAGGGGTGTTGCTTTGCAATGGACCAATCAACTAGTGCTATGTTCTTGAGAACGATGAAATCAAGAGGCAGATTCTGGACCTGCTGCAAAAACGTCACATCCATCTGAGTTCATCACCCCGTGGGAGCTTGATCATGTTGGTACAAAAGAAGGATGGGACTTGGACACTCTGTATTGACTATTGGGCACTGGACAAGATCATTTTCCGTAATAGGTACTCAATCCCACAGATTGATGACCTCGTGGACCAGCTAAAGGGGGGAAAATGTTTCAGCAAGATCGATTTGAATTCAAGATATCACCAGGTGTCAATTGAGCACTCTGATGTGTAGAAGACTGCCTTCAAAGCCAGGAAGGGCCTCTTCAAATGGTTGGTTATGCCTTTCGGATTGATGAATGCTCCTACAACCTTCATGAGGCTAATGGATGACATCTTGTGGCCATTCACTAACTCATTTGTAGTGGTATACTTGGATGACATCCTGATCTTTAGCTAGAGTTGGGAAGAGCACCTCCATCACAGCTGACAGGTCTCCAAACACTACGACAACACAAGTTATGTGCCAATTTGGAGAAATGCACTTTTGGCATGACCCAGGTTCAGTATCTAGGATACATTATTGATGAGCGGGGGGTGCATGTGGATCTAGCCAAGATCCAAGTCATTCAGGATATCTCCAACCACTCTAACAAAGCTTCGCATCTTTCTAGGTCTTGCCAACTTCTATCGTAGGTTTGTGTTGGGATTTTCTCATATCAGTTGGCCCTTGAGTCAAGTCACCAAGGGAGAAGCGAAAGAAAAATTCTTTTGGTTTGAATCTCAACAGAAGACATTCACAGAGTTGAAATATCGCCTTTTCTCGCCACCAGTGCTTGCATTACTAGACTTACAACAACCATTTTAGGTCGAGACAAATTCCTCTGACTATGCTATTAGGGCAGTCCTTACTCAACATGGGCATCTAGTGGCATATCATAGTGAGACACTTTGAGACACAGTCTGGAAGTATCCCACTTATGATAACAAGATGTATTCCATTATGCAGGCCTGCCGACAATGGAAGCATTACATTTTGGGGAAGGAAATGGTCATCCACACAGACCACTGACTACTGCAGTTCATACAGACCCAAGGGAAATTGAAGAATGATCGCCATCAGAAGTGGTCCACATGCCTGCAATAATTCCATTTGAATATCAAGTATAAGAAGGGTAGCACCAATAATGTTGCAGATTGCCTCACTTGACCACCGATCATGGTGTTAACCACCATGCTCAAATCTTTTGGGCACGAGACTTTTGATTGGCCACTTCTCTAAAAATGCGACCTAGAATTCGACCACACATACCAGACACTCTTGGAGGGTCAGCATGTTCTAGATTTTCACCTCTAGGATTGAGCTCATGTCCAGTTCGAAACAGATAAGGAAAACAAATTCATTGAGCACATCCAAGACATTTGCCAGTAGGTCCATGACATTTTGGAGAAATCAAATGCCATGTACAAGTAGTGGCATGATCAACATCAGGTGCCACACAAGTTTAAGGTTGGCGACAAATTCTGGTTGCATTTGCAAAAGGAACGCCTTATCGGAGCCTATCGGACACTAAAACCACTCCGATATGGTCCTTACACTATTACCAAGGCTGTGGGAGACAATGCATTTGAGCTCAGCATTCCCCCATTCCTTGGCCTACACCCAGTGTCCAATGTGGACCGCCTTCAGCCATACTTTCCACCATTACTAGACACATCTGACATTGCAGAACAACTCACACCCACAAAGCTAAATCTAGATTGCATGAAACAAGCTGCAATTGATTGGATCATGGACACACAGATCAAGCACACTTGCGCGCAGAATATCCAACTGTATCGAGTTGTCAAAGTAGGCCAACTCCTTCACCAGGGCAAGTGGCTCACCAGGGACCAAGTTCAGCAGAAGTTCCCTCATCTCATGGAGGAACTCAACACAATGGGGACCATTACTTCGTAAGGGGGGAGGAATGATCCAGGTGGATATTGGTGGCCACCCATCAATTCGACTTAGACCCCCACCATTGCTTCCTTTAGTTTTTTAGCTTCCTTAATTGTAGCATAGTTCACTATTTTTAGCAGTTTTTCGGGTCCTAAACTTCCTGAGCCGTTTTGAGGCCCTAAACAAAGTTTTTTTGGAAATCTATTGCCAAAAAAGTTTTACATAAAACCATGTTTTCAGTCATACTCCTCGGATAGATCTTTCCAATGGGCTATCATGCGCGTCAAACAGAGATAATATGACCAAGTCGCAACCGTGGGAAGTTGGCTATCCAACTCAGCCCAACGGGGCCCATAAACTCTTGGTGTTACATCTCCTCTGGTTAGGATTTTCATTGTTTAGGGTTTGCTTGATCTAGGTAGATGTTGGTAGCCACCCACATATCCCACGTAGACCCCCACAATTGTCTCTTTCAGTGTTTTTAGTTTCCTTAGTTGTAGCACAATTTACTATTTTTAGCAGTTTTTTGGGTCCTAAACTTTCGGAGCCGTTTTGAGGCCCTAAATGACGTGTTTTTGGAAATCTAGGAGAAACATGGGTCATGGATTGATGTTTCTCTTCCCAAATTTATAGTCCTCGGACAGATCTTTCTAACAAGCTATTGTGCACGTAAAACGAAGATCATGTGTCAAAGTTACAACCCCAGGAAGTTGATGTACCAATTTACTCGAAACGGGGCCCACAGTTTGGCGTTTCATCTCCTAGGGTTAGGTTTTTGGATTTTTAGGGTTTTCCATTGCTTCTCAAGAATAAATAGGCCTTCAAGCCTCATTGTAATAGAGTTCAAAGGAATTTAGCCGCCACATCTCTTCTCAGAAATATGCTACCATAGCCCTAGCTGGTTTATTTCCATTTCTGTTTGTAAGCATATTTCAGTATTTTACATTAATGAAATGAAGTATTATTTCTGCTACATCTTTATGTTTATGGTTATCTCTATAATTTGTTGCGTTCTTGTATAAATTCGGATCAGTGGTATCAGATCGGTCTGCTTTCTCACTGTTTTTCTTTGCATGTCCCCAACGAGGTCGGGATATAAGGAGTTAGGGCTTGAACTAGTCGAAACTTTGCAAGACCAGCCTCGAAAATCCCTATGGCCTCCCATGGCGGATGAAGAGAAAGACGAGGGCACAGGAGATACTATCAAAATCTTGCTTGAAGAAGCCCTCGAGCGACAAAGGGACATGATGATGGACAACTTTGCCCAGATCCTTCAGTGACTACCCAGGGGCGACGCATCAGCTTCCAATAGCTACTCTGGAAATGTCACACCATTTAAGGTACAAGTTAATTTTGAAATCGCCATATTCGAGGGTCAGATAGACATAGCTGTTGTTGATAAATGGTTAAATCCGCTAGAGGGTTATTTTTCTGTTTATGATTTTTCCATTCGGGAAAATATTATTTTCACTCTTCTCAAAGTAGCGCCCCACGACAAGGACTAGTGCGAAACATACTACGAGCAGAAGGATGAAAGTACAGGCTCACTATTTTCAACTGTACCCACTTGGGATTCATTCTAGGATGCCATCAAGGAGCAGTATAACCTTGTCGGAATAGCATTTGGTACTCAAATACCGTGACTGCCTGCACAAGTACATCCAGGAAGAAATAGAATTCTTGAACATCCCCTCGCTTGGCATGGAATCCTGATATGCCATCAAGGTTGAGAAAAAGTTTAAACAGAAGAAGCAAGACTTTGGATCTGCAAATCTGAAGCAAGCGAAAAGTTCCCACAAACCGCAGAACAAAGGACAAAGCCAAGGCTGGGCGGTGCAAGACAACCCACCAAAGCAGCAAGCAAAGAACAGTGTTGTGAATCTGAAAAAGGACACAGGAAAGTGGTGTGAGTTCCATAAGATCTCCACTGACAACAGAATCAGATGCATGTTCTGACTCTGAGTCAGAACCCGACAAGGGGAATGACAAAGGGAAGTAGATTATCGATGCAGAGCCCAATGCCACCATTGCCACCATGAAGATACAGAAGGAGGAACCCGAAGATTCAGAGGAGGAGGAGCGTCTCTTCCACTCCCAGATATGGGTAAAGGGCTCCCCACTACAGTTCATTGTTGATAGCGGGAGCCAAAAGAGCCTCATTTCGGTAGAGGTCATGAAGCAGCTAGGCTTATCGACCACAGCACATCCACAATCGTACACCATCGGGTGGCTTCACCAAGGATGGTGTTATCACAAAATCTGACCCTGATATGCTGCTGATCAAGTAGACTCTAAGTAACTCTTTTAAACCAATCTTTTGGTTGAGGCTTAGCCTCCTCAACCTGAGAGGGCTCTCTCAATAGGTTTAATTTTTTTGATTAATGATTAGATGGCTAACTCTAGAAGAAAAAATGGACAAATGTATAACTAGTTGAATCAAAGATTAGCAAACATCTATTGGGCTATGGAGTCAAGATAGTCTTCAACAAAACAACATGATCAACAAAACATGGAAGTCAAGGCACTTGGAGTTTAGGTTTATAAGTAAAACAATAACACAGTGAATCAACACAGTTTACAAGCATGTGAAGGAAGTTAAAGCATTTTCCAATGAATTCTAAATATCAAAATCTCATACCATTGTAAATAAGTAATTGAAAAAGGCCATAAGAACATCAAACACATAAACCCCTTGTGAATCTTGAGTAGTCAAACTAATCTCTGCATTAAGTTGAAAAAAACACAGTTTGCTCCCATAACACAACTTCTTTTGCTAATACAACGGCCAACCTTGAGGAATTTGATTCTCATGGTTTATATAGAGTTTTTAAAACGTTGAATACTATGATCCATCTTTAGGGAAATTCGAATTCCTAACATTGACACCTAACTATTCCTAAAACAAACTACTTAATTACAACTTGACAACTAACTGTCTTTAAGAGTCCTAAAGTGAAACTCATAAAACATGCTTTCAACCACCTTATCTATGATTTAAATACATTCTTTAATTAGCTGCCAATCCATGTCCTCGAGCTTGATGATGTCTCCAGTATTGTTGCAAATGCTGCTGAGTCATGACCTAACTGTCCTAAAAACAAGGAGACAAAGTTCCTCCTTTTAAGGCCCTTAATCCTTTATACTTATCTTCAAGTAGTTTTTTGTTGGTGTACATGTGGCATGTATTAATAATCCATTAAAATTTCATTTTTCCACCTATGCAAGAAAGGAACTCTCGAATAGATTGAAAAAAGGAATGAAACATGATTGTGCTGCGAAAACAGCCTGTTTTCGTAGCACAACTTTTATATCACTTATGGAATACTTCTTTGAAACATTTTGCATCACTGCCATCTGAAACTTCATCAATGGTCCTCATATATCTACTAGTAAGCATCAAAACTTGGAATTTATTAGACCTTACCTTCAAAATACATCTGTAAAGTGCTAAAGTTCACATTCAACAATTTCATAGTGCGCTACGAAACTACTGTGCATACTCCTTTTTCAACATAGTTTTCAAAAATTTGCAGTTTGGGGATTTTTAAAATTTCATAAGGATTGATATGATCACCAAAAACCAAAAGAAATTTACCTTATAAGATGTTCTTCTCCACAAAATGACCTTCTTTTTAATTGTCAAAACTGATTTAAGATATATCCTTCACTGCCCTTTTTCATCACCATGTTTCATGGTTGTTGTAGCCTCTCTTCAGATTTTGTTAACTTTATTTCTAGGTCTTCAACCCGTCTCTTCAATCTCTTGTTAGTAGCTCTCAACTGAACATTCATCTTCCTTACAAATCTGGCTTCTTTAATTGCAGGAACAGTGCAAGTAAAGTACTGAGCTTCACTGTTGAATATTTCTGCTTTGGAAGCTTTTTCAACTTCCAAGAGAGCCTTTATCCTCTTAAAATTTGTCTTCTCAGTAGCATGCCTTCTTTCTCTCATCCCTAGTCCAACAATTTCATTATTAGATACTCTTAACCTTTCTTCCATTTCTTCATAACTGGTATTTTTTGTAGTGTTTTCATCTGAAAAGTAGGTGTTGAGACAAAGCTTATATCTTTTGATCCCTGATAGCTGTTAAAATAATGGAGGAGGTGTTTGTAGATAAGAATGTTTTTAATAAAAACCTCCCTCATTTTTTTGAAAACCAGTTTCCGTTGTCCGAAATTTGCATTATAAAATCATGTATAAAACAGGAAAATTTAGAATTCTGAAAATAGGTCTCAAAGGAAACTTCGAATCGCCAAATTGGTAGCACCTGGGAGAAATTTGAAAGAGGTTTTTGTTCCCTGTTATGTTCTTATAATAAACCTAATTCATATTTTTGAAAATCATATTCATTTCCCTAAAAATTCCTTTTGAAAGCAATAGCTCAAAAAAATCCAAGAAACACAGAAATCCCCTTGCAGCTCCTCGTAGAAATACATGTAACCTGTTTGGATGAAAGCTTGTGTAAAGCTGAGGTCGTCCATGATCAGTTAAAGCTCTATAGGCTCCTATCCAAACACATAGCCTTTTTTTTTTGCTTTCATCTTCATGGAAATTTTCCTTTATAACCCAAACTGCCCTCTTAAAAATATGACAAGCTATAAAGAACGTTTTGGGTAGCAAGCTGTTTGTCACAAAGTAAACTTTTCAAAGGTGACAGCTGACTGATACATGCAAGGGTTGAAAATCAAATGATGGAGAGGAGCTTGGGTAACTTGTTTAAGGAATGATATTCTAATGTGGAGATAAAGGTGACAAAATGAGGGAGTGGAAAGCAACAGCTACTTCATCAACCAATAAAAATAACTCAACTTTTCCTGAAAAAGAAGGCTGCAGTCCTGAGCTCATATCTCTTGATCCCTAATAGTTGTTATGAAAATGGAGGAGGTTTTTGTAGATAAGAATTTTTATAAGAAAAACCTCTTTCATTTTTCAAATGAGTTTTGAATTTATTAGGAACCCCCTTGGAAGTTGACTACTAAAAACAGAAAAAACAAGGTTTTTTCCTCATAGTGCACTACGAAATTAGCTTGTTTTCGTAGCACAAATCACCTTTTTGAACTAGCTGCACTACGAAACTGTGGATTCATGTATGATTGAAAAAATTTAACCCTAAATGTAATGGAATGACTTCTAAATGGAAAATGTGACCTATTTGACCATGAAGTGAACCTAAAGGACTTTATTTGGAAATGAAAGATGACATTTTAATACTTCAAACCCTATCACTTACCCTTTTATGAACACTAAAATGACTTTTAGACATCCTTGAAATCATGACCAAAAGAAGAGTTGACACAATGATGTTTTGAAAATTTTTGGGTGATAACAGTCAGGATCTTCGTGTGAGCCAGTAGTGTCGCCTTCCATACAACATCAAGCCCTTCACGAATGAGGTATTGTGTGACATTTCTCCCCTTGAAGTTTGTGATATATTATTAGGACAACCATACTTGTGGAAGTGACATGCTATGTATGACTCAAGGCCCCGTGCTATTATTGTTACTTTGGGAAATAAGTTGTACAGGATATCGTAGGTACCACCACCTACCACCCTCTCTTTGTTTACTACAAAACAATGCAATAAGATCGTTTCCAAAACTGGGAAATTTATTTTCCAGATGATACGCCCTCAAGGAAAGAAGAATAAGGTGGCCATGACCTCTAAACAGGGCCTCTCTGCACGACAAATACAGATGGACAAGGTCGTGGAGGAGTACGAGGACATCTTCGCCTCCCCTGCAAGGGTTCCTTTGCATTGTTAGGTCAAGCACTCCATCGATCTGACCCCAAGTGTGCCGCTACCCAATGGACAAATATATTGGCACTCCATTCTAGAGAACGATGAAATTAAGAGGCAGATTCAGGAGTTGCTGCAGAAAGGTCACATCCATCCGAGTTCATCACCCCGTGGGAGCCTGATCGTGTTGGTACAGAAGAAGGATGGGACTTGGAGACTCTGTATTGACTATTGGGCACTGAAAATGATCACTGTACATAATTGGTACCTGATCCCACAGATTGATGACCTCCTGGACCAACTGAAGGGGGGAAAATATTTCAGCAAGATCGATTTGAAGTCAGGATATAACCAGGTACCAATCGAACCCTACGATGTGTGGAAGACTACCTTCAAAGCCAAGGAGGGCCTTTTCAAATGGTTGGTTATGCCTTTTGGATTGACGAATCCTCTTGCAACTTTCATGACGCTAATGGATGACATCTTGTGGCCATTCACCAAGTCATTTGTAGTGGTATACTTGGATGACATCCCGATCTTTAGCCAGAGTTTGGAAGAGCACCTCCACCACATCTGACAGGTTCTCCAAACACTGCGGCCGCACAAGCTATGTGCCAATTTGGAGAAATGCACTTTTGGCATGACCCAGGTTTAGTATCTGGGATACATTACTGATGAATGGTGGGTGCATGTCGATCTAGCCATGATCGAAATCATTCGGGATTGGCCATCTCCAACCACTCTGAGAGATCTCCGCATCTTTCTAGGTCTGGAAAACTTCTACCGTAGGTTCGTGCTGGGATTTTCTCATATAACTTGGCCCTTGATTCAAGTCATCAAGGGAGGAGTGAAAGAAAAATTCTATTGGTCTGAATCTTAACAGAAGGCATTCACAGAGTTGAAAGATCACCTCTGCATGGCACTAGTGCTCGCATTGCCAGACTTGCAACAACCATTTGAGGTCAAGATAGATGCCTCTGAATATGCTATTGGGGCAGTCATTACTCAACATGGGCATCCTGTGGCATATCACAGTGAGACACTTTCAGACACAGTCTGAAAGTATCCCACTTATGACAAAGAGATGTATTCAATTGTGCAAGCCTGCTGACAATGGAAGCATTACATTTTAGGGAAGGAAATGGTCATCCACACAGACCACCGACCTCTGTAGTTCATACAGACCCAAGAGAAATTGCAGAATGATCGCCATCAGAAGTGGTCCACATACCTGCAACATTTCCATTTGAATATCAAGTATAAGAAGGGTAGCACCATTAATGTTGTAGATTGCCTCAGTCGACCACCGATCATGGTGTTAACCATTGTGCTCAATTCTTGTGGGCATGAGACTTCTGATTGGCCACTTCTCTACAAAAGCAACCCAAAATTTGTCCACATGTACCACACACTCTTGGAGGGGCATCATGTTCTAGATTTTCACCTCCAGGATGCCTTGTTATGCCCCCTGGGTCACCTTTCTGCTCCTTGAAGTGAGCGTGCCAATATGATTTGGGAAGCACACTACAGTCAGGCTGTTGGGCATTTCAGGGTTTAGAAAATGGTGGCCATACTACAGAAGTATTTCTATTGGCTGAATCTTTGATAGGATGTCGGGAAGTAATTCAGATCATGCACTACCTACGACATTGTCAAACCAACCATCAAGAAGCAAGGCCTCTATACCCCGTTGCCTACCCCTATTCAACCTTAGGAATCGATCTCCATGGATTACATTTTATACCTTCCTTCCACTAAGCATGGAAATGACTGTGTTTTTGTCGTCGTCGACACATTCTCGAAGATGGCCATTATGGCAGCCTGCAAGAAGAATATGATAGCAGAAGCCACTGCTAAACTCTTCTTTGAATGAGTGTGGGTACACTTTGGGATCCCACAATTTATCATCTTAGATCGGGATAGCAGGTTACTTAGTACATTTTGGTCTAGTCTTTGTTCATTGCTAGACACCAAACTCACTAAGTCCACAACCTTTCATCCTCAAACTGATCGCTAGACAGAGGTTGTCAACAGGATGATCGCACACATTTTGCGCATGTACAACTCAAAGCATCCACACACATGGGACGAGATCCAACCCTATGTTTAGCACAACTATAACCGGGCTCTTCATAGCTCCACTGACTACAGCCCCTTTCAGGTGGGCTTGAGATTCCAGCCACTATGTCCCATTGATGTGGCCATGCCATTTATAGCTACTCACCCACATTCGGCTCATGTCCAGTTCGAAACAGATAAAGCAACCAACTTCATTGAGCACATCCAACATATTCACCAGCAAGTCCATGACATTTTAGAGAAATCAAATGCCAAGTACAAGCAGCGACATGATCAACATCGGGTGACACACAAGTTTCAGGTGGGCGACAAAGTCTCGTTGCATTTGCAAAAGGAACGCCTTACCGGAGCCTATCAAAAGCTTAGACCACTCTGATATGGTCCTTACACCATCACCAAGGCTATGGGAGACAATGCATTTGAGCTCAACATTCCCCCATTCCTTGGCCTGCACCCAGTGTTCAATGTGGACCGCCTTCACCCATACTTTCCACCATTACTAGACACATTTGACATTGTAGAATAGCTCACACCCACAGAGTTAAATCCAGATTGCATGGAACAAGCTACAACTGATCAGATCATGGACACACAAATCAAGCACAATCGCCAACAGAATATCCAACTGTATCAACTTGTCAGAGTAGGCTAACGCCTTCACTAGGGCAAGTGGCTCTCTAGGGACCAAGTTCCGCAGAAGTTTCCTCATCTCATGGAGGAACTCAATGCAATGGGGGCCATTGCTTCCTAAGGGGGGAGGATTGATCTAATTGGATATTGGTGGCCACCTACCAAGTCCACTTGGAACCCCACCAATGTTTCTTTTAGCTTTTTAGTTTCCTTAATTGTAGCACAATTTACTATTTTTAGCACTTTTCCGGGTCCTGAACTTCCAGAGATGTTTTGAGGCCCTAAACAAAGTTTTTTGGGAAAATTGGGAGAAACATGGGTCCCTGGACCGATGTTGCTCTTCCCTAAGTTGTAGCTCTTGGATAGATCCTTCTAACGAGATATTGTGCACGTCAAATGGAGATCATATGCCAAAGTTACGACCCCGAGAATTTGATGTACCAATTTACCCAAACGGGGCCCATAGTTTGGTGTTTCATCTTTTAGGGTTAGGCTTTTGGATGCTTAGGGTTTTCCATTGTTTCTAAAAAATAAATAAGCCTTCGAGCCTCATTGTAACATAGTTCAAAGGCATGTAGCCGCCACATCTCTTCTTGGAGATAAGCTACCATCGCCCTAGCTGGATTATTTCCATTGTTGTTTATAAGCATATTTCAATATTTTACATTAATGGAATGAAGTGTTATTTCCGCTACATCTCTATGTTTATGGTTATCTTTGTAATTTTTTGTGTTCCTGTATAAAACCGGATGATTTGTTTTTCTTTGCATGTCCCCAATGAGGTCGGGATATAAGGATTTAGGGCTTGAACTAATCTAACCTTTACGAAACCAGCCTCACAAATCCTGACGGCCTCCCATGGAAAATGAAAAGAAAGATGAGGGGGCAAGAGATCCTATCCAAATCTTACTCGAAGAAGCCCTCGAGTGACAAAGGAACGTGATGATGGACAACTTTGCCGAGATCCTTTAACGACTACCCAGAGGCGATGCATCGGCTTCCAACAGCTACTCTAGAAATGCCACACCCTTTAAGGCACAAGTTAATTTTGAAATCCCCATATTTGAGGGTCAGATAGATGCAGATGCCGTAGATAAATGGTTAAATTTGCTAGAGGGTTATTTTTGTATTCATGAATTTTTGAGTTAGGAAAAGATTGTTTTTGCTCTTCTCAAAGTGGCCCCCCAAGTCAACGACTAGTGGGAAACCTACTATGAGCAGAAGGATGAAACTACAGACTCACTGTTCTTAGCCGCACCCACTTGGAATTCCTTCCGGGATGCCATCAAGGAGAAGTACTACCTTGTCAAAAGCTATGAGGACAAATACATAAAGTGGACCATGCTGCGACAGGGACAGGACCAAGATGTGTCGGAGTTCACAAACATTTTTCATACCCTTCGCACACAGTTGGGTATCAAATATTCTGAGCTACATCTGGTACTCAAATACTATGGGTGCCTACATAGATACATCCAAGAAGAGATGGATTTCCTTAACATATCCTCGCTCGGAACAGCGTAGCAATATGCTGTCAAAATGGAGCAAAAGTTGAAACAAAAGAAGAGAGACTTTGGATCTGTGAATCCAAAGACCAAAGGAAAAAGCCAAGGCGAGTTGACCCAAGACAAACCGTCGAAGCCACAAGGAAATAACAGCACCATGAAGTTGAAGAAGGAGATAGGAAAGTGGTGTGAGTTCCACAAGAGCCCCACTCACAACATAAGTGAGTGTCGGACCAAGGAGTCGCTGGTGGCAGAGTTGAAGGCTTCAGAATCAAATGCATGTTCTGACCCTGAGTCAGAACCCAACAAGGGGAATGGCAAAGGGAAGCAGATCATTGATGCAGAGCCCAGCACCATTGTTGCCACCACCATGATCTAGAAGAATGAGCCTGAAGATCCACAGGAGGGGGAACGTCTTTTCCACTCATAGATGTGGGTGAAGGGTTCACTGCTACAATTCATTGTTGACAGTGGCAGCCAAAAGAACCTCATTTCAGTAGAGGTCATGAAGTGGTTGGGCCTACAGACTACACCACACCTGCAACCATATAGTATCGGGTGGCTTCACCAAGGATGGGATCTCCGAGTCTGCTAGCAGTGCCGCCTTCCATACAACATCAAGCCCTTTACAAATGAGGTAGTGTGTGATGTTGCACCTCTGGATGTTTATGATGTATTATTAGGCCAACCATACTTGTAGAGGCGACATGTTGTGTATGAGTGAAGGCCTCACACTATCATTATTTAATTTTGTAATTCATTATACAAGATACTGAAGGTAGCCCCACCTACCGCCACCTCTTTGGTCACTGCTAAGAAAGACAACAAGATCATCTCCCAGACTAGGACATTCATTTTTTGTCTGGTTCACTCCCAAGGTAAGTTGAAGATAATCACTACATCCATGACCCTTGCGAAGGATTCCTCCATGCAGGAGCAGCAACAGAGGGATACGATCATTAAAGAACATAGGATCAACTTCTCCTCACTGTCAGGGGTACCACACAAGTTTCAGGTGGGCAACAAAGTTTGGTTGCATCGATAGAAAGAACACCTTACTAGAACCCATCAGAAGCTCAAACCACTGCGACATCATCCTTACATCATTACCAAGGTTATGGGAAACAATGCTTTGGATGACAAAAATCCTCCATTTCTTTGCTTGCACCGAGTGTTCAATGTGGAACACCCTCGACCATGCTTCCCACCATTACCGGATACATCAGAGATTGCAGAAAAACTCACCAGGGACCAAGTTCAGCAGATGGAGGAACTCAACGCAATGGGGACCATTGCTTCCTAAGGGGGGAGGAATGATCCAAGTGGATGTTGGTGGCCACCCACCTATCCCACTTTGATCCCCACAACTGTCTCTTTCAGTTTTTTCAGTTTCCTTAATTGTACCACAATTGACTACTTTTAGCAATTTTTCTCGTCCTGAACTTCCAGAGCCATTTTGAGTCCGTAAACAACGTTTTTTGGGAAAACTAATAGACAATTGTTGCTCTTCCCAAAGTTATAGTCCTCAGATAGATCTTTCCAATGAGCTATTGTGCACGTCAAATGGAGATCTTCTGTCAAAGTTACGACCCCGGGAAGTTGATGTACCAATTTACCCGAAACAGGGCCCACAGTTTGGCATTTCATCTCCTAGGGTTAGGGTTTTGGATGTTTATGGTTTTCCATTGTTTCTCAATAATAAATAGGCATTTGAGCCTCATTGGAACATAGTTCAGAGGCATGTAGCCACCACATCTCTTCTCACAGATAAGCTACCATTGCCCTAGCTAGTTTATTTCCATTTCCGTTTGTAAGCATATTTCAGTATTTTACATTAATGAAATGAAGTATTATTTCCGCTACATCTATGTGTTTATGGTTATCTTTGTAATTTGTTGTGTTGTTGTTTAAATCCGGATCGTTTCTCTTATTGTTCAATAATAAAAAGGCCCTTGAGCCTCATTGTAAGGAATTTCAAAGGCATGTATCCATCACATCTCTTCTCAGAGATAAGCTACCATCACCCTAGCTAGTTTATTTCGATTCCTGTTTGTAAGCATATTTCAGTATTTTACATTAATGAAATGAAGTATTATTTCCACTGCATCTCTGTGTTTATAGTTATCTCTATAATTTGTTGCATTACTGTTTAAATCTGGATCAAAGGGAGATTTAGATCCACCAATTATCAAGTTAGGGAGATAAAAATACCTAATTTATAGGAAGTTTTTGGTAGCTACCCATTTATATAAATAAACATGCTGAGAAACTCATTAGGATTCAAAGTTTTACTGTAGATAAGAGAAAATTGAGCTTAAACAATTGTGACTATTATTTTGGATATGTATTTGAAATTTCTAGAATGATAATGAGAAGTTTTATTTTGATCCATAACTGAGTTATTTCAGAGGGTTGAAGCCCTTGGGCTTGGGCCCAACACTAGCATCCTAGATCCCTCTTGTCTAGTTATATTTCTCTTAGCCTAGAATGTTGATTAGTTGTTTTAGTTCAGTAGAGTTTATTAATATTTCTTTTAGCCTAAAATGTTGATTAATTGTTACAGTTAAATAGAGTTTATTTATATTTATTTTATCTAAGAATTTTGATTAGTTTTTGAATTTTAGTAGTGTATAATCCCTTGAAAGGTTTGTGATTGTGATCCCTATCTCATTTCTCTCATCGGAGCATGTTACACAGTATTTTGTCACACCTCCCACACTTCCTTGTGACATGACCCAAAGTGCCAAAAACATAACCATCATGCAGTGTACTCATTCATATATGCAGTTGAGATCCTCCCTAAGACATTGATTAGAAAATTCATTGAGATTCCCTTGAAGGAAATAGCTCTAAAACCCTAATTTCATAATCATCGCTCTTCTGAGAATAAAAATTGCGATGGTCGCATATTTTACTATACCACACTGCGATGGCATCGCTTTATTTTCATGTATAGCCGTGATGATCCAAAAAAGGAAATTTTCCCAAAGAGGATGAGAAGCTTCGTGATCTAGAAGCTTCCAAAGTGGTGATTTGGAGGTTGCTCGGCATAGATGAGGTCTAGTTCTCCAAACTTGGCCTCTTGGTCTTATCCCTCTAAGCTAACTCCTTGAGATGAGGATCTACTCCTATATTTGGAGAGATCCTAACTCCCTTACCATGCCTATATATTCATCCTCTCCCATTCCAAAATTGTTGGTCTTTTTCTATTTGCACCCTTATGCTATGATTGTGTCTATATGCTACTCATTTGGCTTGGAGAAGGAGTGTTTGGAGAGCCTACATTGGACTTGGAAATTCATTCAAGGGGAGCCTATTGACGTCAAGGATTGGTTGTATGCTTCCTCCTTTATTTTATTAATATACAATTGCTGGTTCATTTTTCCTAAATGTGTATGATCATGTATCATTTAGCTTAATGCTCCTTGATCTGTTAACTAGGTTACTTTTGAATATGCTCTTTGTATTTGCATGCCTTGTTGTGTCTGGATCACTTCTATAGGTGCATAAATTCCGTGAGCAGTAAGAACGAGTCCATGACACCCGTGATTCAAGGTCTTCAACAAAGGAAGACGGGATAGCATCAGAATGAGGTAGGCCATCTTCTTCGTCGCTCTTTTCAATTGTAACTTAGGAAAGTGTCCAGTAGATTGTCACATAGGTTTCTAGTACCACTCATTGGCCTAGAGGGATCACCTATATCTGCAGAGAGGATTTACCTTGACAATGAAATGGAAACTCCGCTGGGGAAGTTATAACCCTTTCCATACATTCCTTCAATCAGATCCTTTGATGAGTTAGACCAACCGTTGATTTCTCAACTTGTATGCATTAGTCCGGGTTTATACCATCACTGATTACTGCCTTAGAGTGCTAACTCTAGATTATTTCTTGGAATTGTTTTGTTTTTCCCCATATTCCTTGCCCATCACAGGTTTATATCTAACAATCACAATTCTGTCGCTAATTTGTACCAGTACAGTTGCAATGAAAAGAAAATCTTCACTCTTTGGTCGCGCTGAAATTATCTCTACTTTTGCTATACAAAGTAGTGATGATAACCCAATCATTACGAGTTTGGGTATATAAAGTAGCAATGTTCCTTGAATGTGAGAATTTTTAAGGTTTCTTCCTTAGAATCAAGTGTGTCTTGGCCCCTGAGATCTTTTCCTATCCTCTATGCTTGGATTTGTTAGCTTTTGATCGATTGTCATGATTAAGTTGCAAAATATGTCTCGTTGTCTTCGAATTGAAATATTATTGAGTTCTAGGGTTTCTAGTCCATTGGTCATTGCTTGTTTCTTATTGGTGTCATTGAGATGATGGATTTCTAATTGATTGAGTGTCATTTTCTGTGGAAATCATTGAAAACATCATTTTGCATTTGTTTTAGCTCGTATTTTGAAATTTACTTTCCGTGAATATTCATTAGATTAGTTGCACTGAAAAGTTATTTTTTGAGATTCATCGTTGAAAATACATCACATTTTTCAGCGATTGAGAGCTAAAAACTATATTAGGGTCATCAAATCATTCAAAACAAAAAGAAAAGCATAATTCATATAAATCCATCTTAGTAATGTAAAAATCATTTTTCTTTTGAAAATGTTGCATATAGGATAGTGGAAAGTCAGAATCATTTTTACTTTTGGAATTTCATTTGGAAGATGAAAATGAGAGTTGCCTAAGAGAATTTTTGCATGATGCATTATTTATTGAAATTCCTTCCCTTGATTAGTCTATCTTTTATTGAAATGAAAAGTTTTCCTTTTTTCATATAGTTGCATCATAGGTGTTCAGGTGACATCGTTTTGAGCCTTAAAACTGTAACATAATTGAAGATAAACATTAAAACTTACCTCAATTAACCTCAGGAGCATTTGGAACCTAACACAAATGTCTATAAGTCTAGGCTAAAGACGTGTTCCGACATCTTTAAACATAACAATTGTTGTTAACTACCTGCAATGTATCTCGGGGGTGAAATCTTATGTCAGTATGGAACTATATAGAAGGTTCTCTAATATTTTCACATATATCGGAGGCACTTCAATATGATAAAGTATATAGGGACGCTCTCATTGAATGGTTCTACATTAGACTGCTAATACGGACTTGTGCTTCCCGTACTGTCACGTATATTTTGGGAGACCCCATTAGGTTGTTATCTTTTAGCCACAAGTAATCGAGTCAACCACCCTGTAAATGCAATACATCAAGCAAAACATTCAATGATATTGGCCACCATATGTTAAGTCCTTGGTTTTATCTAAGGTGTATATTTGAGTTCACTGATACTTGGTAAACCCTCTTGCCTAGATTACCACTTTTATTTGTTTATTTTTGTTAAACTTCTAAAATAAATTGACTGACCATGGAAAAACATTGTTCCTATGGAAATACTCCTTAGTAGATCTTAGGTTGATACCAATGGAAACATTTGCTGAGTCTACTAGTTAAGGAAACCCATCTGACGGGAATCCTAGTCCTTTTCCTTCTTTCGGAAATTATGGTGCTCCTTATATGGAAAAGTTATCCCTTCCTAGATTGACCATTGGTATGTTATTTTGTTTATTTCAACCTCGATGGTTCCAAGTGTCCAAACTTCTTTTCAATCGATTTCTCCTCCACCTGAACAAGATCAAACTCATGTTGACCTTAAAGTTGACCCCTTTCCTCCTTCACCTATTTCTTCACCTTGTTCTTCTCTTTGCGTGGTGAAATTCTAGTTTCTAGTAACGAGTAAACTAGCAAGAAGAAGAAGAGGTTGAAGAAGAAGAAGAAAAATAAGCAAGAGGGCAACCAGGAAGCCATTTCTACGAATGAAACTAGTGAAGAAAAATCTTCCAACCAACCCCATAAAGAAAAATTCCCTTGCATGTTATGTAAGGGTGACCACCTACTTCGGAATTGTCTTAGTATTCCCAAGGTCTTAAAAGTGTTGTCTACAAGTTCAAATTGACCTTTGTCATCAGCCTCTCATGATCATGTTGGAGACAAACCTTCAACTAGTGATAGTAAAGACTATGGGAAAAAAGGAAAAGTCACATTTCCCTATAATTTATGTGAATTTAATCATCGCATTCATCTTTTTCCTCTTATGGATGAAGCTTCCAAAGAGTTGGAAAACCTTACAACTTCCCAGCCTTGTCTTCCATCTCGTTATCGAAAGCTTTCCCCACTTTCCCTAAATCCTTCACTAGTTGATCGAGTGATTGACCAAAAGTCATCTTTGATCAACCCCACTCTCTCTCAAAGTGAGTCTTGTGAGTTGTTTATTGACCAACCGTTGGTTGAGAATCTGGTAGACTTGGTTCTGCCTTCAGTTAACTATACCTTTCCGGTAGGGAGTGAGCCTCATAATACTTAGGTTATTCTGGTTTCTTTAGTTTCAAATGAGTTGGAGGGAAATCCTCCCATTCCTGAGGTGCATGAGAGTATTTCTCTTGTTCCCATAAAGCAAGAGGGCAATTCTCACATTCCTACAACCCTCCCTTCGAATAGTTTAGTCACTTATTTTGATTGGAGGCGACTCAAAGGATATTGCCTCTCATCTTATGTGCCTTTCCCAATTACAGTACGAGCTTACCATATGGTTGTACCTAGCACAGTCATAGATGATGGTGCATCTATTAGCATTCTACCCTCAACTTCTTGGCAAGCTTTAAGTTCTCCTTAGCTTGTCCCCGTCCCGTAGAATCTGTTATCTTTTAAGAGAGGAAGTAGTCAACCATTAGGGATCCTTCCTAATTTAACTACTACTTTAGGGGGAAATACTATCTATATAGACGTGATAGTTGTCCAAGTCCCATTAGATTTTAATCTACTCCTTCGCTGTGACTATGTTTATTTCATGGGAGCTCTTGTATCTTCTCTCTTTTGAGTAATGTGTTTCCAAAATGAAGGAAGCATTGTGATCATTGATTAGCTTACTTTCATTAGTATTGAATCAACTCTCAAACAACTATCATCCCTATATGGTTCTTATGTGCAAGTGGTATCACCCCTACCATAGCTTAATTATGTGGCCACCTATTCCATGCCCACACCTACTGATGATCTAGTAGATGATGTAGTACACCATGTATTGGGGGAATTGGAGCCCAAGTTCTCATTTGGATACCTGAACATGTATCCCTTCCATAGTGGTGTTCTCCGATTTGATGATAAACTCTTGGAAGCCATGGCATATTTTGGTCTATGATCAAGGGTATTGAGCAAATTTCTTTGTCTTCTGTTAAGCTCGTAAAAAAATTAAACAAGGGTCATGAGGATAGTTCTTTTACTATGTCAACCTCGTTAAAAAATAAAATAGGTTCCCATGATCATAATTTGTTTACTTGTGTCAAGATCGTTAAAAAATGAAACAAGGTGTCATGAGCATGGTTATTTTCCTGTGTCAAGCTCATTAAAAAATGAAACAAATCCTCTTCAAATTTGAGTATTTGATTAGATCTTGTAAAATCCCAGTCGATTCTTTTGCTTGATCTCATAAGCGAACCTTCATTCCATCCACCTATTAGTAACCAATAGCCCACTTAGGTGAATGAAATGAAGCTTGGGGGGCATGTACCTCGAATTGAGTTATTATCCTAGGGCATGCAAACTTATTTCAAGCATAGCTTATCTTTGTTTAAAGCTTATGTGAAAACGAAACCAAACTCAACCATAGTTTATCATCGTTTCAAGCTTGTGCAAAAATGAAACCAAATCCAAGCATAGTTTGTTTGTGTTTCAAGCTTGTGAAAAAATGAAACCATCTTCAAGTATACTCAAGCATAGTTTCTCATGTTTCAAGCTTTTGTAAAAATTAAACCCTTCCCACTTTACATCTCGTGATTTCTTTTTTTCTCAGTCGATATTTGCTAGATGAGCCTTGGTTTGTCCATTCCATTGTCACGATCTCTTTGGATGATCATATGATTTCACTTGGTTATTTTAGCATTGCCCAAGGAACATCTATGATGAGTGGTCTTATTAGCTAGCCTATGGACTTTTACATGTTGGGAGTAGTTCCATCATTACTTGGACCACTTGCTATCCTTTTATACCACTCCTTCCTGTAGGAGCAATCATCTTTAAGCTCTTTTCTGACTCTTGAAACATGAAAAGATCATCGAGTACCTGTCTTTTCAAACTTGTTAAATTAAATGAATTAATGTCATCTTAGTATATGTTTATCCCTTTTCGGGCTGAGATTGACTATTTATGAAAAAGGTACACCTTGGACGACATGGTCAAGATGTTCTCTCGAATATTGTTTTCTACCTTTTTGGGTTCAAGGGACAAATTACGAAATGAGACATGATGGAGTTTTATTTTTCGTCTCTTTTTCAAACTCTTTAAATATGAAAAAGATATAGAGTTATTATTTTGTTGGACTCATTAAAAAATTTACGATGAAAGACTCATCACCATGATGAGACTGAGTTTCTCCTTCCTAGGGCTCGTAAAACTTACTAGAATGGATTCATTCAAAGAATGAACTTATATGACAATCGTATGTTATCCCCTCCAATCTTGTGATAAAAAATAATTGAGTACTCATTAGAAATAGTGGGGAGAACAAAAGTGAAACATCTCTTGTATAGGCAGCATGTCGCTCTTGAACATGACACTCTTCTGTTTCTCTTGTCAGGTTTGGGATATCCTCACTCAGTCACTTGTCCTCCCAGGTTTCGGTGATCCATTTTTTCCTCTCATATGACTATTTCATTTCATCATTGTGACCATTAGTCCTATTTTGAGTCAAATGCTACCACACTCCGGAGTCATGTCACCAATGTTCAAGAGAACTCCTATCTACAGTTATTTACCTATACATTGTCTGACCCATTGTTACAATCTTGGATCTTATTCACCTCATTCTGATTTATTCTTTGTTTCATGTCGATGAAGGGAGACTCATCATGCTCCTCCTTCGATGGGTCACTTCCTGTTGACCTCAGCTTATTATCCATGAACATGACTTACAAACTCCCTTTCAGTACCTTAGTGTTTGCATACCTTAATGGCAAGTTCTTCACATCGGACAATAGGTTTTCATCATTGGGCTTTGATCAGATGATTCCACGATTATTCAAATTCAGATTCATTATCACATTCATGTATTGTACTATCGTACCTTGATAGCCATTGTCATTATTGGTGGTTTCTCTCGTGCCTATTAATGGTTCACATCATTGGCCGATAATCACGCGGTTTTCTAGCATGTTCGACTTCGACACATTCATTCACATGTTAGAATTTGTACTTTGATCGGCATGGGATGGAGCATAAGACCCTCAGTCATGTTTGATATGGCTCAGGGTACATGGAGTTATGTATTATTCATGATTGTACGCATGTTTTTTCTATATGGATGGCTGTGACCATACCATGTGACTTTGCATTTATTATGATCTTTCTATATTGGGTGGCTGCGTCCTGATATATTTTTTCACACCTCCCACACTTCCCTATGAAATACTCCAAAGTGCTTGAAACATGACCATAATGTAGTGTACTCATTCATATATGCAGCTCAAATCCTCCCTAAGAGATTGATTGGAAAATGCCTTGAGCTTCCCTTGAAGGAAATAGCTCTAAAACCATAATTTGATAATCATCGTTGTTATGAGATTGGAAACTATGATGGTCACCTATTTCACTATACCAAACCCACGATGACATCGCTCTGTTTTCTTTTATACCCGTGATGATCCCAAAATGGAAATTTTCCCAAAGAGGATTGGAAGATTCATGATCTAGAAGCTTCAAGAGAGGTGAGCTGGAGGTTGCTCAGCATAGATGATGTCAAGTTCTCCCAACTTGGCCTCTTGTTCTTATCCCTACGAGCTACCTTCCTGAGATGAGGGCCTACTCATATCCTTGGACAGATCCTAACTCCCTTTCCCTGCCTATATATTCATCCTCTCCCATTCCCAAATGGTCAGTCTTTGTCTATTTGCACCCTTATGTAAGCTTGTGCCTATATGCTACTCATTTGACTTGGAGAAGGAGTGCTTTGAGAGCCTATCTTGGACTTGGGCATTCATTCAAGCAGAGCCTATTGACATCAAGGCTTTGTTGTATACTTCCTCCTTTATTCTATTAATATACAACTGCTGGTTCATTTTCCCTAAATGTGTATGCTCATGTATCATTTAGCTTAATGCTCTTTGATCTATTAAGTAGGTTACTTTTTAATATTCTATTTGTATTTGAATTCACTTTTATTTCTTGATCTCTTGTGCAGGTGCATAAATGCTGTGATTAGGAACGAGCCTGTGACACAAGTGATTGAAGGTCTTCAACAAATGAAGATGTGATAACATCAGAACGAGGTAGGCCACCTTGTTTGTCTCTCTCTCTTCAATTGTAACTTAGGAAAGTGTCCAATAGATTGTCACATAGGTTGCTAGTCCCGCTCATTGGGCTAGAGGGATCAAGTCTGTCTGGAGAGAGGATTTACCTTAACAATAGAGCATGATTAGAGGACCCCACCATCACAGCCCAAATGCATTGCGATTTCTTTTTTATGATTTCTTGGAAATGTTTACATTTGGTATCTTACTTCACATATGATTGTTGTAGTTTATAAGGTATTTCATTTCATAGATCATGTTCTTATCATTAAAAAAGGAACAAGTGCATGTTATGTTGGAGGGTTGTTGGATCTGCAAGCATGAAATCTGTTAACCAAATCTATCTAGTACTTCTCCACTCTATTCTAATTAATTCCAACCCATGTTCTTGGTATCTATTTGTTTGGTCACGGTAAGGAGCCCTCTTAGCCCAATTCTAGCCTTCCTCAAGTGTTGGGTTGAGCTAGTGCTATTGCTCACCTTCCCTATATTCTCCAGAACCTTCATTCATCTTTCCATCACTTCATCCCATCATCCTTACCCTCCAAACCCTCTCGGCCAACTTCCTGTAGCATTTAATGACTTCTTGTAGCACTATAGGAATCTTGTAGCAACATGTTGTAGCATAACTGTAGCAGCCTGTTTTCACCCTGTTTTGACCTGCAATGATAGCATAGCTTATTTTGGGAGTAGGTTGACCCATCAAGTTGGATTCCATGACCAGAAGTACTGGGTAGGCCATTCCCTTCATTCCTTTTTATTTCCTTCACGAGTGAATAACATTAGTTCTTTATTCCAAATTTGGCAATTAAGACCTTACTTAATCTACAATTGTGAATTATATAAATAATGCATGCATTCTTGGGTTGTGAATTGGTATAATGATCTTATGTTTTCAAGAAAACCCAATAGTTACATGATTTATTTAAAATTAGAGTATTTTCTTTTCTGTAATTAACATAATTCTTGTGTGTTTCATGAATGGAATCATTACCATTTACAAGTTGACATCATCTAAAAGTTAGAGTGAAAAGGAAATTACTTTCTCTATACTAGGACTAGCTTTTACACTTTGCTTTTAGTAGCTAATATCGTTTAAGTTTAGTAGAGTAATGGCCTTGGATCCCTAATGATCATCTGACCTAGTTGAGGGTGGCGTGAGTAGAATCCATCTACTGTGTATATAGCACTATCACTTTGAATTTTGTACAAACTCTGGGTTGATAAGTAAAGTTGAAGAGCCTCTAGAAGTTTTCACCACTCTTGGTGCAATACAAGGGCTCACCAGGTCTATCAATTCTTCATCGTTGAAAAATACACATCATGAAGGATGTTGAAATGCTCTTCATTTGATGTTTTCACCTGTAGGAATTTTATTTGAAAATATGCACCACATTAACCATTTTTATTTTCGTGGACTTTTCATTTTTCCCATGTGCTTCCAACACCATAACAACTCCTCAGGATCTTTAGAAGAATAAGCGTATAAGAAGCCTTGATTTGGATTATAAATCACCCATTTTGAATGAGTTCATATAAGCTCATCTTCTCAATACTGAATTTTGACATGAGAGATAGTCAATGCATTTATTTAATATTTCTAAGTCCGGTGACAATGAGAAAGTAAGTTTTATAATCTGAGAAGATAACAAAAATTGAACCCACATGGATGTGTTTCCTAGATCTGATAATTGATTTAGTTTTTTCTTACCTCGCTCTACCAAAAAAGCCTCTAAATCATGGGGGAGGATATGCATGTCAATGCAGATACACCAAGGGTAGGTCCCTATTCACACCCATTCACTTGAGCCAACTATATAAGCAAGAAAAAACCTAATTATATCCAAAACTTCCACTAGAACTTTCCAAATCATCAATATATTTTATCTACTCTTTCCATGTATTGGGCAATTCAATCCAGTCCCATCTAACCGATGCAAAAATTTTACCTTCTTGCACTCCACGCCATAAGTAATTGCAATAAATTTTCTTCATAAGTCTCACAATACGTTTAGGACTCCATGATAAATACATGCAAAAAGCCAGAATGGCTTCAAGAACTGATTTTATCGAAGCTAACCTATCAGCACATGATAACGACCTTTGGCGGCAGACTTTAATCCTTTTTTAAATTTTTTCTATCAACCACATCTAATATGTTTTCCTGTAATTATTCGTCGTCAGTTGGAATCCCAAATATTTCAGTTCATCTTCAAAACTTTTAGATTGGAATGAAAATTGTCTGATGGCATACGTCATCTCATCCCTATTACACTCTAAAGGAGATAGGTTGGATTCTTTCTTATTCATTTCCATACTTGTGGCTTTACATAGAATATTAAGCATTTGTTTGAAAGAAGCACATATTTAAGAGATCCATCCAGGGAAATGATAACATCATCTACAGAGAATAGATGAGTAAGATAAATATTGCCTACCAATAGTGCACCTTTAATATTTCCCCTTCTCTTTGCCTCTCCAACCAATTTGCTAGGGCCTTCCATGATTAACAAGAAGACCAAGGGGGAAGGGAACACCCTTGTCAAAATCCTCTCTCAACATGTAAAAAATAAGATGTGAAGTGATTAATTAAAACAAGAAAATAAGTACAGGATACACATAAAATAATCAATTAACGAAACTAATATGAAATTCAAAATGAGTGAGAAAAATCCTGATATAAAGCTTGTTGGATCTACCGTACACTTTTGATGTGTCAATCTTGATAATCATACCTTTTAACTTGTCTTTAGGTTGTTCCATTCCTCTTGAGCTATACCTATGGACTTGTGGATCTAGTGATCCTTCAGAAATGAAAATTGTTCCTTAGAAATATGTTGTGATAATATGTGATTGATCCTATTTGCAATGATTTTTGCTATGATATTGTAAATAGAATTCCAAAGTGAAATCAAATGATAATTATTGAATTTTTTTGGATCATCATATTTTGGAATGAGTGTAATGAATGTGGAATTAAATTCATCATACATTCTACTAGATGATGTACACTCATCAATAACGTTTAGCATGTCAGAACCAATGAGGTCATAAAATTCATGAGAGAATTCAACTGACCATCCACTAGGGCGCAGACGTTTATCCTTTTCAAACCAATGAAAAACCTAATCAATTTCACCAGGAAAAACTAGGACCAATAGATCCTTATTAGCATCATCATCAACAAAGATAAGAAATAATTGGGGAATCTAAATAATCTCGAGAAAGGAAACCTCCCTATGATAAAAAAAAATGGTTTGAAAATGATGTGTTCCCATCCTTGCAAGATCCTAAAAATTTAAACCCCTAACTCCTTATTCATTCTCTAGTGTCCAAATATTCATTCTCTAGTGTCCAAATGGGCATTTATGGCTCTCTTTCCCTTTGCATATTGTTGGAATAATTTTGTGTTGTTGTCCCCAACTTGTAACCAAATAACCCTACTTTCAAGTGTACAAACTTCTTCTTTTTCCTTTAACAACCTCGTTTTTTTCTGATTCCAAAAAAATAATATGCATTTTTTCTTTATTGGATTCATGTCCCCTACTCGCCATGCTTCTCTAGCTACTCCAATTCAGCCTAAATCATTTTTAGGGCCTCCTTGTCTCCCTTCTACTTAACCTTCACCCATTAAATTGTCTTTTCCTTTAAATTATTTATATTTTCCACAAACTGGCTTGCATCTAATCGACTCTCATCTAGGCAGCAAGGTATCAATGACTTGTGAACAATATTTCTAAATTATTCATCTTTCATCAAAGACACATTAAATTCTCTAGGGGCTTTTAGCTTCCAAAAATTTCTAGCCAACTCTAGATAAATGGGATGATGATCAGATATCCCCCCAGAACCAACCCATTATTTAAAATGGAAATTTTATCCAAAAGCGAATCACAATAAAGAAATTATTTAATCTATTTTCAATGATCTGATCATTGAATGTTTCATTCTTCCATGTCAGCTTCACTTTCGCTAAATCGACATCAAATAATTTGTGGGTGTCAAGAATATGGGAGAAATAATTAGATAGTGAATCAATACGAGCATGATATCCTGAAATGTTTGACACCACCATAGAAAAATTTAGGTCACCCACTAAAATCATATATTCTTCCTCCATAAACAATCGCACCATCAAATTGTTCCCAACATCAACCCTACCCTGACATAGCCCATATACATAAGCGCTCTCATTTCCATACCGAATTGTTTGATGAAAATATCAGCCACTATCATTCCTTCGCACACCCTTACATTCAAAATCTTGATAGTTCTACTACCTATGCCCAAATTCAGTCCATCAAATCTTCCATGCACATTGATTGCAAAGAAAAATCACCCATAGAACAGATATTATAGAGTTTTATCAATATCATCACTGGGCCATAAAGTTTCTTGAATAACAATGATATTGATCTTATCTAAAGTAATCATGTGCTTCAAAGCAAGTTTTTTTTTAGGGATTAGCTAGCCTTTGATAATTAAATGAAATCCATTTCATGAAGGAACTAATATTGGGGTATTCCTTGCTCTAAGAACCACATCCAAGGATAATTATCTACCAACAACAATATCATGGCTATCTTAGATAATAACTTTCGAGATATGTGATTGATGAACTTGGGAAATTTTTGAAATTTTCGAAGGGGAAAGAGGACCCACACCTCTTCAATAATCACATTGGAAAGAGCACTTCATGAAAGGGGTTGAATAATACCTCAGGTTATAATGGGAATTTCGACCAAATTCATATGAAACCTCATTCAAAGATGGAATGAATGGAATAGGAGCCATAAAACATATAGGATCAGAAAAAATAGGATAAGGGACCACCCGTAAGGATAGAAGAGTATCCCTAACCCCAATGCATGTGAAATCACTAACACAGGCATATTCAATGTACTAAGAGATAAAGTAAAACATTGATAACAAGAATAAAGGGAAAAATCACCGTGAATAGACGAGGACATGGCTCAGTCGAAGTGTGCAACCTTGGTGGTTGATCCTATACAGAGACACCACATCCTAGCTTTATGATCCACTTGACAACTTCCCATTATCATCCTCTTAGTTATGGATTATATCCTTATTACCACCATCTCTTCTAACGTGATATTTAATAACCAAAGGGAAATCTATGAAAATATGTCTGACCTCATGACACCATGGACATCAGAATGACACACCTTCATAATCCAACTTTTGGTGGTGAACGATCGCTTTGTAATGCATGATCAGATTGGGAATGAAACCCTCTCTGGTATCTAGATGAATTAAAACCCTAGCATATGAAAATTTACCACTCTCTAATAAGACCTATCATAATAAAAATACTTCCCCAATTCACCGAAAGATGTCTTTTGTCCATAGATGTAGCGACAACTATGGAAGTTGAAGCCAAATAGGACCCACACCTAGTTGTTCCATTTCTGCATCAAAAAGAGGGGACCACCTCTTTATATCTATTGGAGCCTATCCAATATTCCAAAAACTTAATAGTACCCATCATGCATTCTCTTCCTTGCCAAACTCAAGAGAAAACCAACCCTTTGAAAATATCTAGCAGAGTATCAATCACATGTCCCCATTCTTCCTATGCCCACGTTTTGAGGCATAAGAAATTGAAATTTCTTCCCCTAACCTACATGAACAACACCCTTCCTTCTTCAGAAAACCACCTTCAAGGGATCCTTCCAAAGGAACAACAGATAGAGTATCAGGAAGCCCAGATAACACACCTATGGAATGCACATCATGACCAACATAAAAATATATTGGCTCATGAAAAACCACATACAACCAAGGGAAACCCTCATACTGAGATAAACCCACAATTACATTTATTCCCTCCAAAAGACCCCCATCCACCCCAATAAAACTTGCACTTTTCCTGAGAGAAGTTGTTGAGAAAAAATTCTGAAAAGGAAATGTTCAAAAAACCTTAGTAGCCGCCTTCGAAGATAAAGAAGACAAAAAATTTACCCGATTGATACTGGGTATTACGATTTATGCAGTTTTCCACAGAATTAAGAGCTTCTAATGAAACCCCGACCACACTAACATTTTCCTCCAAAGGGGCAAACCATCCTTCTACGACAACCTCTGAAATATCTACTTCTCATAGAAGAATTTGATCAATAATCACTACCTCAAAACTCTTATTAGGGTAATACTATAGAACTTTAGACAAATAAGGGAGTGATGAATAATACGCTAAATCTGGGGAGCTAGATGTCATACCCATGTCCAAAAATTGGAGTTGACGTGGAGATTTCTTCCAGATGGATATGCCTTTGAAGGGATATACTGAGTAATCAACCTTGTCTTCCACCATTATGGCGAATATCAACATGGAGATTTCTTTCAAATGGATATGCCTTTGAAGGGATCTGCTGAGTAATCAACCTTTTCCTCCACCATTATGGAAAATATCCTCTTCTACCACTAAAAGGAAAAACCACTGAAAGTCATGAGGTAAATGCGCTTCCAAATAATATACAAACATGACCTAAAACTTGAAGAGTTGACAGGATAGAAGAAATTATCCTTCTACATTCCTAAAATGAACCTTGTTGAAGTCCTGAGGTAAAATATAAAACGAACCCTGAGCACCTATTTCCACTGGTAAACACAAAAACCTCCTTCTTCACCCACAAAAACCTTTAACTAAAACCTTGCGGTGAATTCAACCACAATAAAACAAACCATAGAGCCCATTGAGTTTTCTAAATAAAATTAACTATAGATAAAAATCACGCTATCTAAAATTCATTTCTATGAATTGTGAATATGTGATTAATCTAAAATCTAATCAAAATTAAGTTTAGATTTTTCAAATATTATAAAACACTTTGTTCAGGAAAAATATTGACAAGAATTTAAAATTAAATATACAATTTAATATTAAATATATAGTTTTAATGATAATATCTCTATCATATATTAAATAATTTGAAAGTACTTAAGAAAAAATTAAAATTTCATTAGAAATTATTATTTAAATAAATCTATTAATAAAATTATTTAAATAAATCTATTATAAATTTCAATTAATTTAATGTACATTATAATAATTAAAAATATATACCATTCTTAAGGAAAATTTTATACGATCTTCTATGCTACTGTTATTGAAATGACTAATATGTTAAATAACAATAGGTCACCCTCTTGGCTTCTGTGAGATCAGCTTTTGGACGTTGCCCTAGAGTTGGAATGTTAAGTGTCATGGTTGCATCTATAACCTTCCCCCAAATGTATAGAAAACTCGTATTTTTTTCCCTACTTGGGTAGGCCAATAGCATTGCTGCTTTTATTCTTGTTGTTGCTGCATTTCTTGTCCCCATCCTCACAACTACTAAAATATCACAATTACTAAAATAAGATAGATGTAAACATATTTTAGATTATGAGTATTCCTAAAAATTATTGACCTTTTGGCTTATAAATAGATTATATCATTAGTAAATACTATTGAAAAAACCATATGTGTTGGAGCCCAAGTAACTTGACCAAGTCAACTTTACTCAAACAACCCTAACAATCTTCCCTTTAAACTTGACTTCGTGAGATTGACCTAATCTCATTTATCAAACATCTCATATGAGTTTTCACATTCTACATTAACAGAAACGGGATGGTGGTCAACGTTCTTGGGAAAAACCTCTCTAGAAGCGAGACAGTAGAGGAAACCTCATCTTATATGTGTGTTTTGGTTTTCATTGGCTAGAAACTCGTTTCTTGTGAACTGGCCATTTCTCATAGTATATCATTTCGTTTTCCCTGGAATGTTTTAGTTTCAACTTCGTTTCGCCTTAGTCTGTCAATTTCGTTTCCCAATTCATGTTAAATCCTACTCAAAAAATGCTACTTGCCTTTTCGATCTATGCGTGCAAATTAGTTTCATTTTCTAGCCATGTAGCTGTGCATGCGAACTAGTGGTTATGAGTATGTGACTACCCCTAAGCCAAGATTTGAGGCTGATTTAAGCGAGAAAGGAGAGCAATTTCATCATTCAATAGATGTAGCCAAGACTAGATCAAACCAAGCCGAGCCTTCATTACCTTCATGCCTCTGGCTAGTTAGCTTCAGCACCATCGTCCGTTTCTTGTGAAAAGAGATCTCCGGTACAAGACTTAATTCATAGGTATTCAATATTTACATTATACAATTTCTTTAGTTTAAAATATTTGTCGTTGTAAGTGCTTTATGCGAATTTTCAATTTCTAACTCATAGACAGCAGCGGTCTCTGTAAATTTCAATCACTAGAGCACAAACTTGAAATTTTTTTATTAATATTGACATATATAGTTCCTTTTCTATCAATGCTATAGAAAAAAATTTAAATTCTGTATGCACATCCCTGCCCCTCTCTTATCAATCCTCGAGGCTTTCTTCGTACTTTTGCATTTCCAAATGACAATGATTATGTTTTAATGAGTAGGGGTCTTGCACTTACAAAATGTGAAACAAGATGCTTGTCTTCAAAAATATGGTAAGCTTTCTAATATATTTTCTCGAACATTGAAATTGAGAATTTTATCACAGATTACCGAAGTTCTAGGTGGGGTAAATGGATTTCCCAAAACTAATTTCTATAACAAAATAATGAATCAAATAGTAGCATAGGGATAACGTTGAGCATAAATCAAGAGCCATGGTTGACAATGGTTCTTAGGCATGGTTATCAGCGTTGCAATAGATGAAATTCTTCACTACATTGAGATTGTGCTTAATTACCAAGAAAACTAAGAGACTACAGAGGCATTCCCGAAATATAACGGTCTTATGAAATTAATATCCTTACTAGTGAACTTGAATCTATGAGATTTGATTGAGCTAGAGATATTGGACATGTAATAACAACATACAATCAAACTTTGATACAATAACCAAAATTTAACCTAGGTCATTATCTTATTACCTTATAGCAATTAAATTGTTAATTGTCTATTTTGATCATTCATTCTTTTTACCTTTTACCCTAATTTATTTTATTCACATTCATTGAGGTTTTATCCTTTTCTCTATTCACTTTTGTATAAGGTTAGCTACCAATAGATATTCTTTATCACCAATAAGTTTCCTGGAGACAACACTCAACAAGTATACAGAAGGAACTTCACTAGTCTACCGATCTACTAGATTTGCATGGGTGGGAATAGTAGAGCATTGTCACATGCTTGCCTTCATGTTTCACTCTCTCAAAACCAAAGAAAAGTATTTTGGAAGTTATAAATGATTTTGTGGCTCATTTTTACGCCTTCGAAATGATCTTTGGAAACCTGATCGTAAATTCATATTTCTTTTTTTTATCCCAAAATAGATGAAATGAACAAATATTGATTCATCTGGTCTATTTCAAATATTTTATAATTAGGTTCATAAAATGATTTGGCATTTTTTTCTTATTTGAATGGTTGTCCTCACACATTACAAATACCCATTAAGGCTAGATTGGATCCTCTTGTTGCTTGGACATGGTTTTCCCTCTTATTGATTTACAATCATGTGATTAGATGCAAGTGTTGCACAAAAGAAATTTGATAGATGAGATTCCTCATGTGGAAACAACCATCTTTTAGGAAGGAACTCTGATAAAGCCTTTATATTAATTAGATTGCATCTATCTCTTTCATTCCCTATATCCACAGCCAACAAGTGCATGAATATGACAGAGAGTTG
This sequence comes from Pinus tabuliformis, assembly GCA_031772625.1. NCBI lineage: Eukaryota > Viridiplantae > Streptophyta > Pinopsida > Pinales > Pinaceae > Pinus > Pinus tabuliformis. The sequence goes on from CM062820.1 coordinate 917,239,212, forward strand.
TGAGGTAGATTCCACACACTATAAACAAATAGGTAAATGGTAATTCGCACTCTACTAAGTTCAGAGAACCTTCCACTCTTTGCATGCCTCCTTTCACAATTTAGTCCCTCCTCGGTTTACTTGATTTTAACAATAATGAGCATATATACTATTATTGTGCCAAATCACAAAGATATTACAGGGTTAGTAATCTAATCACTATCCTTTTTTCTTAAAATTAGATCAATATTTAGGAATGTCTCTTTACAATTTCATATGTGGAAACATTGGATTTTTACGATTAGTGCTTTGTTATATATTTCTCACCTTTAATCCTTTTTTTCTCTCTCCTTGTTTCCTATACATGAAACCTCCAAACTCTATTTCTCATACCATTATTTTCCTCATTTCATTTCTCGTTTCTCATTTTTGGTAACACATTTCACATTCCCCCCTCAAGCCAGGATACCAGTACACTAGTACCCTGGTACCTCTTCAAGTAGTACATTCCATATCTCGATGATTCCATGCATCAGTTGGACTACATGTATGCGTAAGAAATCTAAGTCTTTACAACTATGTGTGCTACCGAGAAACATGTATGGAAAATACATGCATTACACCAAAAATCATCAAGGAATTACACATTGCACACTGACTACTTCGCTCTATAGCACTACCTTTCCTTCATCTTCGTTATTTTATCACATCCTATTGAGAGTGCTAGAAATATGTCAACCAACGTGATCTCCCTGATATGGAGTCCCAATCAAACCTCACACCGTTTTGTGTAAGAGTTCCATTCGATATAAGGGCCTAGTTTCCAAATCCTTAAAGATTTTTCTTGGCTCTAGGTGACAGTGCAAGAGAGTGATGCAATGGTGTCTTCCAAAAGAGAGGGAGGTGTGCCTAGTGAGTGTGCAATTTCAATTGTTCCAAGGCTCTTCTAATGTAAAGGGGAGAGAAAAGTGAGCTTCTAAGTGAGAGGTAATAGTACCACCTAGGAAGAGACACACACGAACTAGAAGGATTCATCTAAAATCCAGCGGAATAGTCCACATCGGATACGACGATCGTTACAACCAACAAACAAGGATAAATGTGTCTATTATTCTATGGAATAGTCTACAAGGATGGGACCAAAATAACAACCATTACATCACATTCCCAATAAGACAAGCAATAAAATAACTGAAATAGTTCAACTATCGTAGTACAAGTGAAAGAAAACATGAAATACAAACATCCACAGAATAGTATTACAAATATTCATAGTCCTTGCATGGAGAATGTGTTGGCCTTAAAAGGCCTTTTCTATTAAGAAAAAGTTCTAAGACACATTTTTACAGTGTACGTCACTAGCCCCAATAGAGGGGCATTGAAGCCACTCCTTACTCCTCACAAAACTAGTTGATCTCTCTCTAATGCCTTGTGGGAGGAGAAAAGGCGAAAAGTAATTTTCCCATACAATGAGGGAGTATATATAACTAAGGGGTGATGCTTCCCCTCCTTCTAACTCTTTTAATACCCTCATGACTATTTGAATTCCTATGACTTTTCATCTTACATGACTCTTCATATTGCATATGTATCCTTTGGACTTCCACTTTACAACGAATAAAATATACATGGTCCACAATGATAATGTGGCATATGAAAACTCATGACAAGAGATGACACGGAACTGCTTATATGGACTACTTGGTGATGCAGAAATGTCACGTCATTGTTTTTGTTGTGAATGATGCCTGCTTAAGAATACTCTTGTCTTCCACCTCATCATGCCTTGGTGATAAGAATCTTCAATGATCTCAGGTCTTAGGTTATGGTCACGAGTTGTTCATTTGCCTTGATAGATCAGCTTGCATGCTCAGCTACAAGAATTTCCTTTTCATGTATTCCTCCTTTATCTCCTTCTTTCTCATCTCGTCAGGTTCCTGTATCTGAAATTCACTCGTGACAAGATGAGATGTTATGAAACCAGCTCAAGAAAAGATAGAAATGATAGATAAATGCCTTAGAATTCAGCCTCTTTGAGGGGGCAACCTCCTTTACATTACATAAATGAACAATTATTGGATGATTCAAATGACAAAACCTCCTTTCTATATATACGAGTCTAAGGAGCCACAATATAATCCAGCCGACCTAACAATAATAATATAAAGCCACAAAAATAACAATAGAGGGATTCTATGGGGCACAGTAATAACAATATGGGGGCAATAGGGGCACAAAAATATTAATAAGGGGTATAACTATAATAGTAATGCGGTAATCACTAGTATTATAGGGACCCAACATGCCCCTCTCCTTCAAAAAAAGTGTTGTCCTCAACGCTTGAGTAGTTCTGGATACTTCTGCATAAAATTCTCATCCTCCCATGTGGAATCTTCGGCGGATAAGTTCTTCCGCTTGATAAGATACTCTGAAATTGATTGATTTCGTAGCTGTCGAGTTCTTGTTTCTGTGACTGCTTCGGGTTCCAATATAATTTTTCCTTCCTCGTCAAGTTCTGGCAATATTGTTTGAACTGGGAGCTTGTCGCCTATAACCTTCTTTAAACATGAAACATGAAAAACTGGGTGCAATCGAGAAGCTGCAGGAAGCTCCAATTTGTATGCCATAGTACCAATCTTTTCCAACACCTTGTACGGACCATAATACTTTGGTGATAATTTATTATCCTTCTTAGCTTACTTGAGGGACATTTGCTTATATGGTTGTAGCCATAGGAATACCCAATCACCTACATCAAAACTTCTTTCACTGCGATTTTGATCTGCCTGTTGTTTCATTCTATTCTGTGCCAACACGAGGTTATCCTTTAAGAGTTGGAGGACTTGTTGTTGATGTTCGATGTGATGTTCCACTGCCTGAACCTTAGAATTTTCTCTTAAATATGATGTGATGGATGGTGGTTGATACCCATAAAGTGCCATAAATGGGGTCATTTTTGTTGCTGTATGGAAGGAAGTGTTATACCACCATTCAACCAGAGGCAACCATTTGACACATTGTGTCTATTTATCAGATACAAAGCAACGAAGATATCCTTCCAAACATTTTTTTACTATCTCAGTTTGCCCATCAGATTGAGGATGATAAGATGAGCTATGAGCTAACTGAGTACCAAGACAAGAAAATAATTCTGTCCAAAAATTTCCAGCGAAAATGGGATCTCTGTCACTTACAATAATCTTTGGGTTTCCATGTAGCTTTTGAATTATTTCCATAAATGCAGTAGAAACTATACTGGCTTTAAATGGATGTGATAATGCACAAAAGTGTGCATACTTGGTAAGTCTGTCAACTACCACCATGATGACACTCTTTCCCTCAGACTTGGGTAAACCTGTGATACAATCCATTGAAACCTCTTCCCAACGTTGGCTTGGAATGGATAAAGGTTGTAATAGACCCGGTGTCTTAATTGTTTCAACCTTATTTTTTTGGCAAACCAAACATTCCGCCAAAAACTTTTGAATATCTGATTTAAGGCCATCCCAAAAAAATTCCTTCTTAACCCTGTGGTAAGTTTTTAAAAATCCTGAGTGCCCTCCTAAGGGAGAAGTGTGCAATTCCATAAGAATCTTTCGTTTTAGCTCAGAATTCTTACAGAGGTATAAGCGATCTTTGTACCATAATGAATCATTTTGCTAGCTAAATGTATCAGACGTACTGGAATCTTGTTGTAACTTTCGAATAAGTGCCCACACTTCTTCGTCATTCTTCCATTCCTCCCTTGCTTCGTTTATCCAATCTGGTTGGATAATAGAAATGGCGCACAACAATGCTTCCACATCCTCATCCTTTCTTGAGAGTGCATCTGCCACCACATTTTGCTTCCCTTTTTTGCAACTCCTTATCCGTTTGGTATAGCGGGTCCGACTGGGGATAATGGGACCAGTTTCCCAATCTAAGGGTGTGTGTGTGTGTGCAGAGTTGGATGTTTGCTGATCTAAGAATACTTAAAGCTAATATAATTCAAACTTTTAAACTAACTCTATGCTAATGTAATCTAATGAGAAACAGCACATCTAATCTATGCTAACCCGGGGTGTACTTCTTCTATTATGCGATCTAAAAAGATTTCAGACAATAACTGGTAATAAAGATCATTCAACTATCATAAGGATGGAAATCAATTTAAGATGAACCACTTTGGATAAAAAGTTAGGCAAAACAGTTGTGAACAGTATATCGCATAATAAGTTATTCATATATCAAACATAAATAAATGGCTCCACCATACAAAAGTGCCAAATGGTAACTCACACATTCATGCAATAACATATAAACAACTACAGACTGTATATCACTTTAGGAATATAAGCAGAAATGGCCAAGAGATAAAAGTACCATTTATGAATGGTTCTACTCATAAGCTTTAAGCAACAATGATCTATCTCTCCTTGCTCTAACATCTACTAAGAGTACAGAAGTGCAACATCAGTAGCAGATATCAAATGCAAACATTAATAAACCTTGATCCATCCATTCATCAAAACCCCCTCCGAGGGTGCAAAAGTGCATGTTCTGAGGACACGTTTTTGACAAATTTCTGGACCCTTCTCCAAATGCATGAGAAGGGTTTAAATACTACTAACTAAAATAACTTAATTACATAAATTTCGGATACGGTTTAAATGACCACCCTTTTTCTTAAGCAAAACTATTTCTAAAAATTGAATCTAATTCCTAACTATTTCTGTATTTGCTCCTCAGTGCTGCGACCATGCAACATTCGCCTGGGAAGAGTCGGCTGGTCATCTTCTGCTTTTGTTTGAGCTATGAAAATAGAAATGGCAAGTGCTGGCACCACTTTCTAGTAAACTAGAAGATATTTTTGAGAATCTTCCTTTGGTTAGGTGGATTTACTACGTGTATACTTGGTAATAACCCAAATTTCTCTCAAATTGCTTCTGCTTTTGCTATTTCGGTTTCGGGCCTTGCGAATGACTAAGCAAGACTTTGCTTTCTAAACAATTTTCTTAGCGATGCGCATCAAAAACTGCCTCCGTTCTTTTTTCCGGGCTTTTCTGGTGCATTTTCCGCCTTTAGCGCTTTTTCCTTCACCGAGTAGAAGTTTCAGTATTTTTCGTAAACATGCTGCTTTTGTGAGCTTTCTGACCCTGAATGTTGAATCACCTATTGACATCAGCATCTGTTGAGTGATACTCTGGAATCTGCAGTTCTATTGCATGCGGCATCCGTTTATGAAGACATCTCTTCTCTGTCCTCCGAGCATTGACGCTTTCCCCTTTCGCTTAGATGTTTCCTGTTTTTCATTCCTACATTTCACGCAAAGGAAAAGAGTAATGATAATCAATACTGATACGAAAGCTCTAACCTCTATGAATGTATAAAATCATGACACTCATCGTGAACTGACTCTTCGAAAAACACAAAACTTTCCTTCTTGAATACTTTGGCGTACATTCATTAATTTCTTTTAAGGCGCGCGCCCAATTTTGGTTTATAGACAGCTTTTCTTGAATGTTGAGCCGAGGAAATTTGCGATGGGCGACAGTAGCATCGCGTCATCGCATTACCTAGATGTGTTATCGCAACTTTGTCAGGTTAGATTATCGCAGATCACAGATCGCAGATCGCATTTATCGCAGATCGCGACGAGTCGTTAAATCATTGGGTGCTGCTTATGCAATATTGCGATATGCGACGTCGCACATCGGTCATCGGAGATTTCTTAAGATTTTCATTTAAGAGCACTTCATAATGTACGCGATGCGATGAATTTCACGTCGCCTCTTTGCAGTTTATTATGCTCATAAGGAAATGCTTTATTCTCTTCTCGCGATGCGATATAGTTTAAAGGAGTTAAATAAGAAAGTTTTTATAAAAATGTTTTTCGGATTTTTTTTATTAAGGGTCGCCATTTGCTTAGTGTTATTGCTAATACTAAACAAAGAGGGGGGTTGTTTGTGGCCACAGCAATGGCGATTCACCTGGAAGAACCAGTTATCTCTGTTTTTCTATTGAATTCTAACTTCCAAAACAGAAAAATTTTCATAGGTCTAAATTTCGTTATGGACAGATAGAGTACATTATGCCTTATCCTATTAATGATATTTTGTTTTAACCTTTTTCTATTCTAATTGCTTGCTTCCTCAGGCTTTGTCCTTGTATTTACATCAGCCATTACTTGGTCTTGTAAAGGTAAAATAAAGTCTTCTCTGTGTGCCGGCTTTTAAAATATGCTCATTTGTCGTAGGTAGAGCCTCTGCTGCCAGCAGGCATCCATAGCCTCGATAGGGTTACCTGTTACCCAGCAATGATCCTTTATCCTGCTTAAGGCTATCTACAACGTTCGAAGAAAAATCCACATTGACACTTTTTCCTTTTTTATTCTCTAAAGAACAATGTCTTGGTTTGGTAGCCAAATTATGACACAGTCATTCACTTGATTTACACTTTTGCTGAACAAGCTAGCTTGTGATGAGACCCCTTGTCTTTTGATTGCAACAATCTTGAGTCATTGCCCTGTTTTGGTAGACAGTATTAGCAAAGTCAGCAAGTTATAATATATGTGATCATGATAAGCTGGCTCGTGATGAGACCTCTTATTCTTTTAAGAAATAGTGTTTCTTGGATTGTTCCTCTGAATGCTGCGATTTTCTTTAGCGGGGAGGAAGTCATTGTTTTTCCTTAAGAAAGCTCTGGACGACAATAATAGAGTTTGAAAACAGCAGTTTTATAGAGAACCCTTATTTTGCTATTGATACCTTTCATTGTGCTGATATAAAACAATTTCTTCGCTGAAGGTTGCTTTCATCAAATTTTTGAAGTTGAAACTAGCATCATATCTAGGCTAAAGTTTTTTTTTTAAACTCTATCTGTCTATAATAAAGATCAGATTTATGAAACTTTTTGTTATTTATACAAGCGAAAAGCTCAAAATCTGAAAGAGAATTGGTGTGTTTTCCGTGAATACCTGTAGTAACCATTTACAACTGGTTTTATTAAGCAAAAGAAAAGAAGAACCAAAACTATTCTACAAAATAGAAGAATAATCTTCTATGGAAAATATTTTTTGAGGATTTGTCCATTAACAAGCAAAGAATCCCTTCTACCTGCTAAATCCTGCAACATAATCGTTTGATGGACCTATGACTTCAACAATCTGAAAAGGACCAAGCCACATCTATTGAAATTTCGTATGTTTACCCTTTTCTTCATGAGCCTTATCCCATTTCAAAACTAAATCTCCCATCTGAAAAAAATTTCTGGTCATTATGCTTGAATCAAAAGAGGATTTTATCAGCGCTTGGTGATGAGCATGGGTTTTCTTAGCTTGTTCTCATTGTTCTTCTAATTTAATTATTTCCATTTGTCTTAATTGTATGGAGGAAGTAGATACTTCATCAATGTATTGTACTAAAGACAAAGAGGGGATGACTAAGTGAGTTGGAAGAACCACTTCCTTCCCATAAACGAAATTAAAGGGAGAAGTGCCGATTGAAGCTTTCTTCGTTATTCTATCTACCCATAAAGCATTTACCAAAGCTTTGTGCCAATTCTTTTGGTTCTGGTCAACTGTTCTTTTAATAATCCTGATTAGGTTTTTATTTGTTGACTCAGCTAACCCATTACCTTACGGATAGTAGTTGGCCGAATATTTTAGTTTGAACCCTCTTTTAAGTGCAAACTCAGTCATTGCATTCCCAGAAAAGTATGATGCATTATCAAACATTAAAGCCGTTGGTAATCCAAACCTAGTGATTATAAATTGATCTATGAATTCAATAATATTTTCAGAATTAGCTGTCTTGAGGGGAACTGCTTCTACCCATTTAGTAAAATAATCTGTTGCCGTGAGGATGTATCTATGCTGCTTAGAAGAGTGAGGAACGATCTCACCTATTATGTCCAAGCCCCACTGACTGAATGGTTGCTCAATGTTTACTGGCTGTAGTGGCAGGGACGGCTTCTTTTGTCTTCCAGCAGTTGTTTGGCAGACTTGACATTTCCTTACGTAACTGTGTGAGTCTTTGAACAGCGTAGGCCAGTAATATCCTGCACGTAAGATCTTATGTGCAGTAGCATCTCCAGCATAATGTCCGCCTGTTGGTCCATCGTGGAGTTCCTGCAAAACTTTTTCAGCTTCAGTTTTCTCAAGACATCTAAGAAGAACATAATCATAATTCTTTCTAAAAAGAACATCATTTATGAGCTGATATTGCTTAGCTTTCAATCTCAGAGCTCTTTTCTTAGTGTGATCTAGGTGTGATGGAGCATATCCATTCTTAAGATAATAAATGATGTCAGCATATAATGATTCTACATCGTTTAGGCTTACCTCATACAGTTGTACCTCTTCAGATGGGACTTCAGGAATTTGCGATGCTCCAGCCAACATTTTGCAGAAGCCTTGACCTCTTACAATGTTTGTTGGTTTGATCTCAAGGTCGTATTCCTGTAAAGCAGTGATCCAATTTTCTCTTTTCTCACTCACATCCTTCTGTACTAGAAGATTTCTTACCGCTGGAAACGGTACTATGATCTTAGTATGGGTTTTAAGTAAGAAAGGTCTGAAATATTTGACCGCTTTGAAAAAAGCATAGGCCTGTTTCTCCACGTCTGAATAATTGAGTTCAGCACCTTGTAAATTTGAGATAAAAAACCCAATTGGAGATTCTACTTTTTCTTGATATGCTTGAGTTAGAATCACAGCATAAGATTTCTCTGAGGCAAATGTGTATAAGATAAAAGATTCTGAAAAATTCGGGGTTTCTAAAGATGGAGCATTAATAATAGCTTGTTTGATCAGGTTGAATGTTTCATGTTCATCTTGACCCCATTTAAAATTTGAATTCTTTTTAATCATGGTTTCCAAAGGAGACACAATTCGTGAAAAATCTGGGACAAATCTCTTTACAAAATTGATTTGACCAAGAAAAGATTGCATGGCTTTTTTATTATGAGGTAGGGATATTTCAGAAATTTCTTTGATTCTGTCAAGCTCAATGTGAATACCGGATTTTGACACTATGAATCCTAGAAGTTTTCCTTCACTTAATGCAAAAAAAGATTTCTTTGGGTTAAGTGAAAGCCCATACCTTAAACATCGTTGAAAGATCTGTTTTAAGTCTCTGAGATGGTCGCTTCTCTTCTTGGAGTAAACTATTATATCATCCAAATAAATTACTACAGATTTATTGACTAAACCCTTGAATGCGATGTCCATGGCTCTCTGAAATGTAGCGCCAGCATTGATCAAACCAAATGGCATCTTCCGATATGCGTATGTGCCCCATTTAGTTCTAAATGTGGTTTTCAACTGATCATCGGGATGTACCAGCACTTGATTATATCCTGAAAATCCATCCAAGAAAGACATCAGTTCTGAGCCTGCCACTGCTTGTAATATCTGTTCCATAGGTGGGAGAGGAAAATTGTCTTTTTGGCAGGCTTTGCTAAGATTCCGAAAATTGATACAGATTCTAATATCTCCACTTTTCTTTCTAACGGGTACCATATTGGAAACCCATTTGGAATGTCTGACGGGGAAAATTATTCTGGCTTTTAATAACTTGTTTAGCTCAATTTTTATCTGATTTTCTAAATTGGGGTGGATCTTTCTCAGTTTCTGTTGGACAGGTTTTTCGTTGTCAATCATAGGAATAGTGTGCTAAATGATAGAAGTGTCGTACGTCTTCAGTTCATCGTAATTCCAGGCAAAGATATTTTTATATTGTCTCAAAAGATGAATATACGCTAGTTTTTCTTCCGGAGCCAGGCCTATGCCTAGAGTAACGTTTTGTGGTTTATCATCGGTCCCTAGGTTTACTAATTCGTAGTTCAGAGTTGAACTATAGAGCTTTGAATTGGCAGGCCTTTTAAACCGATTTTTCAAATCGTATAAGTCTTCTAACTTAACCACCGATTTAGGTATAGCATTATCAGTGCCATTTTGTTGAATTTGTCGATCGTGATGGTCTTCGTCAATTATCTGATTGGAGTAGGATCCTTCGGATGTGAGGAAATTTACAATATCAGGATCGTCGTTGAATACTCTCCAATTTGTAATGTCGTCAAGGATGGATGGCCTAAAGATCAATTCAATTGAGAATCTATCTGGACTAAACTCTTCGGAGGGAATAAGCCTAGAGGCTACGTTAGCCAAAAGGTCTGCGCTTGCGTTTTGGAGTCTTGGGATTGAAGAAATATTGAATGCTATGAAATGCTCAGTCAGATCTTGTACTAAAGATTGATAGTGTTTTAAATGACTTGATAGGCAATGTATAGTATTACGTACCTTTTTGACGACAATCTCAGAGTCTCTGAAGACTTGAAGATATTTGACATTCAACCCGATTGCTTTGTATAGGCCTTGCACCAAGGCTTCATATTCTGCTGTATTGTTTGTGTAATCGAATTTGAGTCTGCACGTAAGCATGGTCTTATTTCGTTCTGGACTAATCAAAACGCATCCTGCTCCTGCTCCTTCCTTAGATTTAGAGCCATCAAAATATAATTTCCAAAACAAAGATGTATTTACAGGTTTATCTACAAAATTAACACACTTTGAATTATCAGTTTGGGAAAAAAAATCGACTTGGGATAAAACTGAATTTTCTAAGTAAGGTGATGTATGAGCATTGAAATTGCCGAGAAAAGAATCTACCGAGTAATTTCCTATGATACTAATGTTATACGTTATTACTTCATTTTCTCCCTCCAATTCCGTTACTATGTACTTCTGGTGTAATTCTCGTTCAACCTTTATTTGATTCGGTTTGCCATTATAGGGTAACCACATGTGTGACCAGTCGGTTGAAAAGTATCCATGGAGTTTCTCGGACCAATCCTTACTAAGAATCAAGCCATAGAATTCTAGGATATCAGCCACTAGAATTTCAATAACCTGACATACCTTCGGGTTAGACGAAAATCTTATGGTTACTTGATTAAGTTCACCAATCACTTCTACTTGAGATCGATCAAGTTGAACTATGTGCACTGCAGATTTTTGTGGTTGGACATTTAACTTGGCACATATTGATCTGGGTAAAATATTCGTTGAAGCACCAGAATCTACCAAACAATTGTGCACATTCTTATCGAAAATTTCATAAGTGAGAAGAAAAGGGGGAGTGTGAGATCTTGATCTTCCTCCAATCAAGGCGATGTCATTTGGATCAATCTTATTGATCGTGTTGGTTGGAGGTCTTCCCATGTTGTGGGAAGCTACAGCTGTAGGCAAAGATGTAATAGGCACGGCATGTAATTCTTTCATCATTATCTTCTGTTGATGTTTCAATTTTCTCAATTCGTAAAGGGTAATATTAGCCCTAGTCTTTTTCATGTCGTCAATAATATTGTATTCCATTTCATCCGACACTATCAGTGTTCTTGATGGAGTTGTTTGATCTGGTTGGACTGGGCTAGATTGAGTCGCTTTAGCGGTCGTTTTCTTTGTTGCGACTTTATCTTTTATTGCAGAGCTTGTGCTCTTCTGCTTAGGGGTAGTTTGGGGAGGATCAAGTTGATTTTTGCTTTGTGTGCTAACCGGAAATGCTTCTTGATCTTCTTCTTGTGGGAGGATGAAATCCCACATTCCTTGTAATTCCACAACTTCTTCGTCATCAGTCTGTCCTTCAGTGGTACTGTCTTCTTCTTCCTCTTCTTCAGATTCGACATTTGAAATAACATTGGGTGGTTTCACATCCATTGAAGGACCTCTTTTAAAAGCTCTGTAGGAATTTTTTGAAGAAGTTTCTGCTACTTGTTTTTTTATGTCAATCATCTCATTGGACATGGTCTTTAATACTTTCTGCAATCCTTCCAAATCGAAAGGGTCTTTTGTTTGTTTCTTCTTGGAGTCTTCTTTGAAGGTTACTTTTTTAGACTTGCGTTCCTCTAACGTAGATCTTTTTTCTAGGGCTATTACGCATTTCTCTACTGCTATTGCTTCTATCAAGTTTTCAACTAAGGTTGTTTTATTTTCCCTATCCACAAAGATTGCTAAGTTTGATGGTAAGGCCGTAATATACCATTCACATCGTACTTCTTCGCTGGGTTGGGAAGCAGTGGGAATTTTGTTGAGGATCTTATTGAACCGTAAATTGAAATCTTTGATGGGTTCTCTAGCCTCGGCTTTAAGGTTGGATAGGTCATTGATTAACGTTGTCGTTGATCTGTCATCACCAAACTTGGTGAGGAATTGACTTTGAAAAATGTCCCAACTTGTGATAGACTCAGAGGGTAATGAAAAATACCATGACCCGGCTGTTCCTTGCATTGCATAGGGAAAAAGCCAAACAACAACATCTTAGTTAGTAACTCCATTGAGATTGACAGAAAGCATGAAATTGTTTATGTGTTCTTCTGCCAGCATGCCTGCTTCTGGATTGAATTTGGGTAGCCATTTCTCAGGATGGGCCAGTATTTGACTCAAGGGTGGAGGCAACAAAAATGCCGCAGGATTATTCCATGGAGACTGGGCCATCGTTGAGTTGCTAGTGAATGAAAGCGCAGAAGATGATCCCTGTGGCTGGGAAGATGAGGATACTATGATCGTAGATTATTGAAGAACGGTTGTGGGAGTTCCGGTAAGCGGATGAATGATGGTTTGGAATGAAGATGTGGGTGGCTGACTTCGTGGTGAGGGAGTTGAAATGGACGATGTAGATGAAAGAGTCTCACTGTCAGAATCTTGTGGTGTTTTCCTTGCTCTTTTCCTGGTGGGGAGAGGGAATTCAGTTGGCTGGATGCCAAATTTTTCACTCTTTAATCTGGTCAGGGGATGAGCAGGATTGTACTACGAAGTCACGCTGCTTTGAGATTTATCAGACCTTTGAGTAGAAATGGAAAATCCCTGGAGTTTGTAAATCAGAGTTTGAACTTCAGGGGGTTCAATGGTAGATTGGTCTGAAATATTAGGGTGTGTAGCAGCGGTTAATACTCGAGCGACTATTGACTCAGGATTTAAACTTGTTGGGGAAGTTGGGGGAGTTGATGAGGGCAATTTACTCTCAGAATGGTATTTAGATTTTTACTTAGGTGCCATTCATAGTTCGGGCCCTCCTTCTAGCGCCAAATATGTTGAAGCCCTGAAAATGGGGTCGACAACAAGGGGGATACCCACCCGGTCCGGACCTTGGTTGGCAGCTCCTTATCCGTTTGGTATAGCAGGTCCGACTGGGGATAATGGGACCAGTTTCCCAATCTAAGGGTGCGTGTGTTTGTGCAGAGTTGGATGCTTGCTGATCTAAGAATACTTAAAGCTAATATAATTCAAACTTTTAAACTAACTCTATGCTATTGTAATCTAATGAGAAACAACACATCTAATCTATGCTAACCCGGGGTGTACTTCTTCTATTATGTGATCTAAAAAGATTTCAGATAATAACTGGTAATAAAGATCATTCAGCTATCATAAGAATGGAAATCAATTTAAGATGAACCACTTTGCATAAAAAGTTAGGCAAAACAGTTGTGAACAGTATATCGCATAATAAGTTATTCATATATCAAACATAAATAAATGGCTCCACCGTACAAAAGTGCCAAATGGTAACTCACACATTCATGCAACAACATATAAAAAACTACAGACTGTATATCACTTTAGGAATATAAGCAGAAATGCCCAAGAGATAAAAGTACCATTTATGACTGGTTCTACTCGTAAGCTTTAAGCAAAAATGATCTATCTCTCCTTGCTCTAACATCTACTAAGAGTACAGAAGTGTAACATCAGTAGCAGATATCAAATAAGATTTAAACTTGTTGGGGAAGTCGGGGGAGTTGATGAGGGCAATTTACTCTCAGAATGGTATTTAGATTTTTACTTAGGTGCCATTCATAGTTCGGGCCCTCCTTCTAGCGCCAAATATGTTGAAGCCCCGAAAATGGGGTCGACAACAAGGGGGATACCCACCCGGTCCAGACCTTGGTTGGCAGCTCCTTATCCGTTTGGTATACCGGGTCCGACTGGGGATAATGGGACCAGTTTCCCAATCTAAGGGTGCGTGTGTGTGTGCAAAGTTGGATGCTTGCTGATCTAAGAATACTTAAAGCTAATATAATTCAAACTTTTAAACTAACTCTATGCTATTGTAATCTAATGAGAAACAACACATCTAATCTATGCTAACCCGGGGTGTACTTCTTCTATTATGTGATCTAAAAAGATTTCAGACAATAACTGGTAATAAAGATCATTCAGCTATCATAAGAATGGAAATCAATTTAAGATGAACCACTTTGCATAAAAAGTTAGGCAAAACAGTTGTGAACAGTATATCGCATAATAAGTTATTCATATATCAAACATAAATAAATGGCTCCACCGTACAAAAGTGCCAAATGGTAACTCACACATTCATGCAATAACATATAAAAAACTACAGACTGTATATCACTTTAGGAATATAAGCAGAAATGGCCAAGAGATAAAAGTACCATTTATGACTGGTTCTACTCATAAGCTTTAAGCAACAATGATCTATCTCTCCTTGCTCTAACATCTACTAAGAGTACAGAAGTGCAACATCAGTAGCAGATATCAAATGCAAACATTAATAAACTTTGATCCATCCATTCATCAAAACCCCCTCCGAGGGTGCAAAAGTGCATGTTCTGAGGACAAGTTTTTGAAAAATTTCTGGACCCTTCTCCAAATGCATGAGAAGGGTTTAAATACTGCTAACTAAAATAACTTAATTACATAAATTTCGAATACGGTTTAAATGACCGCCCTTTTTCTTAAGCAAAACTATTTCTAAAAATTGAATCTAATTCCTAACTATTTCTGTATTTGCTCCTCAGTGATGCGAGCATGCAACGTTCGCCTGGGAAGAGTCAGCTGGTCGTCTTCTGGTTTTGTTTGAGCTATGAAAATAGAAATGGCAAGTGCTGGCACCACTTTCTAGTAAACTAGAAGATATTTTTGAGAATCTTCCTTTGGCTGGGTGGATTTACTGCGTGTATACTTGGTAATAACCCAAATTTCTCTCAAACTGCTTATGCTTTTGCTATTTCGGTTTCCGGCCTTGCGAATGACTAAGCAAGTTAGGGACTTTGCTTTCTGAACAATTTTCTTAGCGATGCGCGCTTAGCACTAGGCACTAATCGCGCATCGAAAACAACCTTCGTTCTTTTTTCCGGGCTTTTCTGGTGCATTTTCTGCCTTTAGTGCTTTTTCCTTCACCGGGTAAAAGTTTAAGGATTTTTCGTAAACATGCTGCTTTTGTGAGCTTTCTGACCCTGAATGTTGAATCACCTATTGACATCAGCATCTGTTGAGTGATACTCTGGAATCTGCGGTTCTGTTGCATGCAGCATCCATTTGTGAAGGCATCTCTTCTCTGTCCTCCGAGCATTGACGCTTTCCCCTTTTCCTTAGATGTTTCTTGTTTTTCATTCATGCAGTTCACGCAAAGGAAAAGAGTAATGATAATCAATACTGATACGAAAGCTCTAACCTCTATGAATGTATAAAATCATGACACTCATCATGAACTGACTCTTCGAAAAACACAAAACTGTCCTTCTTGAATACTTTGGCGTACATTCATTAATTTCTTTTAAGGCGCGCGCCCAATTTTGGTTTATAGACAGCTTTTCTTGAATGTTGAGCCGAGGAAATTTGCGATGGGCGACAGTAGCATCGCGTCATCGCATTACCTAGATGTGTTATCGCAACTTTTTCAGGTTAGATTATCGCAGATCGCAGATCGCGTTTATCGCAGATCGCAGATCGCGACGAGTCGTTAAATCATTGGGTGCTGCTTATGCAATATTGCGATATGCGACGTCGCACATCGGCCATCAGAGATTTCTTAAGATCTTCATTTAAGAGCACTTCATAATGTACACGATGCGATGAATTTCGCGTCGCCTCTTTGCAGTTTATTATGCTCATAAGGAAATTCTTTATTCTCTTCGCGCGATGCGATATAGTTTTAAGGAGTTAAATACAAAAGTTTTTATAAAAATGTTTTTTGGATTTCTTTTTTATTAAGGGTCCCCATTTGCTTAGTATTATTGCTAATACTAAACAAAGAGGGGGGTTGTTTGTGGCCACAACACATGGATAGCTTGATATTATGGAACTTTCCAGAGCAATTTATTGTTCCTCCATTTGCAATCATCACTTGACACTCTGGTGCTGGATATAGGAAGCAATTCAATTCTTTTGCTACCTTACAATGAATAAAATTGTGGGTGCTTCCTGAATCAATCAATACTATTACCTTTTTCTTCTTGATTTGTCCTTGTATCTTGATGGTTTGAGGAGTGGTAATTCCTGCCAATGCATTACAAGATATGGTCGGATTTATTTGTTCTCCATCTAGACTTTGTTCCTGGAGTATATCCTCTTCTTTTGACCTTTCTTGCTCCTTTTCTTCTTCCTCTTCACAATCTATGTAGAATAATTTCTTCTCAGCACACTTATGACCTTTACTGTACTTGCTATCACAACTGTAACAAAGCCCTTTTGCTCTTTTTTCTTCCAATTTTTGTGGTGTCAACCTTATAGGTTGTGGAAGACTAGGGGCAACAACACTTCCATCTTTATAGTTGTGAGTGGTATGCTTCCTGGTTGCCATAATTTTGCTTTCGATTTTTCTTGCTAACCTGAATGCCTTCTCGAATGAATCCGGTTCCCAAAAACGAACATCATTTTGGATATTATCCTTTAAAGACCCTATGAACACATCAATCCTATGCTCCTCTGGAATATCTTTTACCCTTATGTTCAATTTTCGGAAATCCTCAATGTGCTCCATTATTGAACCCTTTTGTTTGAGACTTACCAGTTGGCTAAAAAAAGTGTTGCTTTTTGTATCATCATAATGTACTATCAATTCTTCCGTAAAAATTGCCCAAGTGATAAATTGTTTACAAGAGCAAAGCCATTGATACCATACAAACTGATTTGGTTCCAAATATAAAGTTTCCATACGTACCTTTTGTGTGTTTTGCACATTATTGAGATCGAAGAATTGCTCCATCTATAATATCCATGTGGCGGGATCCTTGCCATCAAACTTCCTCATATCGATTTTTGGAACATGGTGAGTCTTTGATCCAACATTAGAGTCTATGGGATCATGATTAGCATTTATTTTGTTCTCATCATGAGTTTCCTTTAGTACCCTTTCACTCTTAGTGACCATTTCTTGTAGCAACTTATTAATATTTATCTTCAATTCTTCCATCTTATCATCCATGCCATCAATTTTAGCGTCCATGCCATTCACCTTAGCTTCCATGCCATCCATCTTAGATTCTACGCCTTTCTTTAAACAATCCATCTTAGCTTCTACACCTTTCTTTAAGCCATCCATCTTAGCTTCTACATCTTTCTTTAAACCATCCATCTTAGATTCTGTTCCTTTTTGGGCAAGGGACAGTTGTTGCACTTGGTCTTGTAATTTTGATATATCATGTTGCATTTCTTCCTCTTCTTCATGAGTCATGCTAGAGCTTTCAGGTTCCTTTCTAGGTGTTTGCATTTTCTTTCCTCGGGGCATCAGTTACCGATAATAATGCTCTACTATGCCCTTTGAAAATAAATTTTCATACCAAGCTTAAGCAAAAATTTAAGAAAATCTACACACATTTTTTCACTTTGTAGGAGCTCGATGTTGCCTCTGATGTATCTCTGTACTTTCCAATCATCTAGTTCTAAAATTCTGAGCTACAGCAGCCCTCTATGTCCTCTTTCCAATGCCACAAGTCTGACCCAAATTGGATTCTCCAAGGAAGATTTATATGAAATCTCCCACAGTGACTTTCTTATAGACCAGTTCAGTAGAGCTAACTTGCACGACGTGCCATGAGTAACTGTTTCAACCTTTGGATCTAAAACATGCATACAAGAAACTAAAATCTGTTCTCTTTCTATACATTCTTACAAAATTTCAATCCGATCCCCAGAGAGAAAGTTATGATGATTTTCCCTAGGTCACCTGTTTTCAATGTAATTCAGGAGTATGCAAAAAGACCAACTTCCTCAGAGCATATCTCCGCAACTATCTCGCGAAAAGATCTGAAATTCGGACCCAAGGTTCAACTCGATTTCTTCTCAAATGGGTTGTTTTTGCAACTTTTGAAACGTCACAGAAAAAAAGTTATAGCGAAAATGCCACGATGACCTGTTTGGAGCAGCAAAACCCTAGAATCCAAAGCTCTGATACCAAATGTTATGAAACCAGCTCAAGAAAAGATAGAAAAGATAGATAAACGCCTTAGAATTCAGCCTCTTCGAGGGGGAAACCTCCATTACATTACATAAATGAAAAATTCTTGGATGATTCAAATGACAAAACCTCCTTTCTATATATAGGAGTCTAAGGAGTCACAATATAATCCAGCCGACCTAACAATAATAATATAAAGCCACAAAAATAGCAATACAGGGATTCTATGGGGCACAGTAATAACAATATGGGGGCAATAGGGGCACAAAAATGTTAATAAGGGGTATAACTGCAATAGTAATGGGGTAATCACTAGTATTATAGGGACCCAATAGGAGATCAGCCCAAAAACCGCCTAGCCTAATATGTTGCATTCTGGTCCAATGACTAAGCCGAAACTATGTTACAAACTAGGAAGAGAGGCTCAGTGACCATTTATTGCCCAATACCAGTCGCCAGGCCTAAGGTTTGAGGCCAAGAACTACACAATGTGCAGTTCAACTTGGGATGAGATGTTGTCTTCATTGTTGTTTTGGAGATGAGTGAGTTTGGCTGAAGGAGGGGCCATTGTCAAATATTTCTACAGAGTTATGGATAGGAAGGTTGACTAAATTCTACATAGTTTCGGGAGATAGTGGTTTAGGATGAGTGGAGGACCACTGAAGGATACTTCTCTGGAGTTCTAGAATGAAGGAAGGTTGATCTTTGTGAAATTCTAGTATATAGTGGGCCAGACTGAGGGGGTGACCACTCTAAGAAGCCTTTGTCAAATTCTGAGACTGAAGGGAGACTTTTCCCCTACATGATTAAACATTTCAATAGAATACGAAGGTAGCTTAATGTTTGTGCTTGCGCAATGTGCACTTTAGCCCAGGATGTTTCAGAAGATTACGCAGTTATGGAGGGGAAGACTAGGTCTTGCGATCAGAAATTGCATAATACAATTGTCTTGGGGGATAGCAACTATGGATTGTGTAGATCGAGGGGTCAATGTCACAACTTGCTGACTAGAATTGTGCAATACATAGTCCAGGCATGTTGGGTGAAGCCAAGTTGAAGGGTCGGGGAGCTTCTTTGGGAAATTCTAAGTGCTGGACCAATGAAACTGACAGGTGAAGTGATGAAGCTTAGATTGTGTCCTAACACTTAAAACACTTGATGAATCAACAATATTGATCACCCATGACACATGAACAAGATTTTCTCTTATGTGTGACCATTTCATGATCGACTATGACAAGGGTGACACCTAAGATAGAATTTATGACAACCGTGACAACATTTGTGTGACAGTACTCAAATATTTTTGAATGAGTGTGACAGGTTCTTATATCTTTAGGAAAACTCATAAACACAAATACGGGCCCTTGAAACCATCAAAATCAGATTATGCATAGATTGCGATAGCCAGCATGTGAAAAGACGACATCTTACCTATCTTGTGAAAGGGAGAAAAGCACTTAGAGAAAACACATGGAATGAATTTTAGTGTTTGGAACCATACATGTCATTGAACAGATAAGGATATGACAGTGATAGGATGTCATTCATACTACAATAAGAGGTGCATTTCAACATCATGAAAGATGTGATTTGTTCTTCGTACCTACCCTCGAAAGGGTTGTGAATAAGATGGAGTCTTCATGTGATCTTGATATCTGATCTTCTATTATACTCAAGGGTTCCTTGGTCTTCTTATATAATGATTAAATTTTCTCCTCAACTCCTTAGTTGTCATCTAGCATGTTCTCCTTCTTCATCTCCTTCTTCATCATCTTGCCATAGCATGGTATAATTTTTGTATTTGTAATCCACTCATGACAAGATGACATCAGTGTGATAAACCCATAGCCTAAGATGTTGCATGATATTCCATTAGCTAAGATGGAACTTGTAGTATGTCAAGGGGGGAGGCTCAGTGATCTGGTTGGATTGAGGGATAAGATTATGTAGTGCACATTGAGGGAAAAATTTACGCAGTGCCCGCTGAGGGTAAAATTTGGGAAGTTTAAGTAGGGAGTGGCGGCTATAGGATGGGGACCTACGAGGACAAACTGCACATTTTCAGGAGGCAAAGGGGACTGGGAAACCTAGATTGCAAAATGTGTAGCTCGGGGAGGCTTGAAGGACAAAACTATGTAGTTTCTAGAGGCAGTCAAGTCTGACTGAGGGAAAGGACATTGTGAGAAGCATATGCACAGTTTTGGGTGCCAAGGGAGGTTGGGATTATGCACATTGAGGTTCTGAAATGTGTAGTTTTGGTAGGAAGATATTGACCATTGCACAATTCCAAGGAACAATATTGTTGCTTGAGGGCTAATATGGTGGAGTTCACAGTTTAAGAAGGTTGGATGAGGCTAGGTTGCTAGGAATCCTTCAAAAATAGACTAAGTGTGGGATCCGTGGAACCAATGTCAACAATGATAGAACTTCACTATGACCACGCACTTGGACACTTGGTGACACAATGTAGATCATCTAGAACATTTGAAAACACACTTCGCTTAATGCGAAAAAATTTGTGGAAACTTACGAAAAGTGTGACACCAAATATAGACTTTGAGATGATAATGATGACCCTTGTGTAATAGTGCATGAAACTTTGGAAATAAGTGAGAAACGTGTCTATATGATGAGAACAACTCATTTTCCAAATATTTCCCCTTGAAGAAAACCATAACTATCCTTTGCATGATAAGAGATAACTCCCATGCCCAAAGAAAACACTTACTATATAAATATAAAAGTGTGAACAACACATGAGATCCAAGAAGGGATCTTGAAATGATCAGCTTACCAATAAGTGACTAAGGAATGACTGACCATATGACCCACAGTAGGCTCCAAAATTTGAGTGTAGGCCAAATTTTTTGACGGCGTTGTAGCCCCTACAACACATCCATACTATCAGTCTCTCTGCTTCAATATCTTTCATGATTTTGTTGTAGCAGCTGCAACCACCTTCCAAAATTTTTCCTTAGCTTCATTTTGGAGCCTTGCAACCAACCTTTCACAATACCTTGTCTTGCTTTGTCAAGTACACAAGAGTTAGTGTTTTGCTTGCACAAAGGAATCCTGTCGATCACATATTGATGCATTCCCCTCATAGACTGATCACTCGGACTTGGTCCAGCAGCATGCTAAGGAACTCCCTAAATAAATTGTGCATTTCTTGAGGGAAACTAGCCTTCCCTCCAAAAATTGAGCAATCCTATATGGTAGCTTCTTGGTCTCCAAAATTGCACAATTCTTCCAGTCAGCACTCCCAGTGAAAATTGCGCAATTTTCCCTAGCGAGCAGCTCAGCCCAGAATTTGCGCAATTCTAGGCAACAGTTAGCTGCTCTCCCTATAAATTGCGCAAATCTCCTGGGTAGCCACCACATCTCCCAACTAGAAATGCACACTTTTCTCAAGCAGTTGAGCAAGTTCATGCATGAGCAATCTAGTTGACGAGTTCCACCCAGGACCAAGGAAACTTGACTTGCATGCATGGCTTGATTTTTCCCGAAAAGCGAAAGGTAACATGCAAATGGAATCGCATGATGTAGGGAGATATTTTTAGCAACTGAAGGTTACATGCAAAGCTACTTTAAAAAAATTTCTCCAAGTTTCTCTTTTTCCTAGATTTGTGGCATGTCATCATGAGCTCAAAATTTATTTATTTAATGCATCAGAGCTCATAATTTCACATTGATCTTGGAGCTATGACATCCCACAACACATCCAAGACCTTTCAACATATCCCACTCAGCTATTCATGGGTAACAGGCCTCAACTTATCTTTTTCAGAATTTCTTTCGCTTTTTGTGCATTCACTTCTGTGAGTGTTGTTTGCTTGATTTCTTTCAACACTTGCTATCGTCTACATGTATACTAGATTTTCCTAGCTCTGTTTTAGTTTTCGTTGTTATCTCACTGATGTCACATGCATGAAACTGTTTTGCACGAATGGTCATTGATTCGGTGACTCACTTAACTCACATGCATGTTAATTTGTTTACTGATTATTCATTCATGTTCGCGTGCACTATCAATCACTTTTGATTTCACTTAGTGACACCATGCATTCACTATCATTCTTGATTTCAGTTTACCATTGATGAGCTGGGCCAACCTTGGCCTGGACTCTTCCTTCACTGAGATAACATTGCGCAATTTGGGGAAGGAAGGCTCTGTCTTCATCTCCAGAAATGTGAATTTTAGCCCAACATTGTTCTCCAAGACTATTTTGTGCATCTCTGAGGGATAGTGACTACAAGCCTAGAAAATTGTGTAATGCAGTCTCTAAGCTTGTGGTCACTCCCAGCTAGAATTGTGCATTGGAAAATCCTAGCAGCCAACAACCAATCTGGATTGCACATTATGCAAATCCAGCAACTAGTCTTTCCTCCCAGATGGCCCAGACTACTTTTGTACAATTCTGGCAGCTAGTCACCTAACCTCTCAAAATAAATTGCACAATCTTGCCTATAAGTTCCCCCGGTATGTGCTACGTCATTCCTCGAATTTTCTTTGGTTTTCGCTGACAGATTTCTTACCTTTCATGTTGCTTATCTACAGATATTTTAGTTGTTCATCCATCTCTTAGCAGTACAGGATCAATGGCTTCCAAGAGACAAAGATCACAGGACACCGATGGGAATGCAACTGGAGCAGCAGTTGAGCAAGTGTCCTCTAATTTACCAATCTATGAAGATAGAAAGTTGTATTTAGACAGGGACATCAAGATGAAGTGGCAAGAGGTCAATGAAACATTTGTAGGAACATTTGAGGAAGGCCTCGCAGACAGTCAGGTGTACGTGAACATTCACAAGTCCATCTTGTACTGGATTGCATGTAGATACCCTGCATTCCCATGCACTGAGATGATACACTAGATCGTCTCTCACACTGAACTCGAGACGGTTACCTTGAGTAG
Source organism: Pinus tabuliformis (assembly GCA_031772625.1). Taxonomy (NCBI): domain Eukaryota; kingdom Viridiplantae; phylum Streptophyta; class Pinopsida; order Pinales; family Pinaceae; genus Pinus; species Pinus tabuliformis. The sequence continues at coordinate 917,262,289 of CM062820.1, forward strand.
TGTCAGTGGGACGAAGCTTGCGACCTTCTGGCAATGAGATTATGATGAGATGTATCAGATGTTAGAGCTCATGACTCTCATGAAGACTCCATTCATATTAACCAATAATAGTGATAACTTCAGAGATATTCTGAAGAACTGGGTAAATAGTTGGCTCAATTCAGATTGAGACCCAACCATATCTACAAGACAAAGATACTTAGGAAGGTGTACCAATAAAAGGTCATATTTTCTTCTCCACTGTATGGCCAAGAAAGCACGGAAACCTTCCCACAGAGTTGGGTGATCGCACTGGACAAAGTGGCTAGAGAAGGAAAACCATGTAACTAGTCTGAATAATGTCTCATCAGATGAAGGAACAAGTAAAGAAGGCTCGACAATCACCTATAGGTATGCATGTAGATATTTACATGTCCGCCTACATCTTAGGTGTAGTCTGTGCCTGACAAGAGTTCCCGGGCTTGGGGTGGGCATGGTCACCAATGAAGACTGTTGTAAACACTTATTTCAAGTTGTTGTCCAAATGGAGCTTTAGAGGAGTAATCGCACAGTTGTCTGATCATTTTTTCACCCCTATCTATAAGATGATATTTGAATAGGATCCACCCTGCATGTCAAAGGAATCAACGAACACATTGTTAGGCATTGCTAATTGGTATGCCTCACCATCCGACACTTTCAACCGAATGTTTAGTGCGAAGAAGCCTCCGCATGTTCTACCGAAGTTTTCCTCAGACGTACTTATCATGCAGGAAGTAGCATATCACATCTCGACAGGATTGACAGCTAGACTACATCGGAGGAAGAAGGCACCTTGGCTCGTTATTCTATTGTGGATTGGGTTATGTGAGATCTGGAATATCAAGAAAGTAGATGTCAAAGCAGAATAGATGAGGAAGTACTGACTTGACCTCTGAAGCTAGAATACATATGACCCACATTGCATTGTGAAAGATCACTACATGAGATTTTAGTTCAACTAGATCCACGGGGTGTTTCGTTGGGCTGAGGAGGACTCATGAAGTTATTGCTACCATTTCTCTAGAGCCTATGAATACGTCAGATTCGTTGTGGAGTGGTTAGTGAAGCAACATGAAGTAGCATCACAGAGAGCACCATCAACACCAGTAGAAATAGTAGTAGTAGTGGCAGCAGAGGCAAGAATACTAGTGCAGAAAAAAGGTAAGAGGAAGGTTGTCGATTGCATGGAGGAGAAAAGTTGTAACCTTCAAGAAAATCCACTATTAGAGCACGAAGTTACGGATATAAAGGAAAAGAGACACAAGCAGAACAAGTGAATTGCGTGAAGGTAGAAGGACAAGAAGAGAATGGAAGAAGCATAGAAGGAGCTGCATGAGATGAGGGAGCAACTCTGAAAGGATGAAGAGTTGCACAAACAAGAGAGGTAAATGTAGCAGTAAATGATACAGCATGGGGCACAACATGTGAAAACAAATGAAACAGTACCCGTACACGTAGTTGATTCATCAGAGAAGCTAGCATCAGTCGAACAGGGTGAACCATCATAGGGGCAAGACTTTTCTCATGAGATAGAACAAGCACTTCAATAGTTGGATGCAGAGATGGAGTAGTAGGAGTTGGAACGGGACACCTACCTCATGCTTCACCACAAAGAGGTCAACTCACCCACTCCAATGCGTCCAGATGATGAGAAAGTCCCGAATGACCAAGGAGGCACTGAGATCCTTAGTGATCAATCAGAAGAAGAGATTCACAACATCTCGTTCAAAGAATCCCAACACAGAGTTGTGCAGTCTCACGGAGTGTCAACTCTAGAGGATCATAAATACCCTACGCAAGTTGAGGAACAAGTGATCGTGAATGATGTGCACAAACATCCAGCTACATTGGCCGATGCAACTAGAGTGTGTTCCCAAGGCACTAGCTCAAGTGTTCGGTCCCTAATAGCTGAGAATGAGTAAATGGAAAAGGAACTACAAATGGTGAAGCAAGGAGGAGACTTGGTGACAATGTCCACCCAACCTGAATTGAAGAAGGAAATACTAGATGAAGTATTGTCCATTGGCATACTTATGCAAGCATTGTACTCCAAGCTTCGTACCGTTCACAAGGCAGTCGTCCATCTCAACGAATGGCATCAACAATGTGCTAGGAGTGAATGTATCTCGATCAACTTGCATGTTTCTGTTGATGACATGAAAACATGGACAATGAAGTACATGGGAACCCTACTTCACTTGTCTAAGATGATGAGGGCCAACGAGGTTGAGCTGAAGTCATGTATTTGAAGTCAGATCTGAAATTATGAAGAATTCCCGTAGTTCATCACCAACATACAAGATTCCCATGCACGATTATTCAAAAGTATGGATGTTATGGTGCACACACATGTAATCCCATATATTGGGACTCTCACCTAGGCAAATACAAAGAAACATGTCCAATTAGAGCTTAGCGCGTACTTGGACGAGTTGACACGCATTGCCACAAGTCCAGACTTGCCCATAAGTGTAGACACCATGCACAAGTATGTTGTTGGTCTGGCCACATTGAAGATAATGATGCACATTTTTTCAAACGAGTTGCATAGAGGAGCCCGAGTAGTGTATCCAAATGCTATGGATGCAAGAGTCAGGTTTCAGATGGATGTCACCGTAGAGCACACAAACACCATCACGAATGACATATATTGGCATCAATATGTTACTATTGATTGGCATGAGGATGTGGAGGAGTGGGACTTCCATCATTTTATAAGTCACAGTGATGTCTAGCATGGCATTCTCAAGCCATTTTGGTCACATGGGTACATGTGCATTGTAATTTTAAGTAATTTCAAGTGTAAGTCAAGGTTCAATACTTGGATGTAACAGTCATAGAGTATGTGAAGAGTCATTAGGTTAGTTGAACTATCACAATGGGGAGTGTCAAGGGTCACCTGACCCTTTGCTATAAACAGTCCCTCATAACTCATTGTATAAGATTTTTGTCAGCCAAGCTTCCAATAAGAATCTCTTGGAGAGAGCTTGGATAGTAGTGTAATGCACCTTGGCTTCTCCACTGCATGGAGGTAGTAAATCTCTTTGGATGAGGAAGTGGATGTGGCTGTAACATTCCACTATTGAAGCTAGTGGGTGTACATTGATGTATTGTATGAATGGAACTCACACTTATTTATATAATAAGAGCTAGCACATTTCATGCATATGTTCTATTGTATTCCAGCTATCTTGTTTACTCTAAATGGCATATGTATTTTCTTTCTTACACATGCATGTATGGACTATTCTATATGAGTATGTATGAATCTTACTAAAATGTGTTGATTGGTTTAACCACCACTTTGGATTGCCAGCTGACTTTCTTTCCAACTTGTGATGTATCTTCGCTCATGTGTTCCCTTCCCATTCAAGTACTATTATAGGTTGCCAAGGGGTCACTCATCTCAACCTGCTTGTGTTAGAACCTCTCATGCACCTTCCTTGGCCTACTACAACTGTCACACCCTTGTTACTAATAGATTTATCTTACTTTCCTGTGTGCGAAATCACAGTCAAGGAATTACCATAAGACCCACTGTTGGGAATAATACACCAAATGGTATGAGGTCTAAATGGGAATTCTTACTGGGGAGATCCCCTTGACATGTTGGCAAGTCCAGCACCGTCAACATTTATGATGCTAGGAGTGCTAAATAACAAGATGTGTCCTCTCATCCAGCTTTGAACCTTTTCTTACCTTTCATGGATTCTTGCACTCCTCTCCCATCGCGATGCTTTTCAAATCACGAATATGTCACCATCACGAGGGAGTTTTTTGATCTCTTGTCCACTTACACGTATGATGGCGAAGGTGAAGTGGCCTAGCCTGAGTACTTACATGGCCTTCTTTCCACACTTTATGAGGAAGATGGGTTTTGTGACGCACATACCATATTGGTGCTTGCACACACACTTCGTGAATCTCCATGTCGATGGCTACTCAGCCTACTGTCTAACAGCGTGCACTCACTTGAGCACTTCTGTGATATCATTGAAGACACTTTCTATCATTTTGATCCAGACCATCTTAATCGAAAAATGTTACAACAACGAAAGGCTCTGGATGAATCAATCATGGATTTTTGGCAGCACTTCTGTGACTTGTACTTTGAAGCCCCGAGGAGCTAGATGAAATTTTCCTATCTTTAAGACCGATTCATGTATTGCCTTATGAAATATGCCTATCCCAAGAAGAAGCTTGAGATGAAGCCTCCCTCAACATTGTTCAATGATGGAGCTATGCAATCTAATGCTGATGCAATCACTATCTCGACTGACTATCTGCCTTCCCCTCATTCAACAATTCCACCATTGTAGAGTGATGTTGAGGATCATGCTCACACACTTGTTCAGCTTTCACATCCTCCCAACATCATTTCACTCAATTTTCATGCAGATTTGGTTGTGAGTCCTTCGAGTTCTCCTATGAATTTTGTTCTAGGACCTCGGTCTTCATGTTTGGGTGTTCCTCCAGATGATACTAGCTAATGTTCATAAATTATGGACTCTTCACTTATTGGGAATGAGGAACAAGCCACTAATGGAGTTGGTGTTACACACTCGGTGAAGTATGACCCCCCTCCATTATTTCCTAACATCTTTGGTGAACCTCCCATCCATGATTTTGCATGTGTGTCTTCATCCATGGATGCACCCATTGTTAATCACTCTAAGGACTCACCAAATGTTGGTCCATCATTTGACAACAAAGAGGATCACTCATTCATTGAAAATCAACTTGATCTTTCATCTGTCTTTTCCAGAAACAGAGAGGATGAGTTTATTCACTTTTCATCTACCCCTATGTTTGATTCATCTGATCATGAGGATGTCGATGAATTCATTGGTTTTTATGATCGTGGTGGTCGTGATCCATTCATTCCCATATTTGGTCATGATCATGGTTCTATCATAGTTGATCTTTCGAAGCCACTGGTTTATGATGAACTATCTGATAATGAAGTTGAAACACCCAAGCTTATCGAGGCACTACAACCTGAGCTGATGGTTATGTCAGGTCCTCACTCTCTTGGGGTTTGTCTCATTTCCAAACATGAAATTGTTCAATTGCCTCAAGCTCCTCATCACTCATCTGTAGACATTGAATATCAATCTCATAGATTATACTTCCTCCTCTTGAATTGCATGATCTCATCGCTCATGCATTGGAGGAATCTTACATTGCAAGCACTCGTTCACGACACAAGTTGTCTTTATTTCTTTCGTTTGCTTCCATGTCAAGGTCAAGAGTTTTCTTATGCTCCAAAGTTACATGTAGTGTTACACATAACTATGATAAGTCCATAAACTGCTCATCATGCACTTGCACACACTTATGTCCTGTGGGTAGTTTGAAACATGAAGTGTTGTTGTCTTCATTGTTATATCTTTCTTGCTTGTTGGTTCACACAACTGGGTTGCTTGCTGACCAAGCCTTCACCAACATGGGTTACCCAATGTGCTCACGGTTTCATTGGAAATATCACTTCACATGATCAATCCCATGCATCATTAATATAGGAGTAGGAGTAGTGTTTTCTTTCAGTCAATTTTATTGCATGCTTGTTTGCTTACTCGCTTTGCTTGTTTGTTTGTCTGCTTGCTCGTTTGCTTACTTGCTTTGTTTCTGCTTTTGCTTCTTCTCTTGCTTTGCTTTGTTGTTTCTTAGTTCACTTGTTTCATTTGTATAGTTCACTTCTTTCGTTCATAGTTTAGTTTCCCATGAAACCATGTATGACTCTTGGAATGAGCTAGGTGAAGTACAAGAGGGCATGTACATTTATCACTACTTGGTTGTCTATCATCTTGCCTCTGTATGAACAACTTGTTACTTTTAGTCTATAATATGTCAAAGGAAAATACATACTATTCGAAGTGAACCTTGGTGAAAACACAACTCTTGCATGCTAACTAGTCTCACCTCCTCTAGTCAGTTGTTTTTGGGTTAACCCTTATTAGCTTAGTCACATAGAGTAAGGTGAGGGGGAAAACCTTAACAAGCACATCAAAGATATAATAAACTAATTATCTGCTGGAACAACCTCTTCTACTCTCAATAAGTTAGGATCCCTCTTCCACCTCTGAAATGAATAAGTGTTATGCAGAGTTGAAAAAATGAAAAATGAAAAAAAATAAAAAAGTCAAAAAAAGAAAAAAAAAATGAATAACGTGGAAGAAGAGAAAGGATTCCTACACAAGGAGGTAATGCAAGTAACTTTTCTGAGGTAGTTACTAGGTTCACTGGTACCGAAGCCATGCTTGTGTTCCTATGTGACTCCACCAAGGTATTTTCGAGGCCTACTCGCAGTAGAGAAACACCAGAGATGAAACTTAGACCATGACTACTATATTGCTTGTGCAGCAATATACCCCTAAACCCTAACCGAAACAACTGTGTTTCCTTGGCTTGTAATGTGTGTCAATCGACCAAGAGCTTAGTAGATGCTACATCTTACAATCAACCTAGTGTGAAACCAAGATGAACTGAGAACTGAAAAATACTTCTGCAGGTGTTAGAATTTCATTTCATGAACAAGATCCATTTAGAGAACTAGAGTTCTACCAGTGTGTTGCCAAGTGTTGTAGCAGCCAAAATAGCCCTCAAAAAATTTTCCTTAGCTTCATTTTGGAGCCTTCCTACAAACCTTTCACAATACCTTGTCTTCCTTCATCAAGTACATAAGCTTCAATGTTTTGATTGCACAAAGGCAACATGTCGATCACAACTTGATGCATTTCCCTCACACACTGATCACCCAAACTTGGTCCACCTATAGACTGAGTAGCTACCCAAAGAAACTGTGTATTTTTTGAGGGAAACTAGCATTCCCTACAAAAATTGCGCAATCCTATCTGGCAGCCTGTTGGGCTCCAGAATTGCACAATTGTACCAGTCACCACTCTAAGTGAAAATTGCACAATTTTCCCTAGCAAGGCTGCTCAGCCCATAATTTCCATAAATATAGGAAGAAGTTAGTTGCTCTGCCAAGAAATTGTGCAAATATCCTCGGCTACCAACCCAACTCCCATCCAAATATGCTAATTTTTCTCAAGGAGTTGAACAGCTTCATGCATGACTAGTCTGGTTGACTAGTTCCACCTCGGAACAAGGAAACTTGACTTTCATGCATGGCTTGCTTTTTCCTAGAATAGAAAAAGGCAACATGAAAAAGAAAAGGCATCCCATGATTTAGCGAGGTATTTTTAGTAGTTGAAGGTTGCATGCAAAGCTATTTCAGAAACTTTTCTCCAAGTGTCACTTTTTCCTAGATTTTTGGCATGCGCGTCAGGAGATGAAAACTTATTTATTCGATGCATTAGAGCTGATTGTTCCACATCGACCTTGGGGTTATGACATTCGACATCACATCTAGGACTCTTTGAAACATTTGGCTTAACTATTCACAGGTAAGTGGCCTCAACCTGTCTTTTTCAAAATTTGTTTCACTTTTTGTGCATTCGCTTGTGTGAGTGTTGTTTGCTTGATTTCTTTGAACACTTGCTGTCGTTTACATGTATACTAGCTTTTCCTAGCTATGTTTTAGCTTTTCTTGCTATCTCACTGTTGTCACATTCATGGAACTTTTTTGCACGATGGCCACTGATTTGGAAACTCACTTCACTCACATGCGTGTTAATTTGTTTACTGATATTTCATTCATGTTTGCATGCACTATCAATCACTTATGCTTTCACTTAGTGTTGCCATGCATTCACTCTCATATCTTCTTTCAGTTGCCCGTTGGTGATTCGGGCCAACCTTGGTGTTACAGATCCATTTGGGCACATCAATCCCATCATCTAGGCCAATGTTTTAGGGCTCATCAAACCTTAATTTCAGTTTCTACATGCCCTAAACAAGTCACCCCTTTGAATGCCTCCTTCCCAGACAGTTTCATGACATGAAGACATCCATAAATGGCCTCAAAAGGGACTAGTGTAGGTAGGCACATGTAACAGTTCACTATAGAGCAATTAAGTCCATGCCAGGGTGCCCTGCAGAGCACTTAGGCTTCCTTTCACATGCGTTGGGCGAGTTTGAGCGAAATTCACATAGGGTTTGGGGAATATTCTTATCTTTTGGAGTCCTTTAGAAGGTTCGCTCACTTATCAACTCCTATGAGCTCGAAAATGTACCTTGATGTCAAGCCAGTATGGTAGCAGCTTCGACCTATTCATCCAAAGAATGCCACTGTAATTAAGGCAAAAGTTGAAACACTTTGCGTGCTGGTTTCATTTACCCTGTACCTCTTACTAACTGGGTTTCCAACATTGTTCCTGTCATGAAGAAACAAGGGAGAATTCAAGTGTGCGTTGATTGTAGGGATGTAAATCAAGCATGTCCAAAGGACAATTATCCTACTCCTTTTATCAACTAGATTATTAACAAATGTGCCAGACGTGAAATATTTTCATTTATGGTTGGTTTTTCCTGCTATAATCAAATCAATATCTGCCCATAGAACCAATCTAAAACAACTTTTATTTGTCCATGGGGCACATTCACATATAGGAAACTCCCATTCAGTTTGAAGAATGTGGGGGTCACATTTCAGAGGGAAATGAACTATGCCTTCCATGACATCAAGCACATTGTTCAACCTTACCTTGACGATTTACCTTCTCATTCACGAAAGTGGACTGATCACGAGCAACATTTGAGAGAAATATTTTTATAGTGCTGACACTACAAGATATGACTAAATCCACACAAATGTGTGTTTTGTGTTGGTTTTGGTCGATTTCTTGGATTTGTAGTGTCTAGAGAGGGGATCGACTCAATCCTTTAAGGTTCAGGAAATTCTTGATTTTCCTCCACCTACAAATCTTTTACAGTTACATAGACTCCAAGGGAAGGCTAACATTTTGAGGAGGTTCATTCCTAATTACATTGAGATGGCTAAAGGTTTTACGCATCTTTTGAAAAAGGAGATACCCTTCCATTGGGATCATGTTGCGCAAGCTTCTTTTGATGTTATTAAAGATACCTTGATTAGAGCTTCATTAATGTACTCTCCAAATTATCAAAATGACTATTACCTGTATCTTGCCACTGCAGATACAACCATTGGCATGGTTTTAGTCCAAAAGGAAAATGGGATTAAACATCCGATATACTATTTGAGTCGTAATCTCAATGATACTAAACGTAAGTACTCTTATGTGAACAAAATAGCTTTGGTAGTTGTGCAAGCTATTCAAATATTTCACCATTATATCCTGCTCTGGAAAACCACTGTCATTTTGGATTATAACCCTATAACATACATTTTGTCACGTCAATTGCTAGGGGGAAATACTCAAAATGGATAGTCATTTTGCAGTAGTGTGATATGGAATTCATCATGTCCAAATCAAAGAAATCTCTAGTTTTCACGGAGTTACTTTGTGACCTTCCCTCGACCTCCATTGATTCAACATCTGAACCATCGATTTTGGATGAGTCTCTGTTTCTGATATCATCATCTGACCCATGGTATGGAGATATACTGATCTATCTCCAGACCCAAACTTTCTGGCTGGATACCTTTCGCTCGCAACAGTGACGTATTCGATACCAAGCCAAAGATTATTTGATCATTGGTGAAGCCCTTTACCGTTTTGGTATCGATACAATATTATGGAGGTGCCACATGCATGAGGAAGCCGAGAAAGCATTGAATGATTGCCATTCATGTGCCTGTGGTGGATGCTTATCTCGATATGAAACCACAGAGATAATTCTCCATGCTGGTTACTTCTGCACAACTATATTCAAAAATTGTATTATTGTTATTAGAAGCTATCACGCATGCTAGATATATGACCGAAAAACAAGATTACCACCTGCACCATTGCATCGAGTCATTATTGTTGGACCATTCACCAAACGGGGCATTGACTTCACGACATGTAACCCCACCTTGGCTGGGAGGCATGGGTATATTATAGTCACAATTCACTCTTTTACCAAATGGGCTGAGGTGATTGCAACATTAAACAACAGTCAAGCCATAGTTATAGATCACCAGTCGCATTCTCACAATCACATGATGGCTGAGTTAACTACTAAGTTAGGACTGTCACATGATAGTTCTACCCTTATTACCCACAAGTGAATGGAAAATTTGAGTCCATCAACAAAGTCTTGAAGTAGATGTTGGAGAAAATGATAGAGGTTCATAGGCGAAACTGGCACTTAATCATGTACTCTACCTTGTGGGCATATCGAACCTCGGTGAGAAATGCAACTAGATTCGCGCCCTTTTAGTTGGTGTATGGTCTAGAAGCAGTCTTACCAATACAATGCGAAATTTCATCTCCCAAACTCGTGATTGACCTGTTACCGGACACTTCTGATGAAGAAGCACGTTTCTTGGATCCATCTGGATGAAAACTGTCATGATGTCGCATTCACCAACGAAGCGCATAAGAATCGAATCAAGTTGCAATATGATAGAAACGTCAAGCCTCGTATATTCTTTGAAGGAGACTTGGTCTTGCTTTACGATCAAAAATCTGTTGGAAATAATACTGAGAGGGGGGTGAATCAGTATTATCAGATCAATAATTTTATTTCCCAAATAGATTTATATACGCTACTTCAGTGAAGTGAACTAGTGTATGCACACGACTGTGATTAAAGAAACCAACGTATATCCAGAGAACTTGTGATTTAGACAATTTATCATGTGTTGAGCTTAAAACAATATATCAGAGATTTATTAGATAGTGCAGTAAAAGCAGAATAAAGCATCACACATAAGCAACACACATGAACACCAAGATTTAAGGTGGAAACCCAATTTGGGTAAAAGCCACCTGCTGTTGTCATCTTTGTCTTCTTTTAATAATAAGAAAATCTGTTAGCAATCTTGTACTAGTACAAACTCATACCAGTATGCAGGCTTCTACCTGTAGAATATTACAACCTTCTCTTGTTCTCCAGCTTCTACTGGAAGGGAGCTACAACCCCCTAGCTCTTGTACTAGCCAATATGTTTACTAGTACGTAGGTGCCAACCTACAAAAAACCCCACTCTTCCACTAGGGACCATGCTTCATGAATTTTCAAAATGGATACTCCTTGATCACAGCACCACAATCTGAAGGGCACGTTTCATCTGGACCCATCAACACTTTTAAACTTAAGCTGCATCAACCAATATTTAGTTAATCTGAATAATCAAATCATTGTCACCAGAACACTGTGTTGAACCTGGAACCCTGCATCATCATTTAGAACTAGCTGTAACATCAAAAATCATGCATTAGAGTGTATATGCTACATGGCTAAACCCAAACTATGTGTATATGCTACTTTCGTGAATTAAACCTACATATAGCTTCAAAACTACTGCAAGCATAAAGTTTTGAATCAATTCTGTACCAACCATGAATATGCTGAATATCTATTGTCAACTTACAGAGCTTTACACAGATAGGGATAGAGATCACTTCTTCTCACTTATACAATTAATCAATCAAATGCCACCATCCTTATGCATTCAGTTTTACATTCAAATCAAATAATAGTTCATTGATAGACAACAGTAAAACAACATAATTTTATTAGATAGATCAGTCATATCTGGAAAAGAATATTTTCTTTTGTATATGCTACTTGAAAGAACCGAACCTGTGTGTATACGCACTTTGGCTGAGACGAACCTGTGTATGGATCTATAAATATTGATTCAGAACCTTGTTGTAATTTCAGACTTTAGACAAACCCAGATCATGATAGATAACAAACAAAACAGGCACAAAACATCAGATCTAGTCTCAACCAACATTAGATCATTATAGAATAAGTCATTTCAAGTCTCGTGATTCTTAATCCAATATTCAACTCAATGTGCACATGAATATTTCAGATCTAGTCCCAAAGATAGCCCTGAAACTTCAAATATACTTCAGATAGAAGTATTCCTTAGAATCTTATTGCTTGCACACCTGGCCTTATGATCTTCTCTTCCTTATATAGCTTTAGGCCGTTTGTCAATACCTTGGACCAAAAACACTTAGTACCAATACCTTGGACCAAAACCTCTTGGGACCAATACCTTGGACCAAATACCTAGGGTCAATACCACGGACCAAATACCTTGGACCAATACCTTGGACTGAAAACTTGATTTTCCATCTCATATTCGCTTTTCCTTTGTGAAAGTGTGTGTGTACGTATACGTGCATTTCATCCTATGTTCCCACGTGTATACTCTACTTTGATAAAGTGAACCAATGTATACCTCTCTTTCTTCAATCTCTGGAGTCTGATCTATAATCCTTTGTTGTTAACTTGTTACATTGTGAATTGTCATCTATGTGAGTTGCCATCAAGCACAACACCTGTATCATAATGCCAACAATCTCCCCCTTTGGACTTGATGGCAACAACAACATCAAGTTACTCTTGCCCTTTGACATCAAGGGCAAAGGGCAGACCAACATATTCTCCCCTTTGATATACATTATGTTTCCCATGCTCCCCCTGAGTATATGCTGAATTCTTTGATTAAGCTCCCCTTATGCTAAGATGTACTAAACTGTCCATGCGAGGTCCATGCTCCCCATGAGCACATGCAGAATCTGTAGGAATAACATGACTCTATAACTCAACTAGGTGAGTATGACCTTCCTATCACCAATGGCTCATACATACATCAATCTCGCAACCAAGTGGGGATACACCATATTTGACTCATCGACCAACCAAGTGGGGATATACCAGTTGTTTATACATGACAGAAATACATCATTAATCCCATGCAAAGTGGGGATACAAATTACATCATTTGTCCAATAACACTCACTCAAATGTATGAAAATACATATCACGCCCTAGACATTTACATGACTTAAGCAACAAAAGGTTTAAATATATGAAGGCATAGATGGACTTAGCAACCATAATGCCAATAATGCAAAATGCATGTGAAGGCTAATCCTCCCCCTGAACCTGTGCTACCTGTGAATTGTTAACACGTCAATGATCAAGGCATCTTTGTCAATTAGATAAAAAATAATGAACAAATCATATCGATAGACTCTAATCATGAACATCAAATAGAGCACGCATAGCAGAGTCTGCCCCACTGTTGTTCTTTTCTAAAAAACATATACGCTCCTTAACCCATAGAAACCCACATTTGTACGCGACTATGCTTCATGAAACACGCGTATAATAACCTTTCTCTAAAAAGCAAAACTGGAATCAGCAGGATGATGTAGAAACTACTCCCAGCTTTTTTCTGAGATATTCAAATGTTTCTCTGGGCAGTGGTTTAATGAATATATCAACAACCTGTTCTTTGGAGGGAACATACTCCAATTTTACCTCTTGTTCAAGCACTTGTTCACGTAGAAAATGGTACTTGATGGGTATGTGCTTGGTCTTGGAGTGTATGACTGGATTCTTTAAAACACTGATGTCACTTGTATTATCACATAGAATGGAAATGGGTGGAGCACATGTGATCTGAATGTCTTGCAAATTTTGCATCATCCAAAGTAGTTGTGTGTAGCAAGATGCAGCAGCCACATATTTTGCTTCAACTGTAGATAAAGAAATTGAACTTTGTTTCTTGCTGAACGAAGATACTAACCTAGAGCCCATATAGAATGCACCACCACTAGTGTTTTTTCTATCATCAACACTTCCTGCCCAATATGCATCTGTATATGCGTGAAGAGTAAGATATACATCTCTAGGATATCATAAATGAAAGTCTTGAGTGCCTTGAGTATGTATAGTTTGTTTGGAGTTCTTGTACCTTTGATCACGGTCTCTCCTGTATCAAGCTCACGAATAACACATCTATTTGATCGAAACACCACTTCATTTCCTTGATCACACATTTGACTCACACTCAAGAGGTTATGCTTTAAACCATCTACATACATAACATTTCCATCTTTAACCTTTTCTTTCAAGAAAACAGAACCTTTACCTTTTATGACAGTTGTAGTGTCATTTCCAAATGAGACATTCTTTTCCTTTTCTAAGGCATTATATGAGTGAAGTTTCTCTTTGTCACCTGTCATGTGTTTGGAGCATCCACTATCAATGTACCACTGATTTTCTTGTCCTTCTACATACAAGGCTATACCACATCTTTCTGTTTGAGATTATTTCCTTCTCCATATCTTGGGATTTAATGGCGTTTCCTCCTTTTGAGGTGTTTCCTGAAATTTTCTCCTGCATTCAGATTGTTCATGACCAAAGTTGTTACAGATTGAGCATTCTAATTCATTTTCAAGAGGAGAAAAGTTATTATAGGAACTTCTCTTGATCCCTATTACATTCCTTTGATTTCATTCTTCTCTAGTCATGATGATTTTGTAAGAAATACACTGAGTAGCTTTGTGCCCAAAATTATGACATGAAAAACATTGCCCATTAAATAAGTTTCTGTGACTATTGAATCTATTTACCTGTTGATTATAGTTTCTATTGATATTCATCTTTGGAGAAAATTGAGTATGATTTGGCTGAGGTTGGTTGTGGCTTCCATTCATCCTTGGAGTAGGTTGAGTATGATTTACCTGGTGATCAACTTTATGCCTTTGGTGATGATTGTCATACTATTGAATGGTCTTTACTACATCATGATATAGATTTTGGTGGATATTGACGACTTCTGTGATTGAGATGCTTCATTAGTATATCCAAGACCTGTCTTTATCAGAGAATAACGCTGAACTTTGATAATTTCATTTAAATTTTATGATCCTTTAGCGAATCTAAGATTGAGATATTTTTTTTTCTCAAGATCCTTTCTTAGACCCACAATTTAACATTCTAGTTTTTCAATGTCTTTTTCTTTTTTAGCAAGTTGGTATGTCAAGGAATCTAATAATCATATTCTTTTCTTCTAAACAGATTTTGAGTTTAGATATTTCTTCATGAAAGTATTCCTCTTATAAAGCATCCCAAAAATTATCATCATCATAAGCCATGATAAGTTTATAATGACCACTGTTAGATAAACCATCACTATCCTCTTCTAAACTATTCCAAAAATCATTGCTATCATAAGCCATGAGAAGTTTGTAATCTTTTCCAGTTCATCTTCATCACTATTAGATAAACCATTACTATCTTCATGAGTATAGTAACTTCTTTTATTCACAACTTGTTTTCTATCCCTTTTGCATATTCCCCTCCTTTTTCATATTTATCTTTATGAAGACATCTAGCAGCATAATGACCAGCTTTGCCAGAAGAAAAGCATTTGAAAGGTAGCTTACCTTTAAACCTTCGAGAACCTTGTTGAAGTTTCTTGAAAATGTTTACCTCATCTTCCTCTTCTAAAATATGTCTTGATTCATTATGTTCTTCCTTTCCTTTCGTTGAAGCTTTAAATGTGGCTTCTCTCATACCTGATGGTCCTCCTTTTCTCATCTCAAAAGCAGTTAAGATTCCGTGAATCTGTGTCATAGTGATATTCTGCAGATCTTGTTTTTCTTCTATGGTAGACATCTTTAATTCAAATTTAGCAGACAAGGATCTCAAAATTTTCTCAGCTAAGGTAACTTCGTTTCTTTATTCACCCAAATTCTTCATATAATTAACAACCTCATCTATACGTAAGAAGTAATTGGCTATACTTTCATCACTCTGCATCTTAAGAGTTTCATAGTGAATTCTGAGATTTTGAAACTTAGCACATTTTACCTGA
This sequence comes from Pinus tabuliformis, assembly GCA_031772625.1. Taxonomy (NCBI): domain Eukaryota; kingdom Viridiplantae; phylum Streptophyta; class Pinopsida; order Pinales; family Pinaceae; genus Pinus; species Pinus tabuliformis. The sequence continues at coordinate 917,277,973 of CM062820.1, forward strand.
GAGTCTCCTTCGTAGCTCTGAATGATTTTGCCCCATATTTCTTTGGCTGATTTGAGCTGCATGACTTTGACAATATTTGATTGTGATAGACTTCCCAATAAAGTATTGATAGCTTTGGCATTAGTTTCATATTGCTTTTTACCTACTGCATTTGTAGGAATTGTTGTTGGAAATGTATATCCTCCTTCCACAATTTCCTAGATATTTGTTCCAAGAGATTGTAGATAGGTTGTGGTTCTTATTTTCCAATAAACAAAGTTGCTCCCGTTGAAGATTGGCAGTCTGATGGATCCCATGCTTTCTTGATTATTCATGTTGAGGGATCTCCCTTTAAGCGATCAAGCTTCTTTTGAGGGAGCTGCTCTAATACCAATTGTTGGAAAAAATACTGAGAGGGGGGTGAATCAGTATTATCAGATCAATAATTTTATTTCCCAAACATATTTATATACGCTACTTCAGTGAAGTGAACTAGCATGTGCAAGTGACTGTGATTAAAGAAACCAACGTATATCCAGAGAACTTGCGATTTAGATAATTTATCATTTGTTGAGCTTAAAACAATATATTAGAGATTTATTAGACAGTGCAGTAAAAGCATAATAAAGCATCACACATAAGCAACACACATGAACACCAAGATTTAAGGTGGAAACCTAATGTGGGTAAAAACCATCTGCTACTATCATCTTTTTCTTCTTTTAATAATAAGAAAATATGTTTACAATCTTGTACTAGTGCAGGCTCATACCAGTATGCAGGCTTCTACTTGAAAAAGGTTACAACCTTCTCTCTTTCTCCAACTTCTACTAGAAGGGAGCTACAACCCCCTAGCTCTTGTACTAGCCAATATGTTTACTAGGACATAGGTGCCAGCCTACAGAAAACTCCACTATTCCACTAGGGACCATGTTTCATGAATTTTTAGACTGGATACTCGTGGATCACAACACCACAATCTGAAGGCCACGTTTCATCTAGACCCATCGACGCTTTTAAACATAAGCTACATCAACCAATATTCAATTAATCTGAACAATCAGATCACTGTCATTAGAACACTGTGCTGAACCCAGAACCCTACATCATCATTCAAAATCAGTTGTAACCTCAAAAATCATGTATTACAGTGTATATGCTACTTGGTTGAACGCAAACTACGTGTATATGCTACTTCCATGCATTAAATGTACGCATACCTTCAAAACTACTACAGACATAAACTTTTGAATCAAGTCTGTACCAACCATCAATATGTTGAATATCTATTGTCAACTTACAGAGCTTTACACAGACAGGGACAAAGATCACTTCTTCTCACTTATACAATCAATCAATCAAATGCCACCGTCCTTATGCATTTAGTTTTACATTCAGATCTAAGAAGACTTCATTGATAGACAATAGTAAAACAACAAAATTTTATTAGATAGAATAGTCAGATCTGAAAAAGAAGCTTTTCTTTTGTATATGCTACTTGAAAGAACTGAACCTGCGTGTATACGCACTTTGGCTGAGATGAACCTGCATACGGATCTTTAAATATTGATTCAAAACTTTGCTAAAATTTCAGAGTTCAGACAAACCCAAATCATGATAGGCAACAAATATAAAAGGCACAAAACATCAGATCTAGTCTCAACCAATATCATATTATTGAAGAATAAGTCATTTCAAGTCTCATGATTCTGGATCCAATATTGAACTCAAGGTGCACATGAATATTTCAGATCTAGTCCCAAACATAACCCTGCAACTTCAAATATACTTTAGATAGAAGTATTCCTTAGAATCTTATTGCTTTCACACCTGGCCTTATGATCTTCTCTTCCATATATAGCTCTAGGCCCTTTGTCAATACCTTGGACCAAAAACACTTAGTACCAATATCTTGGACCAAAACCTCTTAGGACCAATACCTTGGACGAAATACCTAAGGTTAATACCAAGGACCAAATACCATAGACCAATACCTTGGACCAAAAACTTGATTTTCCATCTCATACACACTTTTCCTTTTGTGAAAGTGCATGTGTACACATACACACTTTTCCTTTTGTGAAAGTGCATGTGCATGCATACACACATTTTTTCCTGTGTTCTCGCATTTATATGCAAGTTTGATAAAGTGAACCAGTGTATACCTGTCTTTCTTCTATCATTGGAGTATGATATGTAATCCTTTGTTGTTAACTTGTTACATTGTGAACTGTCATCTGTGTGAGTTTCCATCAAGGAGAACACTTGTATCATAATGCCAATAGAAGTTGATAAACTTGGAGCAGGGAAATTCAAACCAATGTGGATGGGTCCTTATATTGTCAAGTGTGTTCTGGCAAAAGGTGCCTATGAGTTAGTAGATTATGATGGGATTGCATTATCCCAGCCCCGAAATGGGTTGTACCTCAAATGTTACTATGCTTGATTGAGTGTAGTAAAAATCACTGTATATATGCTTTCATTGCGTGTGTGTGTGTGTGTGTGTGTCTTTTAGATTTTTTATCTGGTTAGTAATCTGCTTTGCATTTGTTGCAGATGTCGAAGTCTTTAGAACCTTTTCTTGGCTACACCAATGGTGCTAGTGGTAGTACACTAAACTTGTCTTCTGCAGCATGGGCTATTTTCATTCCAAGTGGCGAGTTAGTGAGTTTTCAAGGGATTTGTATCGGTCAACCAATGAACAAAATCGCTGAGTATAGCGCATTGATTGAACTTCTCTCTAATGTCATTTCACTTGGCATTCACCGAATCATCATTATGCCAGACTCATAGCTCATTGTATTACAACTAACAAACATTTGTACTATTCAAAATCCAACAATTTTTCTTATGTTACTTAGAGTTCATATTTTGGAAAGGCATTTTGAACACATTCAATATCAACATATTTACAGAAATCTTAAGACAATAGCTAATTCTCTAGCAAATTATGTGTTAAATAAACATTTGCAACACATGTAAAAGTAAAATTTTCAATTCAAGTCATTAGTTTAATAGGATTGCATATAACCATAGAAAACTCTGAAAGTAAAATAGATAGGTGTTTTAAAAGTTTTTACAAAATTTTTGTCCAAGACACGTTTGGTCATCTGACCCAAAAAACTCAAAATGCATGCAAAACATCCTAAGTAGATCTAGTGGTTCTCATGATAACAGGTCACAACATGTGCTATCATGCATAAAAGCCTCGCGCAGCAGCTAGGAACACCGATAATCTGGCATTGCAGCCTCATAGGTAAATCCTTGATCCAGAAAACCAAAATACCAAGGGTTAATCCGTTTATGTGATCTTGTGGTGCCCTGGGGTCAAGCGATATAGACAACCTTCCAAGTCCGGCTACAATTTCTTCTAACTCTGGCTGAATTCCTCCTTCTGCTTCAATTGGTGTATCAATCATCTATTGTTAGACTGACTGCTTATGAATTTCCCTTTTTCTGGTTACTATCACCACTCCTTTCCTATTAATCACCCCAACTCTTGTTATCGGGAACAATTTACAAACAAAGCCTCTTTTCCACTATCGGAACTGTAATTCCATAGGAATTACGAATTACACTATCGACAATGCTTTTGAATGGAATTAATGCAACTGTGTATGAAATACACTATCGGCGGTCTTAAATGGCTATAATGCGACTATTACATGGAAATACACCATTGGTGGAGTTTTCTTCCAAAGGAAAAATTAATACACAAATACACTATTGGTGGGTTCTATTCCATAAGAATGGAATAACACTATCAGCAGTCACTATGGGTAGTTCCATGAAATGGGACATAATACAACGACCCTTCCAATGCGATAGCACATGGGGTTTTCACAAATTTCCAATCAGCGATTCCATAGTCCCTCACCAAGCTCTTCCATTGGAGACTTGCAATCTGACAAGCTCGTGGACTTGACAGGTTATTAAAACCTTCCTATTATGGTTTTGGATCCAAAACTCCACTTTGGACTTCAATGCTTCTAAAGGCTAGTCTCTCAATGCTCCAACACTGCGATGTGATATGGGTGCGGACCCGATATGGGTATCAACCAAACTTGAATAGGATTTCAAGTGCGAAACTCGATTCCAGCTAAGTTTTTCACAGTTTTATAGTGTAAACCCGAGTTCTCGCCTGCGAAACTCAACAATGCTTATAAGGAAAATAGAACATGTCGATACGTAGGAAAACACTCAGCTAGACTTTAACCAAAGTATTAATTGGAAAACAAAGGATGAATCACTGTTATAAGAACATAGGATATAACACTGCATAAAGACAAAATTACACATAAAATACCAGATTAATAGAGAACCATAAGTTCATATGCATAGAGATGGTTTGGAAGATCACAATGTCTCCAAGATCAACCAATATAGAGATGTCATGTTCTTTCCTTCATAAAATAAGAGATAAATCCCACTCGGTCCCAATCCCTTTACAATAGCATGCCAATTACATATCTACTGGTTCATTTTAGCAACCAGTTCCTAAAACAGAAACTTAGTTATTATGACTAACAATTCTGCGAGACATCCCCTTGAGAACCTCCACTACAACTTATCCATACAACAATTATTACAACATGATCTTGTTCCTAGATTCTATCCCTATGATAAACTAGAAAAGCATGGAAATTGATGGCTAAAGGACCCCACTTCTTTGCTTGTAGATTTTTTTCGGTTTTTGGAATAAGTTTGAATATTTTTCCCTCCAATTCACATGATCTTGCATCAAAATCCCGAGGACAAAATTCTTCATGGGCTCCTATCCAGGAGCTCATCTACAGAACTGCCCAGTTTCTGTAGCATGTTTTCTATAACCCAAGTAGCTTCAGCAGTTGTCTGATCCTTGCATTTTACCAAATACTGGAAGTACTCTCATCCCCTTGTTTTCTTAAACATCTTCTTGTCTAGAATTCTTTCGGGCTGCAATTCCTTTGTTGTGGGTAACTTTTTTACCCATTCATTCTCTTGGGTCTCTTGATCCTTTTCTGTATCATTTGCAGTTTCACCTTCATACTTGTACAGGTCAGCAACATTGAAAATTGGTGATATTCCAACATAAAGGGGTAATTCAATCTCATAGGCATTTGTAGAAAATTTCCTCAATACTCTGCACGGTCCAATTTTCTTGAACTTAAATTTGTTATACTCCCTCTTTGGAAACCTTTCCTTTCTGAGGTGTGCTAAAACCAAATCTCCAACTTCAAGGTTCACCTCCATTCTTCTCACGTATGATCTATTTTTGTACTTGATGTTGCTATCATGCAGCTGTTGTTTCACTTTTTCATATATTGCTTTCATTTCTGAAGCAAAATATTCTCCCTCTGCACTTCTCATCTCATCTTTTCCCAAGTTTCTTAACTCAGATACTCCTCTTGGATTGTTGGCTTGTTAGGGCCTGATCCAGGTTTAGAAGTGTTTTAGTCGAACAAATCCCACACTACCGGCCCTTTCGGCAACAATCCGCGGAGCGCGTACTGAAGTCTCACCCGAGTTAGTATGGGAGGGTGTTGGAACTAGGTTTCCGCACCCTAGGGATGTCTTGATGCGACATGGAATGATCGCGAACTGTTCCGCACACATGCACTACTCTGCACATTTAACTATCCTTCGCGTAGATCCATGCCAGTTACTTCCTAAATCTTATTATTTATATGAATTTATTACAGATCTGATCTTCTTCTTATAGTCTTTAAGTAAACATTTAACAATAAAACCCAGTGCACGCATTCATAATTCTTAAAGAAAGTGCATAAATTCAGACATAAGCAACAATAGATTCGCGATTAAGAAAACAATGATTCAGAAATTCTTATCTTAATTTGTCTTTTGTCAATACAACCAGATCCATGCACACAGCTGTGGACTCTACCAGGCCTCTGCGCACACAGCTACAGAGCCTCTATCTATCTATCGACACCCTTGACTCAGACTTACAAATGCAGAGAGATTTTTTTCCTTCATAAACCCATAACATTCAAGATCAAAACCAAAAAAATGACCTCTAACCATAGAGCGTTGTTCTGTTTATACATTTCCATGGTTCGTGGACCATCGGCAGGCCCACTCACTTTCTATTTTCTTACATTATTTTTGGGTAGACAACCCTTTAATTTTACTCATTACAATTCATGCTCTGCGCACCTCGCAGAGCCTTTACCATACTTTTACCCAAAATTTTCGGCTTTAAGCCCCAAAACCATTACGCAGGGCCTCCGCTACCCAACATGGATGCATTCAATAGACAATATGGAATGGAATCTATCCTGTACTCTTGTGAGGTGAGTCATTATATGCATATTCATCTTGTACCAACACTTGATCCCATTGCTTTGCTTTTTCTGTAGTAAGACTACTTAAAGGATTTCCCAAACTCCTATTCACAACTTCAATCTATCCATCAATTTGTGGATGATAGGGAGAGCTGAAACTTATTTTAGTTCCCAAATTCTTCCAAAATTTCCTCCAGAAATGTCCAACAAATTTGGAATCCCTGTCTGAGACAATAATCTTAGGCAACCCATGCAATCTTGCAATCTCCTTAAAAAATAAATTAGCAATGTGAGAAGCATCACTAGTTTTATAACATGGAATAAAGTGTGCCATTTTTGGAACTCTATCCACTAGAACAAAAATTGAATCATTACCTCTTTGAGTCTTTGGTAAGCCCAAAACAAAATCCATACTTACCATATCCCAAGGCCTATCTGGAATTGGTAATGGAATGTACAAACCTGTGTTTTGGCTACTTCCCTTTGCATATTAACAAACTTTGCAAGTTTTCACATACTTCTCCACTTCAGATTTCATTTTTGGCTAGAAATAAAATCTGTTTAACTACTCAGAAGTCTTCTCTACACCAAAATGTCCTACAAGTCCTCCACTGTGTTTCTCTTTGATTAAGTTCTCCCTCATAGAATATTTTGGTATGCACAACTGATTTCTCTTAAACAACAGTCAATCTTGTAAGAAGTAATCCAACCATTTACTCCTATCCACCAAAACAAGATTTTTACAAGCTTCAAATGTCTCTTTAAAATCTAGATCTCTTTCATACAATTCTTTAAGAAAATCAAAACCCAACACTTGGATTTGATCTCTTGAATAATACACTTCTCCTACTTAAGGCATCTGCAACTTTGTTTGATTGGCCATTTATATGCTTCAAGACAAAATGGAAACCATGAAGATACTCTACCCACTTAGCATGTATCTGGTTAAGCTTTGGCTGCTGCATAATATACTGTAGTGCATGGTTATCTCAATAGAGTATGAACTCCTTTGACATTAGATAATGCCTCCATTTCTTCAATAACTGCACAACTGCATAGAACTCCTTATCATAAGAAGAATACTTCTTCTTTGAATCATTTAGCTTTTCACTAAAATAAGCTATAGGTTTGTCTTCTTGACTTAATACACCTCCAATAGCTTCTCGGCTGGCATCACACTTCACTTGGAAAGGTTTACTAAAATGAGGTAGAACCAGAATAGGCTTTTCAATGATCTTCTTCTTCAATAACTGGAAATTCTTTTCTGCCTCAGCAATCCATCTTAATGGTTGTTTATCTTTCCTTATTGTCTCGATATAGGAGCATTGATCTTGCTAAAATTCTTTATAAATTTCCTATAAAACTAGCAAGACCATGAAAACTTCTTACATCAAAAACACTTTTAGGTGAAGGCCACTCCATGATTGCCTTGATCTTCTATGGATCCATCTTCATTCCTTAAGTAGAAATAACAAAACCCAAGTACACTAGTGCTTCTTTCATGAATGAAAACTTCTTCAAATTCAGCAATAATTTCTCATGTTGTAGCCTTTGTAAGACATAATTTAGATGTCTTATGTGCTCCTCCTTAGACCTACTATAAACTAATATATCCTCCAGATATACTATTACAAATTTACCAATAAACTCTTTAAGAACTTCATTCATGAGTCTCATAAATGTACTTGGTGCATTTGAAAACTTAGAAGGCATTAATGTCCGCTCATACAATCCCTCATTTGTCTTAAAAGAAGTTTTCCATTCATCTCCTTCTCTTATCCTTATCTGATGATACCCACTTTTAAGATCTAGTTTTGAAAAATACTTTGCTCTACTGAAGCAATCCATTAAATATTCAATTCTAGGTAAAGGAAATCTGTACTTGATTGTGATTTTATTGATAGCTGTTGAATTTGTACACATTCTCCAGCCTCCATCTTTCTTGGACTCAACAATGTTGGTACTGCACAAGGACTCAAGCTTTCTCTGATCAGCCCTTTTGTCAAGCAATTCTTGCACCTGCTTCCTAACCTCTTCATTTTGTATAGGAGTCATTATGTAAGTTGCTTTGTTAGGTATACTTGCTTCAGGAATCAAATAGATATGATGGCTAATTCTTCTAATGGGTGGTAACTCATTAGGCAAATCATCAACAATAATATCACAATAGTTCTCCAACATTTCTTGAATTTCAATGGGTAAATCAGAAACTTTAGTAGAAGTCATTATTACCTTGGGCTTGCAAATTACAACAAAATTTACCTCATTCTCTTCAATCTGCTTCAAGTATTCCTTTCCTCCTAGTAACAGAGTTTTTGGATCAGTCTTCTTTCTTGATGTATCTTCTTCTTGTAGAGGCAGCAACGTATGATTGACACCATCCTTTCCAAACTTGTAGGTGTTTATTTTCCCATCATGCATAGCTCCTCTATCATATTTCCAAGGTCTTCCAAGCAATATGTGACACACATCCATTGGCATCACATCACATACAATTTTATCTTTATACTTGCCCAACTGAAACTCCACTTCACATTGTTCATTCACTAACAGTTGATGTCCCTTTTGTAACCATGACACCTTGTAACGTGCTAGATGTTTCATTGTCTTCAACTTCAATTTCCCGACCACTTCTGTAGAAACCAAATTATCAGTGTTGCCACTATCAATGATCATCTAACAACATCTCCCTTGAACCTTACACATTGTTCTGAACAAAGTCTTTCTTTGTGATGGTTCAATTATCTCCTTTGCTAGCTTGAGAAAAACTTTATTAACTACCAAATATTATCCTCTCTTTGGTATATTTTCTTCTTCTGTCACTATTGTTGCTATTGCTTCTCCCTCAACTTGAGCAACAACTGAATTCCTATGACTTGTTTCTGCTTTCTCTAGGTAGTCAAAAGTTCTGTGTCCCAGTTTATTACATCTATAACATCTCACTTTTCTTCCTCTTCCTCTACCTCCTCTTCCCCTAGAAAAACTCCCTCTACCTCTTTCATCACCTCCTGTGGGTGCATGCTGGGTTGAGCTACTGCTAGCTCCATCTTTAGGTGCTATAGATCTTCCTCTACCACGTTGACTTCCCCTTCCTCAGAAAGTACCTCTCCCTCTGGTAGACTGTTTCCTCATGAATTTTTCTTCAGCTCTCAATGCCATCTAATAAGCGTCTTCTACTGTTTTAGGAGACAATATACTTATCTCATCTTGAATGCCCATCCTAAGACCATTCACATATCTAGCCACCTTCTCATCTGTATCTTGAGTTTGTCCAACTCTTATACTTACCTTATAGAATTCCTATGTGTATTATTTCACTATCATAGACCTCTGTTTAAGATTTTGCATCTATCTGAACAAGGTTTGCTGATAATTACTTGGTAGGAGCTTACCTCTTAGCTTTGCTACCATCCTGCTCCAGTTTTCGATAGGTTGCTTGCCAAGTCTCTTTCTTTTTGCCTGCACTCCATCCCACCAAAGTGTTGCATGGGATTTTATCTTGGTGGTAGCAAACTTTACTTTCTTCTCATATTTTGTTTCTTCATAGTCAAAGAATTTCTCCACGCCATTAATCCAGTCTATCAATTCTTCTGGGTTCAGTCCTCCTTCATATATTGAAACCTCAGTCTTTGGCATAGTTGTGGATCTCAAAACTGACTGGAAGAATCTCATCTCAGAAGTAACTGCCATAGCTTCCTCCTCTGTAGCTTCAACCTCTGGCTCACTAACATCTCCATCATTTATATTTCTCCTTGTTCTTAATGCATCCAATCTTGCTTGCATCTGTTGCACAACTTCCATCACTTCAGCATTTACAACTAGCTGTCCTCTTCCACCACGTCCTCGTCCTCTTCCAACTCTGAAAGCCATATTAACTTTCCTTCTCCTGCTTCTGAGATTCAATTCAGTGTCAACATGTGGCTTTGATACCACTAATGGTGGCCTGGGTGCAAGCGATATAGACAACCTTCCAAATCCGGCTACAATTTCTTCTAACTCTGGCTAAATTCTTCCTTCTTCTTCAATTGGTGTATCAGTCATCTATTTTTAGACTGATTGCTTATGAATTTCCCTTTTTCTACTTACTATCACCACTCCTTTCCTATTAGTCACCCAAACTCTTGTTATCGGGAACAATTTACAAACAGAGCCTCCTTTCCACTATCGGAACTGTAATTCTATAGGAATTACGAATTACACTATCGACAGTGCTTTTGAATGGAATTAACGCAACCATGTATGAAATACACTATCGGTAGTCTCAAATGGCTATAATGTGACTATTACATGGAAATACACCATCAGCGGAGTTTTATTCCAAAGGAAGCATTAATACACAAATACACTATCGGTGGGTCTATTCCATAAGAATGGAATAACACTATCGGCGGTCGCTATCGATAGTTTGAAGAAACGAGACATAATACAATGGCCCTTCCGATGCAATAGCATGTGGGGCTATCACAAATTCACAATCAGTGATTCCACAGTCCCTTGCCAAGCTCTTCCATTGGAGACTTGCGATCTGACAAGCCCGCAGACTCGATAGGTTATTAAAACCTTCCTATTATGGTTTTGGATCTAAAACTCCACTTCAGACTTCGACGCTCCCAAAGGGTATTCTCTCCCTGCTCCAACATTGCGATGTGATATGGGTATTAGCCAAACATGAATAGGATTTCAAGACCAGAACTCGATTCCAACTAAGTTTTTCACAGTTTTATAGTGTAAACCCGAGTTTTCGCCTGCGGAACTCAACGATGCTTATGAGGAAAAAAAACATGCCGATACGTAGGAAAACACTCAACCAGGCTTTAACCAAAGTATTAATTGGAAAATAAAGGCCGAACCATTGTTATAAGAACTTAGGAGATAACACTGCATAAAGCCAAAATTACACATAAAATACCATATTAACAAAGAACTGTAAGTTTAGATGCATAGAGAGGGTTTCGAAGATCACAATGTCTCTGAGATCAATCAATACAGAGATGTCATGTTCTTTCCTTGATAAAATAAGAGATAAAGCCCACTCGGTGCCAATCCCTTTATAACAGCATGCCAATTACATATCTTCTAGTTCATTTTAGCAACCAGTTCCTAAAATAGAAACTTAATTATTATGACTAACAGTTCTGCAAGACATCCCCTCAAGAACCTCCACTACAACTTATCCATACAACAATTATTACAACATGATCTTATTCCTAGATTCTATCCCTATGCTAAACTAGAAAAGCATGGAAATTGATCGCTAAAGGACCCCACTCCTTTGCCTGTAGATTTTTATGGATTTTTGGAATAAGTTTGAGGTTTTATCCCTCCAAACCACATGCTCCTGCATCATCTTGCAACTCTGCTAAGGTCTTGGCCAAATCTATGTCCTGGAGAACTGCTCTCCCAATGTTTCTCCATGTTGACCCACCTGCACCCTATTGGTGCCCCACAGGTTGAACAATACCCACATCTACATGCATAAGAATGATTTTAGTTTAGTCTTGAAAACAATAAAAACACAAAAAACATGTAGAAACTTGAAAAAATAAAAAAAATTACTTTTGGTCAAACAATTTACCCATAGCACCCCATTGTGCTCCAACTAGTAGAATCAAATCTGGATCTCCACGAAAATCCATTCGTGAGTATGGATGCTCCTCAATAACAAGATGTTGTCACTCAAGCCAACTAAAGAATGCAATCGAAAAAATGATTGTTGACTGACCTACATGTCGAGCCATCAATTCGACCCACCTTTGCATATGTGGATCTCTAGGACCAGCTACACCTAGTGATACATGTTGTGGTTGCATCAATGGGATTCTCTCTAAGGTAAAAGCAATTATGTTCAAACCCTAGAAGAAATTATTCGTCTTACCAATTTTTCCCTTGGTCAGTTCTTCTTTCAGTGAGGAAAGCACAACCTTGCACCAGTTGAAAACTTTTGGCTCTAGACACTAGGGTCCATACAACATATATGATCTATTCGCCAGATGTAGTGTCACACTGCTACCCAATTTTGTTATAGTGAAGAGGATCGTTCTCAAAGGAAAATCACCCACATCCCTTGTGTTTATTTTCCCATCATTACTAGGCTTTGTACTTGGCCAACAAAACTATCTAATATAATCTCTCATCGATTCACCTCCATGGGAAAATCCAGAAAGTGAGATGGGGCCACCTCGCCTCGATAGTCTGGTAAGAAAGTAAATGTCATCAATTGTAATAGGTACCATCTTTTCCTTAATGTGAAAAGTTTGACCTGTTCGATCTCATGCATGAACAAGGAATTGCAGTAGTTCTGTTTGTTGCCTCATTTCGGACAACTTAAAGTATTTGAGTAACCCACAATTTTTGAGGGCCTCAACTGTACCTAGATTGTTTAGGGCAACCATGTATTTTTCTTGGTGTTCTCTTTCTCACCATGTAATCAACATTTTGATCCGATGAAAGTCTCAAACACAATCATAAGCATATTTAGGATCCTTTCTAAGCAAAAAACAGGACAAATTTTGGAGCAAACAACTAAATCAAACATGGGAAACTCACCCAGCACATCCTAGGCATAGAGACAAAGCAGTGCAGAGCATGCAGCCTTCTATCTAGATGCTCTTCAATGCATTTTTCTATGTGAAAGCCTACGCTGATCCCAGGGTGAAAAAATGAAACCCCAAGTGCCCAAAAAAACCCTTAAACTTCCATGAAATGACAAAATAATGACCTTAAAGGAAGGAAGAGAGGTTAAGCTTCTACCTGGTCCAGACTGCTTGAGAAATGGTCAACGTAATCTCTCATAATCAGCGGATGGAGTTCGAGGTAAAAAACTAGCTTAGAGTACAAAACTGAATGGTAAGTTCCAAATGGTAAAAATGTCATGGTAAAAACTTGTTTTATGTTTATTTCATGTTCATTAATCAAGTAAACACTAGTATTTGCCTATTTTTACCTATGAAATAGGTTTTTTAATCCATTTGGTGGTATTTTGAGCAGGTTTTGTAGCTAACATAATTCGACGTGCTCAATTGTAAATTGTACCTTTGACCACAGAGCACACTTTTATCTCTCTTTCGAGCTCTGTTAAAAATGAAAAAGGAACCCCCTTGAGTCCTCTTTAAGTTCTTTTAAGACTCTCTAAACATGAAAATATTGTCGAGCGCTTGACCTTTCTAGTTTGTTAACAGATTGGAAACGACATCTCTCTTGTATTAGTTTACGCCTTTTCGGGCTTGAGACATTAATTTATGAAAAAGAGCTTGTGGAATTTTCTTTTTGTCCCTTTTCAATATCTCTAAACATGAAAAGGACCAAGTTATCTTTGTCGTTACACTGGTTAAAACATGAAATAGCGACAAACTTGTCCATCTAGACAAGACCGAGTTTCACCTTCACTAGACTCGTTAAAACATCAAATAGCAATGGATTCCTCCGAAGGGTGGAATTATACAACAAGCATATGTTATCCTCCTCAAGCTTGATAAAAATAAAGAGGTACTGGTGAGGAATGACGGGGGAAAATGGAAAAAAGGGGAAAGCCAGTTTATGGTAGCAGGTCGCTCTTGAACATGACCCTTTCACTCCATCACCTTGACTATTTGGGTTGGGTTATTAGCTTGATGGTTATCACATCGTTGGTCTATCATACCATTCATCACTTTGTTTTGGGTCAATGTTATGAATTCATTTCAGTCTTTTTGACATGTTCAAGAGAAGTCATTTAGTCAAAATTCATCTTTTGCAATACCATTAACCTTCATTTTCATGACCACCATTCCTGAACCTTGTGTTGTTAGTCAAATTTCGTCTCCAAAATTATTACACTCGTTTCATGTCATTGATGTGGGATACATCAAGGCTCTCTTGCAATGAGTCGCTTCTTGTCAACATTAGTACATTATCCAAGAAGTTGACTTAGAAACACCCTTCGAGTACCTTGAGGCTTGCATACATCAATGATAGGTTTATAGCTTCCGGCAATAGGTTAAAATCAAGGACCTTCGACCGAAAGACGTTGTATGGTGTTTGACATCAAATCATCCATTCACACCATGCAGAATGTACTATAGTACCTTGAGGATCATTATCACTATCCGTGATTTCTCTCACATCTATTACCAGATTACATCGTTGGCTGGTAATGAGATGGTGTCTTCCCATGTTCGACTTCAGATCACATATTCACATGGTTAGACTCGTACTTGAGCAAACGATTGAATGAGATAGAAGACTCTAGATCTAGTTTCATCCCTCGGGGCTGTGATTTCAAGATTACTAAATCATATGTACAATGGCTTTACATTGATGGTCATTCCGATCATGGGTCTATATCTGTAGACGATTTTTTATGTTCATGTAATGAAAGTTTATAAGTAGAGCATGGGTATGCCTTCCCTCAGTAATTCATGTAAAAATAAAAAATTAAACATGATATATGTATTGTAATTGATGCAGGTCACCTTCAACTTAGATACATGCTCATCACATCGTAAAGCATTTCATTCAACATTGGCATTTTCCGGACATCATGCTTTAGGGGGTAGCTATTACAAATCCATTTGGGCACATCAATCCCATCATCCAGATTAGCCTTTTAGGGCTCATCAAACCCTAATTTTAGTGGCTACATGCCCTAAACAAGTCACCCCTTTAAAAGCCTGCTTCCCAGACAGTTTCATGACATGAAGACATCCAGAAATGGCCTCTAAAGGGACTAGCATAGGTAGGCCCATGTAAGTGTGCACTACATAGCAGTCAAGTCCATGCCAAGCTGATCTGCAGAGCAGTTAGGCTTCCTTTCACCTGCGTTAGGCAAGTTTGACTAAAATCCACATAGGGTTTGAGGAATATTCTTATCTTTTGGAGTCATCTAGAAGGTTCCCTCACTTATCAACTCCTATGAGCTCAAAAATGGATGAGGAATGAGTTAATATGCATCCTATCCTCTCATCCCTTGCTCTATGGAACTAATTCTAGGTATGGAAGGTCATTCAATGCCACCATTTATGACAAAACCTCCTTCATATCCCTATAAATTGACCACTCATATAAGTGATCAGGGGTTGGCTTATGTTGAATTATAAGGAGATAATGTTGCTGTGAGATTTGGCTTTGAAGAAAGTATTGTAATGATACAAGTTTTTCATGATTTTGATGTGATGTGGATGGGATCTAAGATGGACGAGTGACTTTGAATCAGACACAGTCGTTGTAATTCCTTCTTCTATTTAATAAGGTGTTTGAACCTTTCTCCCATATGTTTGTAGTCAGTTTTATAATGCTTATATGTGTCAAATGTATCTGATTCCATTCACTTGTATTCAATAGATCTTTTGCTTTGATCGATCCTTTGTTTTCTATTGTGTTTACAGGTACTTCTCAAGCATATTAAGTACGGGAAGGAGAGACATGATCGATACAAAGGAGACGAGAAGAAAGAAGAACTACCAGTAGGTCTTCTCATCTTCTCATATTATCTATTGCTTAAAGTAAAAGGCTAAAATACTTCAAACTATTGTTCTAGATATGGCTAGTTATCTAGGGAATTAGTATTTATCCGTAGATACCAAATTCTCCAAAACACTTGGCCTAGACTCTACCTTCACTGAGACAACATTGCGCAATCTGGGGAAGGAAGGCTCTGTCTTTATCCCCATAAATGGGCATTTCTACCCAGCATTGTCCTCTAGGACTGATTTGCGTATTTCTGAGGGACAGTGACTGCTGGCCCTGAAAATTGTGCAATGCAGTCTCTGAGCCTACAGTCACTCCCATCTAGAATTGCGCATTGCGCAATCCCAGCTCCCAATAGCCAATATCGATTGTGCAATCCCAAAAGCCAGCAGCCAGTCTCCATTGCGAATTGTACAAATCCAGTAGCAAGTCTTTCCTCCCAGACAACGCAAACTTCTTTTGCACAATTTTGGCAGCCAGTCACCTAACCTCCCAAAAGAAATTATGCAATCTTGCCTATCATTTCCTCATGTATGTGTTGTGTCATTCCCCAAATTTTCTTTGGTTTTCGTTGAAAGATTTCTTGCCATGCATGTTTCTTATCTCCAGATGTTTTAGGCTTTCATCTATCTCTTAGTGCTACAGGATCAATGGCTTTCAACAAAACAAGATCAAAGTACATTGACGGAGATGCAGTTGTAGCAGCAGTTGAGCGAGTGTCCTCTAGTCTACCAATCTATGAAGATACAAAGTTATTTCTAGACATGGACATCAAGATGAAGTTCCAAGAGGTTAATGAAACACTTACAGGCAATTTCGAAGAAGGCCTCGAAGACCATCAAGTGTTCATGAACATTCACAAGTTTGGACTGTACCATATTGCATGGAGATACCCCACGTTCCCATGCACGGACATGATACAGTCGATCGTCTCTCACACTGATCTTGAGATGATGACCTTGAGCAGTGTCAGTGGGACGAAGCTTGTGACCTTATGGGCATGAGATTATGATGAGACGTATTAGATGTTAGAGCCCGTGAGTGTCATGAAGACTCCATTCAGCTTACCGAACAACAGTGCTAACTCTAGAGTCATTATGAAGAACTAAGTAAATGAGCCGGCTCGATTCAGGTTAACACCCAACAAAATCTACAAGACAAAGATATTGAGGAACGTGTACCAATACTCGATCAGTATTTTCTTGTCAACTATATGGGAAAGCAAGAACGGAAACCTTCTCACAGAGTTGGGTGATCGCATTAGACCAAGTGGCTAGAGAAGGAAAACCATGTAACTCATTCAACATATTATCTCATCACTTGAAGGAATAAATAACAAAGGCTCGAATATCACCCAGAGGTATGCATGTAGAGATTTACATGTCCACGTACATATTAGATGTAGTTTGGGCCCAACAGGAGTTCCCTAGATTGCAGTGGGCATGTTCACCGACGAAGACTGTTGTCAACACATATTTCAAGTTGTTATCTGAATACAGCTTCAGAGGAGTAATCACACGACTTTCCGGTCATTTTTGACCCCTGTGTACAAGATGATATTTGAATAGGATCCACCCTGCATGTCAAAGGAAGCAATGGAGGCATTGTTGGGCATTTCTAATTGGTATGCCTCACCATCTGACACTTTCATCCGAATGCTCATTGCGGAGAAGCCTCCACATGTTTTATCGAAGTTTTCCTCGGATGTACTTGTCATGCAGGAAGTGGCATATCACATCTCAATAGGATTGACAGTTAGACTACATCAAAAGAAGAAGGCACCTTGGCCCACTCTTCCATTGTAGATTGGGTTATATGAGATCCAAAGTATCAAGCAAGTAGATGTCGAAGTAGAAGATATGAGGAAGAACCCGATCCACCTCCGAAGCTACATCTTGTACAACCCACATTGCATTGTGAAATACCATTGCATGAGAGTTCAGTTCAACTAGATCCACGAGGCATTTCATTGGGTCGAGGAGGACCCATGGAGTTATTGCTACAGTTTCTCCAGACCCAATGAATAGGTTAGCTCCGCTGTGGAGTGGTTAGAGAAGCAACATGAAGCAACATCACGGAGAGCACCAGCAGCACCAGTAGTAGCAATAAAAGAAGTGGCAGCAGAGGCAAGCATACCAATTCGTGACAAAGGTAAGAGGAAGATTGTCGATCACATGGAGGAGGAGAAAAGCTGCAAGTTTCGAGTAGATCCGCTTGTAGAGAAAGAAATTATGGCTATAGAGGCAAAGAGACACCAGCACGACAAGGGAGTTGTGAGTAGGTAGAGGGACTAGAAGAGAATGGAAGAAGCATAGAAGGAGTTACATGAGCTAAGGGAGAAACTCCTAAAGGAATAAGAGTTGCGCAAATAGAAGAGGGAAGTGTAGTAGTAGCAGATACATCAGGGGGCAAAACATGTGAAAACATATGAAGCAACACCTGTACAAGTAGTTGATTCATCAGAGAAGGTAGCATCAGGTGAACAGGCTGAACCATTGTAGGGGTAGAACTTCACTCATGAGATAGAACAAGCACTTCAATAGTTGGATGCAGACATGGAGGAGTAGGAGTTGGAATAGGATATCGACCTCATGCCTCACCACAAAGAGATCGACTCACCTTTTTCAATGCATCCAGATGATGAGCAAGTCTCGAATGACCAAGGAGGGACTGAGTTCCCTGGTGATCAACTAGAAGAAGAGATGCACAACATCTCGTTCGAAAAATCGCAACATAGAGTGGTGCAGTCTCACAGAGTGTCAACTCCAGAGGATCATACATCTCTTGTGCAAGTTGAGGAACAAGTGATCTGACTCATGTGCGCAAACATCCAGCTGCCTTGGCCGATGCAACTAGAGTGTAAGACAAAGCCACTAGCTCAAGTGTTCTCTTCCTAACAGCTGGGAATCAACGAATGGCAAAGGAACTACAAACGACCAAGCAAGGAGGAGACTTGCTGACAATTTCTCCCCGAGCTAAACTGAAGAAGGCAATACTAGATGAAGTATTGTCCCTCAACGCAGTTTTGCGGGCATTGTACTCCAAATTTGGTATCATGCACAAGGCAGTTGTCTATCTCAACTGATGACAACAGTGATGTGCTAGTAGAGAACACAACTTGATGAACTTCCATGTTGCTATTGGTGACATGAAAACATGGATGATGAAGTACAAGGGAGCCCCACTTCACTTGCCTAAGATGATGACGGCTAATGTGGTCGAGGTGAAGGCACATATCTAGAGTCAGATTTGAAATTATGAAAAGCTCCCATAGTTCGTCACCAATGTACAGGCTTCCCATGCATGAGTATTCAAAAGTATGGATATTTTGGTGTGCACACATGTGATCCCATCTATTGGGACACTCAGCCAAGTGAAGACAAAGAAATAGGTTTGACTAGAGCTTGACTCATACTTGGACGAGTTGATGCACATTTCCACCAATCCAGACTTGCCCATCAGTGTAGACATCTTGCACAAGTATGTTGCTAGTCCTACCACACTAAAGACAATTATGTGCATGCTTTCAGACGAGTTTTACAAAGGATCCTAAGTAGTGTATCCAGATGCCATGGAGCCAAGAGTCAGGTTTTAGATGGATGTCACCCCAGATCACACAGACACGATCAAGGACTACAAATCTTAGCATCAATATGTTACTATTGATCAACATGAGGAAGTTGAGGAGTTGGACTTCCATGGTTGTCTAAGTCAAAGTGATGTCTAGCATGTCTTGCTCAAGCCATTTTGTTCACATGGGTACATGTGTGTTGTAATGTTAAGTCATGTCAAGTGTAAGTCAAGGGTCAATAGTTTGATGTCACATTCATAGAGTAGGTGAAGAGCCATGAGGGTAGTTGAACTATCACAAAGGGGAATATCAAGGGTCACCCAACCCTTTGATTTAAATAGTCCCTCATAACTCATTGTATAGGCTTTTGGTGAGCCAAGCTTCTGTTGGAGACAACTTGGGCAGTATTGTAACACACCTTGGCTTCTCCACTACATAAAGCTAGTACATATCTTTGGAGGAGCAAGCGGATGTGGCTGTAACATTCCACTATTGGAGCTAGCAGGTGTACATGGATGTATTGTATGACTACAACTTACACTTCTTTATATAATAAGAGCCAGCATGTTTCATGCATATGTTGTATTATATTCTAGCTATATTGTTTACTCTAGATGGCATATGTATTTGCTTTATTATGCAAGCATGTACGGAATATTTTGTATGAGTATGTATGAATCTTACTGAAATTGGTTGATTGGTTTAACCATCACTTTGGATTTCCAGCTTGTGATGTACTTTCGCTCGTGTGTTCCCTTCCCATCCGAGTACAATTATAGGTTTCGAAGGGGCGCATTCATCTCAACTTACTTGTGTTAGAACCTGTCATGCCCATTCCTTGACTCAATACAATTTTCACACCGTTGCTACCAACAAAGTTATCTCACGTACTGTTGTACAAAATCATGGTCAAGTCATTATTGATCCACTGCTAGGATCCTACACCAAATGGTTTGAGGTCTAATTGGGACTTCTTACTAGGGAGATACCCTTGACATGTTGGTGGGTCCAGCACCGTCAACAGATTCATAAGTGACTTATGTTTTAAATAGGATTTATGCTTCATTTCTCCATGCAATCAATCCAACTCTTATTTATCACCTTCAATATTTCTTAATTGGAAGTACTTTATGCTTTGTAAACTTCAGTGTGCTGCACCCAGTCTCATAAGGTGACACATCCGAATTAGAAAAGATACCCTACATCACTATCCTTTCTTTTGTCACTGTCACAACATCCTTTACCACACATGAACATTTTCCTTTGTCATGGTCACAACAACCTTTACCACACATACACAATGTCTTCACAGTCTCTAGCTGCCTATCTAAAATGCATGATTTAATTGTAGTCACTTCTTATGGCTACTCATACAAGTGGTGTTGGATTAGTTACTTAACAACACCATCTTCTCATCCAACCACTACCTCTTGGTTGCTAGAGGAGCTCCTTTGTATTAAAAATCTTGCACAGTTCACTGACAGTCTATGGTAGAGATCTTTCCTTTTTTATCCTGATCTATTTGATGAAATGTCCTAGTCAACATTTTCCTCGTATCTTGTTCTCCAATTTGTACTATCATCATGTATGAAGACCCATCAAAGCCTATTTTTTCACTCCCATCTTTATCAATCTCCACAATCATCTCCCTTAATTTCTCGTTTGTCATCTCAAATCTGAGAGCCGCCATTGCACTCAAATATTCCTTTGCTGATGATGCTAATGATGCCATTTTCTAGTGAACTCTCATGGATTTTAGCTACCTATCCTCGACATGATCAATGACAGAATCCAACAATTATGTTGCTAAATCAAATCTTTGGAATCTGTCATTGGCACAACAATCTCATTCGACTCTGCTACTCACAATTTTTCTTATTTGATTCAACTTGACTCTGTGCATTTTACCTAGCCTCAACGCCATGAGTACTACAACCACATGAGCTGCTCCATAATTCCATGTCTCTTCCACCAATGATTTTTTTTTCCATTTTATCAATTTTTTTGAGCTTCATTTTCTTGTTCCATTTTTAACTTCTCTGCTCCCCTCCAATATATTCTTATGCAACTCCACTATATTCTCACATAGTCACAACTTATTCTTGGATTTGGTAGCAATCGTATTATCAATAAGGGACTTCTCTGCATTAGGATTCTTCATGATTCTTAGTAGGTTTTTGTTTTGGCACAACCATCTCCTGAATGACACAGGAGGCGACTTGATAGGTGGTGGGTTTTGGTTGCTCTTTCACTGCGAGTAGGTTTGGAATTTGGATTATTTTACCTATCATATATTTTTTTTTGAGTTTTGGGTCTTTATGCTTCCTGTCAAGAAACATTATGTTTAAAATTTTTCGCTTTAGGAATGGTGTTCTCGTAATAAATTGAACCTTCACCAATAAAATCTTGATTACAAAATTATCCTTCAATAATATAATTATGTTAAAAACCTTCACATATTTATCATAAGGGAAAAAAAAAACATAACATCCAAATGACTTGTTAAATCTTGAATTTTGATTTGAAATTGAATAGAACACTCACAATAAAATATTTGGCACCTGGAACCAAATGTCATTGGCCAAGAAATACATTATCTCTCTTACAACATACCAATGAGTTCCCATACAAGAATAAATCTACAACATTCCAATAGGTTCTCAAGACAATCTAGGACTATAAGCTAATAGTTGGTTAACCAAACCTTTTCCCCTAACATTTTAAAGGTTTGTATAAAAATTCTACCTAGCTACATCTTTAAACATATCAAAACCTTAGCTTAAACAACGACATAATTATAATACATAATGCATAAAACAAAATAAAAAATCCACATAAAAAAATAAAAATGTGGAGTTCATTCACCTTTTCTTTATTGTGTAATTGAATTGACTAATCTTATTTTTCTCTATATGACATAACTATAATTATTTAGTATTGATCAACCACATTTTTAAGCTAAAACAAGGATACAACATTGTAAAATTATAACAGTGATTCAAAAAATAAATTTAAATATGATGTATTATATTAGATTTAATAAACATAGTCTAAATGTTATAGGGTATGACATTTTTCTAAGTATATTTTATAATTATGTTTTTTCAAAATATAGTTAAATTTTACTACAATTACAAAAATAATTTTAAAATTTTAAAAATTCAAATACTCCAAAATAATTTCACAACATTAAATTCATTTCATATTAAATAATATAATTTTAATAATAAAAAATAATTTTTTTACCAAAAAAATTATATTTTTAGATTTCAATATAAAAAAAAAAATCCAAAAAGAAAACAAATAAAATATATAAAATATATAAATTTAAGTCAATGTTTCATAACTATAACATTAATTATATCTCTCGCTCCAATAGCTAAGATCTTAAAATAAACTGTGTTTATATAATAGATCACCATAAATTAAAGAATGCATTTTTTCCATATAAAAATTTTACTTATGACTCCAAATTACTACTCATCAACTACTGAGCATAAGTTACATTTATTAGGAATTTGATATTATTAATTTTATACATAATGAGTCTTACACTCAGTATCAATTAAAGCCCTAACTCTAAGTGTTAGAACTTTGTAATTCCTCCAAGTTGAGGAGAGGAACACAAAGGTAACAAAAAACCAATATTTAGGGCTAGAACCTATCCCTTCCAAACTCATAGACAACTCTCTCTTATGAAATCTTATGGATTTTAGGGAAAATCCATTGGGCATAGAGTCATATTAAGCTAAGGACTTTCAATGATATGATGGAAAATAAGGAATCCTTAGAGAGGAGCAAGGTAGAAAATCCTTATGGTGTCTTTGTCAAAAAAATTTGTAGATAGGTGAGAAGAGGAATAGTGGAATTGATAACATCTAAGGCATTTAACTGAAGATGAATTTTAGATATTACAATGGAAGAAAAACACTAAAATGTTCAGTTAGTCATAACAAAGGACTTAAAAGTGAATTCTGAAATAAATTTTGCTTAAGTATACATTGAAGACATGACATTTAAGCATGGAAATAACATACGATTATGAAAT
The DNA here is from genome assembly GCA_031772625.1 of Pinus tabuliformis. Classification (NCBI taxonomy): domain Eukaryota; kingdom Viridiplantae; phylum Streptophyta; class Pinopsida; order Pinales; family Pinaceae; genus Pinus; species Pinus tabuliformis. The sequence goes on from CM062820.1 coordinate 917,301,299, forward strand.
AAAAAGAGGATATAAATATTATAATAAGAGACTGACACATGGATCCCTGAAAAGGTAGACCTCAGCCTTCATCATTCAGTGAAACATTTTGATGAAAATGTACAATCTCGAATGTCTTCTCTATCAAAACCTAACCAAAGAGGCCTTTACGCACTAAAATTCATGAAATATATAAAATTAGCTAATCCCTGGACTAAGGAAGTCGAAATACATCATTTTCCCAAATATAGTAAGAGGTTACAATGATTTAGGAATAAAACATCTGGAAAATATGCCCATATCCTACTATCTAGGTTTTGGTTTTTGACTAACCAAAAATATGCTAATGAAAGAGAAAATCATGGGATTTGTAGAAAAATATTTAAACTTCATCCTCCAAATTAATGTGGACTCAATTATTCCAAGTCAGAAGTCCACCAAGTCGAATTTCAAAAAAATGTCTAATTTTTTTAACAAATCTGGCTTCGTGAAATTGTGAAAAATGAGTTTCAAAGTGAAACATGTAATTCCTGGAATACTTGTGTAAAAACCAAGAGAGGTCTTTTCATATGATATTGTGCATGAGAGAAGCCTATCTCAGTTTGTTAAAATTATTCACCAGCTTCTCGTAGTCCAAGCCCACAGATAATTACTAAAACAGGAAATGGAAAAATCTAAAAAATAGTTTGTACATATTCCTTTCAATATTCGAATCTATGAAACTTGTTATAAAACTGAAGGAGGTTTTTGTTACTTACCTTGTCGTTGACATTTTTTTCTTTTGTTTTCAAGATTCATCTTCATTTTGTCAAAAAAAACAGTAAAAAATGCAGCAAGTTCCCTACTTCCAAAATGGGGAAGTTCATCCTTTGATACTTCCGAAATCTTCCGTATTTATGAATGTGCGCAATAGGAGGAAGACAGACAATGAATCATCAAATACCTATTAAAAAATATTTGTCCAAATTTCAAAAATCCCTTCTTGAAAATCACAACCTATAGCAAAAGTGCAACAACAAAGCACAGTGAATTTCATTTGCATGGGTTTGACCAAGTGTTGAAATTTATGACTATGAAAAATAGCTGAAAGATGATATTTACTACATCTTGAACCCTCTTTAAAATTCCACATATGAAAAGAAGTGAAAAAACATTTATTTTCTTCATATCTTATATTTTTTTTTTTGACAATAATGCAGCAAAAAAGTGTAACAGTGAAGGAATAGATGTGAAATTGACTACATGAGTGACATCTTCAACATTTTGGGATGAACTGTGAGGTATTAAACACAAAATTAACAAGAAAAAGAAACTTATATATCCCATACGTAGTTAAGGTACTTGAAACCATAGAAACTATGAAAGCACAACAAGAAAGTGCAGTGCAAGGAAGAAACGCCACAAATTTTTACACCCTTCTATTTGAAAATGTTGGCACAAGGTTTTACATAGCTACAAACTAAACAAATTAAACGACCAACCTTGAAATTGACTACTGTAACATAGGACTCTAGGACTCTAACACTAAGTACCATCAGGCTAAAATTTCAACATGTCTTTTTCCCATCTTCTCAAGGATGAAGTTATAATCATTTCCTTTCACTATTTGAAATGTATTACTGACATAAATATCTCTCAAGATTCATTGTATCATTTGAGTAGAATTCCATATCTTCCTAATGGAACTTAAATTAATTCATCAATCTCATTTTCGAATAGATGTTGTTTATCGAGGCCATAATTTTGGTTGGAAAGTCTTTTTTCATCAAAATCCAACATTTTTTTTCCAAAACATATGACCATAAGAGTATTTGAAACACTTATTGATTGTGGAAATGTATTCAACACTATCTTAAAACTTGACAGTTATAACCCAAATTTCCAAAAATTTCTGCCATATTTTTTCCAAAATCATATGAGAATTTCCACTATTTTCCGGACAAAATTATGACCTCACCACACTGCGATTTTTTAAACCTTACGAGTAATCAATATGGCTTGTTGTCCTGGCTCATTAGATTTTCTTAACCTATACACACCACCTACCTTACGTGAATTCTATGCATGAGTATTAGATTTGGTTCTGAATGACATTACAAATCTTTCATTACAGCCCTCTTTCACATTATTTTAGAATTAAACTAATTTAGGGTTGTTTTTGCTGACGTTGGGGTTCTCTCCTAGGGCTATATTCAAAATATCTTAAGCAACCAATGCTCTCTTATAAAGGCTTCAATTAAATTTATATTGTAAAGTAAAATTTGTGGCATACTAAAAGTGAGTTTTATAATTGATTTCCATTTGTAAATATTTCCACAGGAGGTCATTTAGAATAAATATATTCTAATAATTCTATAAACAAACATGGGAATGATTGTCAAATTTAAAGATAAAGGATATTCAAGAGAGGGTGGAGAGAATTTAAAAATGGGGTGAAAAAATAGAATCGAGACAGACTCGCCATCCAAAGTTTCACCATTTATTGCTTCTTCAATGGACTGTTGAAACCCTTTATGCCGATGGATTAAATAATTATATGCATATTATTAACTTGTGAAAAAAACCATTAAATACAATAAAATTGTAAATACAATATGTATTTAAGTAAAGGAAAAATGAAAGAAACAAAATTTAACCGGAAGAAAAACTTGGACACCAGAGTAAGTTAAACTTGTCAGATTTGATTGTATCAACACTAATAATACCACTCGTATTCGAAGAAAAAATCTGATCACTTATCATTGTCCTGAAACAACCGATATGGTTTTAGATGAGTGCAACATGAAAATACTCATACAAACGGTGAACCTCATCTGCACAATATTCATGTGGTGAATAAATATGAACAAAACTCCGTAGCATTGAACTTGCGACTAGTTGCTAAGATAGTATGCACCAATGAGTCAGTGCAAAAGTCATACTTAATGGGTGAAATGAGAATTAGAAAAACTTACTATTGTTGTTTTGCTGTTGTTGTTCTGTGTTAAGGGACTATTTCTGCTAAAAACAATCATTATTTGTTTAGATTGTTACTGAATTGGGATGGCCAAGGTTTCTTTTTAAGGTAATGTGTTATAGATAATATCTACTAGTGTCATGTCTATCTGATTTTATTCTAACTCATTTTATTTTCTATATAGCATTTTAATTTGGGAATGAGAAGCCTTCCGAGGATGTAGAAGTGCGTTGGCATGGAGGCCAAAGATTTTCCTATTAAGACCACCTACTTTCATTGCATTATTCCTGAACTTGCCTTTATTTTTGTTATTCCTAAACTTACTGATTTTGTCCAAGGCAACACTACACCCTATCACTGATCCCATAAATTCTATTTGAATTTCTCTATGAAGTTTTCCTTGGTAAGAAGGTCATTTGTTTGTAATACAATTTTTTATGGAATGATTTTTTTTCACATTGATCTAAAATACCATAGATTTAAAGTATCCTGACACTATTGATTGATGCCCAACATTCGAGATGACTGATTTCCTCCTTAAAACTAAATGATTTCGTGATTGGAAGCCCTATTTATAGCTAACTACAAACTTGACATTAACAACTACTAAACTTCCTATTTCTAATAAGGAAATCAATTATTTGAGTGGCTTACTCATGTACTTGTTTTCATGATGTCTAAGTCTATTTCAATAGTCACATTTGATTCTCTTTTTTCTTTTTTCCTTTTTGGAACAACATTTTATAATCTTGACCTAAGATCAAAGAAAATGCTTCAAGTAATTGTTGTTGGTTCTTGTGAAAGTGGCAATTAACAGTCATTAGCAGTAATCTTGGCAATAACTAACTTCTCATAATTAATGAAAGTGATATTGTTTTGATATCATGAATTTATGTTTTTACTGTACCACCCTTCCCATGCCCTTACATATAATGCTTAGGCAGGAACTTGTTGCTCAATAACTTCCCTTGTTAAATGATGGACAAACACAATGATTCCACCTTCCCATGCCCTTACATATAATGCTTAGGCAGGAATTTGTTGCTCAATAACTTCCCTTGTTAAATGATGGACAAACACAATGATTCCGTGGACAAACCACAAATATACAAAAGACACCAACAAAGTATCCTATCATATACTTAGGAAACAATATCTTCACCTATACAAAAATTTATAATCCCAAAATATAATAAAAATGAGAGAATACACATGATTTCACATATTTGTTTTATTTAATAATATCATAATATTTATGAAACTTCTTTCTCATATTAATATATATTATTTTATAATTTCAATTTTTAAATCAAATAAATTTAATATTTTAATATCAAGTTTCATATTTTTAAAATTAATTTTATATAACTCAATTTTACATTCTAATAACTAATACTACTATTAACAGTGTTGGAAATATGTCAACTAAGGGGTCTCCTTGATGTGAAGTCCTAATTAGACCTCACACCATTTGGAGTAGGAGACCAATTTGGAATATTGACTCGGTTGCATATATCCTCATGGATATTGCTTGGCTCTAACTCTTAGCAAGAGAGAGTGTAAATTCTCCTTTGAAGAGAAAGGTGGGTGTGCCTAGTGAGTGTTCAATTGTATGTGTTTCAAATTTCTTTCATTGCGGAGGGGATAAAATGTGAAAGTCTAAGAGAGAGGTAATAGTACCACCCTATTAGAGACACACAGGAACAAGAAGGGTTCATACAACATCAAGCAGAATAGTCCACAGAGATGCGATGGTCATTGAAACCAATATAATGAGGAATATTTGTCTAATATCAAATGGAATAGTCCATGAGGATGCGACAGTGTTAATAGAAATTACAACACATTCTCAATATGATAATTACCAAAATAACCGAAATAGTTCAACACCTTTAACACAGATGAAAGAAAACATGAATTACAAACATTCATAGAATAGTCTTACAACATTGATAATCCATACATGAATAATGTGTTGGCCAATAGGGATTCTCATATTAAGTAAAATTTCTAAGACACGTGTATAAAATTTACTTCACTACTCCAATGGTGGAGCATTTGAGCCACTCCTTGCTCCTCAAAATAACTGATATACCTCTCTAATGCCTTGCGGGAGGAGCCAAGGTGAAAATTCACTTTCTCATACAATGAGGGAGTATATATAACCAAGGGTGACTCTTTCACTATCCTCATGAATATTTGACTTCCTATGAATTTTCAATTTAAATGATTCTTTAATTTCTATGTGCATCCTTTGGACTTCCACTTTACAATACATTTTATATGCAATATACATGATCCACATTAGTGAGGTGGCATATGACCACTCATGACATGACATGACATAACATTGTTGATGTGGACTTATTGGTGATGTGGCAATATCAGGCCACTATTGCTGCTAAGTGTTGGATGTCCTCTTGAAGATGCTTTTATTTCCACCTCTTCATGGATTGGTTATGGGGAATCTTCAATGATCTAAACTCTTGAATAGTGTTAAAAAACTAGTGTCCCTTCACTTTCTCTTGATTGATCAACTTGTATGTTTAGTTGCGAAAGAAACTTTGGACATGCTTCCCTCCTCCTTCTCCTTCTTCATCACGTTTTCACGACATAATAGGGTACCTTTTCCTACAATTCGCTCATGATGAGATGACATCAATCCGAAAACCTCCTAATCTAAGATGATGTATTCTGATCCACCAATTGAGCACGAAAAAAGTGATAGGTTGGGAAGAGGGACTAAATGACTTCTCAGTGCGTAGTTATAGTAGCCAGGGGAAAATATTGAGCCCTGAGACTACGCAATTTGTAGTTTAGGTATGTCTAATGGAAAAGGGTATGCAGGTTTTGAAGCTAGTGGGACAAGATCAAGGGATGAGCACTAGGAGAGCTCACTGCACAGATTTGGGAGTAAAGAGAGGATATGTTGCTACATAGCTGTGTAGTTCAAGGGCTCAGGGAATGATCTTGAGGGTTGAGGTTGTGATTTGTGTATTTTAAGCTGGGTTGTAAGATAAGATTGCACAATTTTAGAAGCTGGTTGGACAGGCGAAGGGAATGAGTACTCAGAGAACACAACACATAGTTTTGGGAGAAAAGGGAGGAAAGGCTATTGTGTAGATGTGCATTTCAATTGATCAGGGGATGAGTTTAAGGCTTGCAATTTTACAATACATATTAATGCCTAAGATAGGTGGAATCACTGTGCAAATCTAGAGGTGAAGGTCAAGGCCTGGGCACAAAAATTACACAGTGCAACAGTCTTGCGAGGAAGGAACTGGGCATTGTGCGGTTCAAAGAAAGAAGTTCATAGCTAATGGAGTTAGACTACACAATGTATAGCTCATGGGATACCCAATTAATCTAGTTTTCCTGGTCGGGAAATTTTTTCAGAAATGGCTAAATGTGGGATTAGTGAGATCGAGGTGAATGGTGATGAACTTTGACTGTAATCACACACTTATAATATCTGTCTACATGACAACATAGATCATCCAAAAACATGAAAAAAACATTTCCCTTTGTGTGACTCCTTTACGAAAAGTTACGACAAGTGCGATACCAAAGATGTACTTCACGACAACCGTGGTGACACTTGTGTGGCAGTGCTTAAAACTTTTGAAATGAGTACGACAGGTACCTACAAGGTTATAAAATCTCATTTACATGAAAATGACCTCTTAGAACCACCAAAATGGGCTTATACAAAAGGTATGACAACCAAGATGATAAAATATGATACTTTTTCCATCTTGCAAAGGGGAACACAAGACTCTAAAAAAAATGAAACAAGTTTCAAAGTTTCTGACAACAACCAATAGGATAAAGGAAGGATTTGAAATTAGGTATAGGCCAAAATTTTGGAGGGTGTTGTAGCAGCTACAACACTTGGTGACACATTGGTGGAAATCAAATTCTTTATCTCGGTTGACTTTTCTTTGTGTAGGGCCTTGGTTCTTCAGGGTGTATTGATTCATCGTTCATATTAATTTGGTCATCTCACTTACCCCATCAATAGACATGGTCCCCTTTATGACTTCTCGGTTGAACACGACATAAGAATCAATGATATCACAATGTTTTGAGTTGGGAAGTGCAGTGTAACCCACGAGTGTAATATTTTCAGTGTATAATTTTGTATCTCTATTGTTGTTTTTCTACCAGTAGTCCTAGATAGTACCCCAATGGAGTCACGCAAGAATACAAACATTTCTCTACTTCCAACAAGCATGGACAATACCCTGATGGAGTTACTTGCTTCACCTCTCTGTGAAGGAAGCCTTTCTTTCCTTTCGCCTATATTTTTTTATTTTAAGAGGGCTATGAATCAACACTTATTTATTTTGGGGTGGAAGAGGGATCCTAACTTATTGAGATCAAAAGAGGTTTTTCCATTAGACAAGCATATAGAGAACTCTGATTTAGGTTTTCTCGTTTAAATTTTCCCCTTTTCTGCTTCTATTGATTGGATAAGAATGAAAACACCAAAACACAAAATCAACTATAGGAATAAGGTTTCCTAAGTAAACAAAGGTTCATGGTTGGACCAAAACTCTTTTTACGAATGGATCATATTTTCCGTCGGAACTTCATCAACCAAAAGATATAACCAACACAAGAAAGACAAACTAGAGGTTACCCAAATGTTGAAGCATCACAAGATTTTTTAGACTTTAACCACACATATACTAAGAAGGAAAAATAGGTTTAGACACAACACTTATTCACATGATAAAACCAAAATGAGACAAACAACAAGAAATAAAAACAAAAGAAACAAATCGAAAGGAAAGACAACACACAACAAGGAAACAAAACCAGAAGACAAACAAAAGAATCTAAACCAACACATAATCCAAGAGAAACATAAGCAAAGAAAAGAGAGACTAAAGAGAACAACGTGGGATGAGTCCAAGATAAGGAAAACTAGGATGCAACTAATCGTACTCCTAACCTAACAACTAGAAGGCTGGGGTCATGTATAATGTAATTTTCAATGTAGGCACCTTAATCTTTTCCGCCCTGAAATCACAAAGATGTGGTTGACTAAAACAAATATAAAGCAATGTGCAAGAGAAAAGATCAGAGATTGAATAATTTGCAAAAAATATTGAAGGTCTTGCCTGTGGGCAGAAACATGTTCCACAATCACCACTTTCATCCAATTCACACTCTTACCTCTTCGACATAAAGCATATTAAGAAAAACCTCGAAGAATTCTTGCAATTGCACCTTCTTTTGTGTCATCCTAATTAGCAAGCAAGAGAAAAGGCTGAAACTTGTTTATTACAATGGATATTTTTGAGCAATATCTCTCCATCCATTCAGTGATTGGATCATAAAATTCATCATGATCCTCTTGAAAACCCCGAAATATTTGAAAAGATGGATTTAAATGTAGACTCATGAGATTATAACTAGAATCTTCTGAGGGAAAATATATTTAATCATATTTAGAATTCATATTGAGACAATGAGGACCTAACATAACCATCATTGGATATTGAAGAGCTTCAACTGCTCAATAAAAATCTGAATAGTGGGATGTTGAACGATTAAGATCGAAGGATGTAAACCAGCTACCATTGGTTATACTGGTGGTAAAATGATAACAAGAATGACAATCATCAACGATCATATAATGATTAGATGAGTTGATTAAATCATAAAATTCCTAGTCTGTAATTAACAAAGATAAATCAATTTCAATAGTTCTTTGAATGATTTGAAAAATTGAACAAGGTTCCTCACAAGCCAAATGTGACAAATTGTTTTCATTTAACTGATGAAAAATTGTGCAAGCATTATAATCATGAAAATAATTTAAAATGGATTCCAACACCACAAATACATGAGACCAGTCAGGGCATTGTGAGCAGAGATGAACTTGATTCTTTCGATGACTCCTACATTCATTATTACTCAAGAGGATTTTATGTGCAATGAAGGGGAAGATTTTCAATATAACATTTGCAAGAAAAATTGGGGTTTGACTATTCAGAGATGAATTTGATAGGAATGATTCATTCGGTCAAATATAGTCTTTGAAATGATCAACTTTGCAATTCCATGACTCTATGAGAAATACACATTCCAAACCCAATTTTGATGTGAGAGATTTGCACAAAAATGAATAAATTGAAAAAACAAATTCGTGAATCTGGTCAGAAGTAAAATCTTGAAAATTTGAAAGATCATATACGAAATACCAAACATTTTTCAAAAAGGAATTTAGATCGGGTGAAACCATCCATATAGAAGGGTTGTGTGGAAGAAACCATATCTAGCTTAGTTATGAGGACTTAATAGAGTCACAATAGCCTAACATGAGCATCAATGAAAATTGAGGTGCCTTGACTTCCTCGCAGGTCCCAGAACTCTCCAGAATTATAAAATCATACTTTGAAGATTGATCCAGAGCATACATTCTTTGAATATAGTTGGTACCACTTGTTTCAATAAATCCACTTATCACTGGATGACCACCATCTTTGTCATTTATTTGACTGGATTTTTTAACTTCGACAACCATATCACTCAAGTTGAAAGATTCTTGTCATTGCAAATTCAAAGATAAATGAATCAAGGAAATTTCATGAGAAAGCTGATTTGAAGAGTTATCTTCACGCAAGTGGAGTGATGATGAGGGATGGGAAGAGTACTCAAAGAATTGGTAATTTTCATTTGCATCATGGATAGTCTCCCTGACTTGTGCTAATGAAGAGGTTAGCTCATCAGATGATGTACTTGAAGAACATGAAGTACCCCCATTGCAAGTAGATGCATCATAGACAGTAGAGCACAAGGGATAGTGAGATGAAGAGGAGGTTCTGATAAGCACATATTATTTGACTGAATCAGATTCTGGATCCAAAGTAAAATATTCATGGGGAACTAAAATGTCAGCTAATACACCTCAGCATTCATAATCAACAAATTCATTATCATTAAAATGATTTTTTCTCGGGGCTATGAATTGATCGAAAGAAATAATTACATTTTATTCACTATTAAGATTGTTAGATTGAAAATGATCTAAGAATAGAAGCGCATCATATTCACATAGATGATTTTGGAAAATAGAAGAGGGATTGAAAGAATCTTCACCTTTCTACTCCTCTACCTATGTAATGTGCTTTCCTTGTATCTAACTGCAATTTGAACCAACAACACAAAAATCGATAGTGTGAAAGACTAGCTAGTGCAGCAAATTTGATGAGGCGGATCACAGTAAAGAAAACTGGCATGTACATGATAGAGGAACATGGAAATCTAGATAGGATTAGAGGGAAAAGTTATGAATGATAACATCATGTTGTGAAATGGGGAAGTTAATATTACCCGTGGCCTTCATGAGCCATTCTGGCATCTCCTCCATTAAATCTGAGTCATGAGAAATGGAAGAAGAATGAGAAGGTGGATTAAGAATTTGATTTGCGGATTTCCCAACTTCACAATCACTACAAGGAGGCATACACATCAGTACTGGAAAAGGAGAAGGAGAAGGAACAAAAGTAATAATAGGTTCCTTCTGTTAAATTAGAGGTGTCTCATGAATCACAAGAGTTTTCAAGGTAGGAAACTTACGGGGTTCAGGTTGCCCATGTAAAGAGATAAGAACCAAGTGCTCAAACTCTTGTTTCAAGAAATCCTGATTCATGCCTTCCTTAGAAATTTCACAACAAAATTGAAGGAATTGATAAAAAAATACTCAATTGATTCATAAGGATTCATTCTTAAGAGATTGGTTCTTTTGTAAGCATCTCGATAATTATACCTGTCAAAGGCTTGATGAAGGTTCCTTAGGAAAGGGAATGGATGGAAGTAGGTGGAAAGCTATGACATCATTGAGTAAAATGACCTTCAAGGGTGAGGAAGAAAAGTACACAAGAAAATTCTTCATCATTAATTCCGTAAGATTCACAAAATTTAGGAAAATCACAAATATGCTTGGTTATGGATGTTCCAACCTCACCATACAAATTTAACTTAGAAAAGTGATAGGAAGGCTCATCGAAGATTGAACATGGAAGAAGGAAAAAAATAGAGAAACACATAGGGAGTAAGATTTCAGTATGAGCCATTTTATATAAGGGGTTCAAACCAGATTCAGCAGGCTCAACTTGTCATCTAGCCCTCCTCCTAGGGACACTATTGATGGTGTAGAACTATGTCAACCAAGTGGTTTCCCTTATGTAAAGTCTAAATTAGACCTCACACTATTTGGAGTACGAGCCCCATCTAGAATATTGGCCTAGTTTCCATGTTTCCTTATGGATATGGCTTGGCTCTAATTGTCAGCAAGAGAGAGGAGTGAAAATGCACCTTCGAAAAGAAAGGGGGGTGTGCCTGGTGAGTATTTTATCTTATGTGTGTCAAAGTTATTTCACTACGTAGGGGAGGAGAAGTGAGCCTCTAAGAGGGACATAATAGTGCCACCCTAATAGAGACACATAGGAACAATAATGGTTCGTAAAACATCAAGGGGAATAGTCCACAAAGATGCGTCATGCATTGAAAGCAATATAACGAGGAAAATTTGTCTAATATCCAATGACATAATCCATGAGGATGCGACAATGTTAATATAAATTACAACACATTCTCAATACAATAGTACCAAAATAACCAAAATAGTTTAACTAATTTAGCACAGATGAAAGGAAACATCAATTACAAACATTCAAAAAATAGTCTTACAAATATCAATAATCCATGCATGAAGATTGTGTTGGCCCATAGAGCTTCTCATATGACGTAAAATTTCCAAGACACCTATATATAATGAATATCACTAGCTCCAATAGTCGAACGTTGGAGTCACTCATTTCTCCTCAAAAGAACTTATCTACCTCTGTAATGCCTTACAGGAGGAGCCAAGGTGAAAAGTCCTTTGCTTATAGAATGAGGGGTATATATAACTGGGGGTGACTCTTTCACTACCCTATAGAATGTTTGAATTTCTATTAATTTTTAACTTAGATGACTCTTTACATTCCATGTGTATCCTTTGGACTTCCACTTTACAATACATTTTGTATATAATATACATGATCCACAATAGGGAGGTGGCATATGACCACTCATGACATCATGACATGACATGAAATTGCTAACATGCACTACTTGATGATGTGGCAATTTCAAGGCACTTCTACTACTAAGTGTTAGATGTCCTTTGGGAGATTTTTTTCTTTCCACCTCTACATGGCTTGGTGATGAAGAATATCCAATGACCTCATGTCTTAAATAGTGGTTGTAAACTAATGTCCTTTTGCTTTCTCTTGATCAATCAACTTGTAAGTTCAGCTGCGAGAGATTCATTGGCCCTGCTTCCCTCCTTCTTCTCCTTCTTCATCATCTTAGAATCACATGATAGGGTACATGTTCCTACAATTCACTCATGACGAGATAACATCAAACCAAAAACCCCTCGTCTAAGATGATGCATTCTAATCCACAAACTAAGCACAGAACAAGTGACAAGATAGGACGAGGATCTCAGTAACAACTTGTAAGTTTAGAAACAAGAGATTTTTTTACCATGCTTCCCTCCTTCTACTTCTTCATCATATTTTCATGACATAATAGGGTACTTCTTCGGCGTAAATCCAGATTTAATTTTACCATAGTAAAATCACTTTCACTGTGGAAAAATAATTTAGTAAACCATTTTTATTAAATTACTTTTTAAATTAAATAAAAAAAACACTTGAGAATAATGAGATAAATCATTATTTATTCAATTTTCTATAGGAATAATTACTAAATCATTATTTAAATAATTGTTCCTTGTCACATTTGACTAAATCCTTAGGAGTTTTTAAATAAATCATTATTTATTTAAATTTCCTTATTTATGTTATTCGAAGAATTATTAAATCGCTATTTAATAGTTAATTTGATTTCACACCTTTCTTGTTTCTCGCAAAATAATTAATAAATCATTTTATTTGTTAGTTATTTCTAAATGAATGTATTTAACCATTTTAAATATTTTCTACCTTTCCAAAAAATATAATAAAGTATTCCGAGTACTTAGATCTGAATTTGGTCAATAATAATTTATTATTCTCTGTTTTCGAGATTAAATCCATACTTTGCTATATAAACTAGGGTTTTTCATTCATTCTTCACCATGATCATAATAATTGTTAACATTATTGTTATTTTTTTATCTCCCATTTTGACTTCTTCATTTTTGTTTGGGATTTTCACACATTGAGAGGGAGAATCAATTTATGAAGCATCAAGGATATCAAAGGACCCATCTAGATCTGTCTCTTCAACTTGTCCTGATGATGAACCACACTAGTTGGTTCGAAACGCGTCAACAAATGTTTTATCTTGTGATTTACGCCGAAGAATTTCTCTTAAACTTGATATGGATCACAGAAGCCTCAATTCAACAATTAATTTTATATTTTAAAAATGTTATAAAACTTGTTGCGAAAACTTTTCTGAAGTATTTAAAATTAAATACATAATTTAATATTAAATATATATTTTTAATTGAAAATTTTAAATTAATATAAATTATGAAATAAATAAATTTATTGTAAATTTTAATTAATTATATATATATATATATATATATATATATATATATATATATATATATATATATATATATATATATATATATATATATATATATATATAATTCTGAAATGATCTCTTCTCATGCTACAATTGTTGAAATGATGAATATGTAAAATTAAAAAGCGTGAATGATGTAAGTAACAATGGACCACCTTCTTGGCTTCTGTGAGGTCAGATTTTGGGCCTCACCTTACAATTGGAATGTTAAGTGTCGTGGTTGCATCAAAGGTATACGCAACCAATTTTTTTTTCCTACTTGGGAAGGCCAATAGCATTGCCCCTTGCATTCTTGTTGTTGCTGCATTTCCTGTCTACATCCTCACAACTACTAAGATCTGTCAGAACGAGAGATGCGCAAGGGCGAAATCGAGGAAGATTCCATAACTGGCACCCTAGTTATGTCCATCGTTGCAACCAGAAAAGTTCAAAAGAAGCTCCCAAGAGTGCCTCATTTCTTATTATATTTTTCCCCCACAAATCCTTCCATCATCCATTAAAGCGAACCTCCGAATGGCGTAATAACTAGTCTCACAGCCGATGCACGCATAGCTACTACTTACTCATATGGACCAAAATTCGAGTTCACCCAATACTGAAAACTCTGGTGGAGGCGGAGCGTCTACCATGCTATTGTCGTGGGGAACTGCAATCATAATTGCCATCAATATATCACTTTATCTTTTCATATATTATCGCTACGGAATTCCTTTTCTTCTTTGTGTATTATGGTCGTTTATTATCATTTTGTCACTTGAATGTTTATTTGTATGTTGTCGCTATGGAGATTGGTGCTATCGGCCGTCAACCCACCCAATTCAACCATGAAGATCGACCAATGATCGGCCTTCAAACCACCAAATTCAAACCACCCATTTTAACCACGACGGCCCTGTGATTGGGATCGACGAAAACACATTGGATTTGTTCCCCAAGATGTTATACTCTGACAAAGTCTGCCAATCCTTCAAATCTGCACAAGGAAACGAATTAGATAAAGCGGACGATAAAAGGTGTTGCTCGATTTGCCTGAGCGATTACAAGGAGTCGGAGGTTGTGAGGGTTATGCCTGATTGCACTCAGACGTTCCACATGAATTGCATCGACGAATGGATTCGCCTACACGCAACATGCCCTATCTGTCGAACCTCTCTTTTTCTCGAAAAGAAAGGAATTAGACAAAGCAGAGGATAACACGTGTTGTTCGATTTGCCTGAGCGATTACAAGGGATCGGAGGTCGTGAAGATTATCCCTGATTGCGGTCACATTTTCCACATTCATTGCATCGACAAATGGCTTTGCCAGCAAGCAACATGATCCATCTGCCGAACTTCTCCTTGTCCTTCCAGGGGTGCCATTTCCCTCGCGCAAGAGTCCCCTTCTACTACTATTCTCCCTGCACTTGATCATGATTCGATCCGCAGTTGTCTAGTGTGAGGCTAAGGTTGTACTATAACAAAACCCAAAAGACTATTCTTTCATAAAAAAAAATCTTTGTGCTTTGCCTGTGTTTCCATATTATATAGATGTCTTATAATTCATCACACTGACACACGGAACCGTGATTTATGTGAACATAGATGGAGATAAATTTGTAGGGATCTTCTTCTCTCAGAAATTGTTATTTTAGACATGTTAGGTTTTGCTAATGGTAAATCGCTTGGTGCTTACATGTTTTTTAATCAACTTACAAAAAAAAATGGTTTGCTGGTTCTGAAAGAGCCAATGAAAAATATGCATGTCTCATCCTTCTCTCGTTGTACTAAATTCCAAAAAATCTACAGTCACTTTGCTAGTTCCGTGGCTGGACAGGATAGCAGAAATTTAATGGGGCTGGTTATACTGCACTAAATCAATATGTTAATCCATCCGATTACTTCATTTTGATTGGGTTCATGTTTGCGTTGAATTTTGACGCCCAAAGGCGTTCCATATTTCATAATTTATCATTCATACTTTTTACCTTTTACCTTAGTTTATTTTATTCATGTTTGTTATGTTTTATCTTTTTCTCTATTCACTTGTGTATAAGGCTGGTGACCAACAACGATCTTTTGTCACCAATAAGTTTACTGGAGATAGCAGCCAGCCAGTATACAAAAGGAACTTCAGTAGCCTACCGATCTACTCGATTTACAAGGGTCGGAACAGTAGAGCGTTGTCACGGGCTTGCCTGGGTGCTTCACTCTCTCAATGCCAAAGCAAGGTATTTTTGAAGCCATAATAAATGAATTTGTGGCTCATTTTTTTCTAGTATAGTTTCACGTCTTTAATTTATCTCAAAATAGACAGATGAACAAATATCTATTCATATTTTATATTTCAAAGAGTGTATTATTCTTATTAGAAATTTTACAATGATAATAAAGAGATGCACAACTAAACAACACATAGAATTTCATAAATGAATACACATAAACCAAAAATTTCTGCAAATCTCCAGACTTGCTAAATTTTATTAATAATATATGTTATGGTACAAATTAGTTGGAGAAATTGCACATCGTCTTGCACAAGGGAAGTTACGAGCACTAAGTGACGAGTACAAGAAAGCCAAACAGTTGCAATAATCAAAATCCTCAGCTGCTCCAAAACTGCATTGTTGTTTGACTTCGCCTCTGATTTTCCCACTCAAGATTGCTCAGAAAATTCTATAAAAATAGGAGAGTGCTCCTTGCCCAAAATTGAGAAAAAGTTAGAAAGAGTTTTCTTTAGTTCCGACTTTCGAAATTTGACCCTTCACACCTTGGCCTCCACCAAATTCGAATTTTGTTATTGTGGCTACTCCTATCAATCTATTCTCTCCAAACTCTAGCAATCATCCTCAAATTTCCCTCTCAATGATTTACCAGCACCACAACTCCGAACTCCCCTAGACGGTGTTGCCCCAAAAGAGTCTCACTCCAATGACTGCACAAACACAGAGGAGATGATGAAGTCCTATGTATGATAAAGTGAGTGATGCGTGTAGGTTAGTCCTCTTGGTTGTAGCTACCCTTTGGACTTATGCAAGTGATCAAAGTACACTCATGTAGCTTCTGTAGTCAATTCCCCAACAATACAGCTCCACAAACAACCATTGAATCCTCCCTCTCTATAGTGGGTGGCTCTCACACTGTGTGCTCTATTCCAGAAATGCATGGGACCTGTAATTGATGCCTCTTCGAGTCTCATTTCTGAAAGAAATCCTTCCAAGGGTGGTACTCAAAGTCCACCGAAGAAAGGTTGAGCTTCTCTCCTTGGGAAGCTCTTGTGATAAACAACACAATATTGGCTCAGCCAAACAACTAAGGCAAATTCAATTTTCAAATAACAAAAAGACCCTCACTTCTTCCTTTTATAATTGTTGGCCATGCATTCCTTGTGGGTCCCTCCACCAATTCGTTTTTCCTCAAGGAATTCAAGTTCTTTCTTCCCCAAGTGTGTACTTTATGTGAGCCCCATATTCCACTATCAATTGACTCTTTCATTTTCACTAATGTTGGTGGCCTCCATCTGTCCAAAAATTATGCGGGGACTCCCTCCACCCACTTTTCCTAATTTTACATGCCAAAATATTTCTCAACACCCATTTGCAAAATAGAAATTCATCTTAATAAAATTAATTTAATTGGGGACATCACAAAGAGTTTATAATGAGGTTCATCGAATGTTTTAACAATTTTTTCTTATTTGAATGTTTGGCCTAACACATTACAACAATCGATTAAGGCTATCTTGGATTCTAGTGTTGCTTGGACATGGTTTTCCCTGTTATTGATTTAGACTTGTGATTGGGTTCAAATGTGGTACAAACATTAATAAACATAATGATATATAATAAAAAAATGTTTCCAAAAAACTAACCAATAACATAATGAACTCCAAAACTGATTAAAGTGTTGAACCCAACAGTTTATCAAGCAAGAAAGAAATGTAAATAAGTTAAAAGGGAACCTGAAATATACACACAACTAAACACAATATTTTACGTGGTAAAATCTTTACACTGTGTCAAAGAAACATCCATGGGGCAAGGGATTGGAAATCTTTATTAATCAAGAATGATTCTCATGATTACATTTTCTCGGGCATTCACCAATTTTATAAGAGCCTTCTCCATTACATAATTGTTGTTCAGTATAAAACTCGTTACTAACTTAGAAAACTATCTGGAAATAACTAATAAAGATTTACTCATAATTACATAATTCGTTGTCACATTTCAACAAACTCCACCTTGACAACAATTTTACTAATCCCTTGCCCGTGTCCACTCATTATCTCTTTTGCAAGCCAAGAGAAGCGAAACACCATTCCAGCGTCTCTACTGTAACTGGCTTTGTGAATATATCTGCACAATTCACACGTGTATGGACCTTCTTGAGATTGACTTTTCTACCATTGATCACATCTCTCAAAGAATGATACCTTACATCAATGTGCTTGGTCTTGCTATGATAAGTTGGATTTGTATCCAAGTGAAAAGCACTTTGACTATCATAGAATAGATTTAGTCTCTCCTGTATCCTTCCAATCTCATAAAGTAGACCCTTGAAATAGATTTCTTATTTACTGGCATCTGAAGCAGCTATACACTTCGCTTTGATAGTGGACACCACAACTGTTTCTTGAAGCTTTGACATCCAACTAATTGGTCCATCTGAAAGAGTAAAGACATAACCCGTAGTAGATCTCCTTTTGTCCAAATCACCTGCATAATCAACGTCCACATATCCATAGATTGATCCTTCACTACCATTAAAGATGATGCAATGGTCACTTGTGCCTCTTAGATACTGAAGCACCCATTTCACTACTCGGCAATGTTTTTCTCCTGGATTTTCCATGAACCTGCTAACAACTCCAACTGCATGTGAAATGTTAGGTCTTGTAGATACCATCGCATACACTAAGTTGCCTACATGATTTGCATATGACACATGAGACATATACTTATTTTCTTCATCAGTTTTAGGACTAAAAACCAAGGAAAGCTTAAAATGAGAAGTTAATGGGACATTAACAGGTTTCACACTGTTCATACTGAACTTTTCTAACTCAACGTTAAGTAATAGAGTTAGTGCCAACATAGTATTAATAGAAACAAGTTTTACAACTAGTGAAAAAATATCATGAATGTCAATACCTTCAACTTGAGAATACCCTTTTGCTACCAATCTTGCCTTATACCTTTCCATACTTCCATCAAATTTTTCTTTAAATTTGAAGACCCATTTGCATCTGACAACACTTCTCCCTTCAGGAAGTTCTACAAGATTGCCGATATTTTTCTTGGCTAAGGAATCCATTTCTTCTTCCACAATCACTTTCTATTTTTCGCTATCTGTGTCATCCGCTACTTTGTAGTAACAAGAAGGTTCCCCATCTTCAGTAATCAAAGAAAATGATGAAGCAAAATCTTCATACCTTTTGGGAGTTTTTCTTTCCCTTATAGACCTTCTTAAAGTGATTGGTTGCTAAATTGGTTTATAAACTTCAACATTTTCCTATGTATTTTCATCACCTTTTGCTCTAGAAGTCTCTCCTTCCTTTCAAATTTCGAAAAACGGTGTAGCATCCAACTGAATTTTTTGATTTGGCGATACCTATTCCTATTCAATTATTTCAAAATTTGATTTTAAAAGAGAAGATTCATCAAATGTTACATCTCTACTAATGACTATCTTCCACGATGTAGGATCCCACAACCTGTATCCTTTCACCTCATAGTGATACCGAGGAAAGACAACATTTCAATTTTGGATCTAATTTTGAACGTTGATTTTTAGGAATAAGAGCATACACATCACAACCAAATATCCTTAAATGTGAATTATCAAAAGACTGATCTGACCAAAATTCTTCAGGAATTTTACAATTAATTGCTACTGAAGGTGATCTATTAACTAAATAACAAGCAGTGGATACTGTTTCTGCCCAAGTCATTTTACAGGTTAGCATTGCTAATCATGCTTATGGCTCTTTCCATAAGAGTCTAATTCATACGTTTAGCAATACATTTTTGCTAAGGAGTATAAAAAACAATTTTATGTCTAACAATTCATTCATCCCTACAGTATTGTTCAAATTATAGAGAAGTAAATTCACCACCATTGTCAGTTCTTAAACATTTAATTGATTTGCTTGTTCTTTTCTCTATCATTGCTTTAAATTGTTTAAAGACATTGAATACATCAACTTTATTTTTTAAGATAAAGACCCAATATTTTCGCGAGAAATCATCAATCAACATTAAGAAATATAAAGCACGTCCATAAGATACAACAAGAGATGGTCCCCACAAATCAAAATGAATATAGTCCAAAATTTCTTTACTATTATGACTTTGAGTTTTAAACCTCTGTTTACATTGTTTTCCATGCACACAATGTTTACAGAAATCCAACTTCAATGATTTCAAATGAGGAAGTAATTTATGGTTCATGAGTACCTTAAGACCTTTCTCACTCATGTGACACAATCGTTGATGCCATAGGTGAGTACCTTCTTCTTCCTTCTCTGACACAATCATTACTTTACTAGCCTGAGTACTTCCTTTGACTATGTAAAGATTTCTGACCTTTTATGTTTTCATAACAACTAGGGCACCTTTTGAGACTTTCAGCACTCCATTTTGACCTATAAACTTATAACCATACGAGTCTATAACTCCCAAAGAAATCGATTTTTTCTTCAATTCAGGTACCGGTCTAACACTAGTTAATCTTCTAACTATGTTATCATACATTTTAATCATGATATTGCATATCCCAACAATTTGACATGATACATTATTACCCATAAACATAGAAGTACCATTTACAACTTCATATGAAGTAAGCCTATTTTTTTGTGAACTCATGTGATGAGAAGCACCAAAGTTGAACAATTAACTTTCAAAATTCTGAGATACATTACATGCAGGTAAAGTTTCATCTATCATACATAATTCTTCAGTAGATAAAACTTCATATATCATACCTGCATCAACTTGATTTTCTTCCTTCTTTGATTATCACACTCTCTTTGTTTCCAACAGTCTTTCTTGAGGTGTCCAATTTTATTGTAGTACCAACGTTTGGCTTTACACTTTTTACCCATTGATTTAGACCTGGAAGAGCCCCTTTTTTTCTCCCTTCTTTTCTTTAATCGTCCTCTGGCTACCATGGCTTCTGATAGAGAGGTTTCAACATTGGACTTCTAATTCCTTACTTCTTCAACTAACATAGCTCCCATAATAGAATCAAATTCCAAGGACTCAGTTGTGCTCAAACTGTTAGAGGTAAAAAAAATGGTCCCATGACTCACGCAAGGAACACAACTAGGTGATAGCTTTATCTCCTTTCCGGAATTTAACTTCCATATCCAACAATTGAAAATAAGTGTATTAAAAGCATTTAGATGTTCTACAATTTTTGTACCCTCCTTCATTCAAAGACTATACAATTGTATTTTTAGATAAATTATGTTGGTTAACAATTATTTCATATATAAAGTTTCCAGTTTTCGCCACAAAGTTGTTGCTAAAGTTTCTTCAATTATATTCAAAAGAACTTCATTTTCCAGGCATAACCTTATGGTCCTGAGAGCTTAGGCATCCAAGTCCTCCCAGTCCAAATCTGACATCCAACAAGTTTCTTCTTCACCCTGTCTAATTCTTTGTGCAACCCTTGTTACACCAACAAATTCCTAGCTTTTAGTTTCCATAAAGAAAAAAAAATTTCTAGTGAATTTCTCCACCTCGAACTTTGCATTCGAAATATATTTTTACTCAAAATCCCACCAAGGCTGCTATTACCATTAAGGAATACCTAAGTAAAAAAGAGGAGTTAGGACCCACAGAAAGGAAAGTTGAGGAGTTTGCCTCTCTTCCAGCAATATTAAAGACTATGATAGCATATGTAAGGAGGCCTACCACTAGATAAACCTCCTCTAAACAACCCAAGACACCTACCACATTCCAACAAAAAGGAAAAGGGAAGCTACAAGAAAAATATAGCATGCTACAAGATATAAAGAGCATGTTGCAAGAAGAAGAGGAAATCCTACAAGAAGAGAAGAAGGAGCAACACAACAATTACAGGAGGGGGAAACTTCCTGGTGAGCACCAATATTGCAGAAATAATGTTGCAACTCTTGGGGCTTCCTACTTTACTTTTATCAACCTGGTAGTTCGTAAAAACCTTGGAAGCAACGGTGCTGTATGCACAAGTACTAGCTCTTACTGCAGCCTGTCACTTGGTCAGCTGGCACAAGATCACTAGGAGCTCAAGCCAGCTTCTATGAATATCCAGAAGAAGCTTTTAATCATGATGAAAGAAAGCTAACTCTACAGAGGCTATTCTATTTGTAGAAAGAGAAGGAAGACTCGAATGTAACACAAAACCTAGAAAACCCTAATTTATCCAACTAACCCTACATTTGCAGAAAAAGAGATGAAAACTAATGAAATGAGTGCCATTGAATATTGAAAAAGGCAAATTTCATTTATTCTAGCTACTTCTAAAAGGAAATGAAAGAAAACATCTTTTTGTATTTTTTGAGTGTTTTTATGTGAAATTATTATGCTTGTAATTTATCTGATTGTGATTTTGCATAGGTTTGGTGGCGAAGGAAGATGGATTCGGTTTTTGTAGAGGTGGAGGAAGGTGTGGAGAGGTCCTTAGAAGCTCCTAGTACCCCTCTGAAGACTTCCCTTGCAATCATACTTTGAAGAATCAGACATAGGAAATTCTACAGGAGGTTGTAGGGGATCTACAGGAGGATCTACAGGAGGAGGCCGAGAGCTATTTTTGGAGGTTTTGAATGTGGAAATGATGGGAAAGGGTAACTGAAGGCTAGATTAAGGTGTTGAGGTGTCTGGAGCTTGTCAAGGAAGATCAAGAGGGAACATGATGGTTGGATTTGTTCAAATGGCAAGAGGGAAGCTTATGGAGAAAAATGGAGAAATTAGGGCAGATTGGCGAAATGTTGCGAATGACTTGGGAAATCTGTGAGAAGTGAGCTAGTGTTGGCTACTTTATGAATGTATGGTGAGCTGAGATTTCCTACAAAATATCTACACATTTACTTACAAAAATTGATCAAAGAAACGACTAACTATATCATGAAAACAAAAATTTCTCTAGCTTGACCTAATTTCTCACCTACAAACAGAAAATGTTGAATAGTAACCTTTGAACAGAAAAGCATGCAGAGAGATCTATTGTAAAAGAACAGGAAATGATCTAGGCAACTGAATCTGAAGCAATATGTCAATCTTTCCAAATCGAGTCATCACACTAGAAATTGCATGGGAGAGCAAAACTCTGCTTTTGGTGGTAGCAATAGTGCCTTGACCTCAAATCATAGTCCCAGAAAGGGAGAAAGGAGATTAGGGCCTGCTATTTTCCTTTTTGAATCTCATCCTGTCAATACATTAACCTACTTGAGCAACTGAAACAAAAACAACTATGGAAACCATCAAAAGCAACCTATTCTAAACAAGGTAAAAAGAATCTATGTAACAGAAATTAACTCATGAACTGAAGAAAAAACATATAAGTACAAAGAAAGAGGTGTTGGGCAGCTTGGGCTAGGCCCTAACCCAAGAGCTTCAAAAATAAAAGTCATTACATAAATTGTCCACAAAAAAGAAGCTCGAAAATGAGTTGAACAAGTGCTGCACAAAAGTTTGAAAATTCTACTAATGACCAGCTAACCTACTGAGGCTCTAAGCCCCCTTATTTATACAAATGGAGTCCCCCAATAGTCTTCCTAAAATCAAGGACCTTGGCTTCCCAGAACTGAAGATAAACAACAGTCCTTCTTTACTTGCTCAGCTGCCCCTTGGATGCATCAAGGTGGCTTCTTGTGCTCTGAGTTGCTAATGGAGGATTTGAGGAAAGGGGTAATAAATGAAGGAGACAACCCCGTACAAATCCTCTTCCTGGTTTCCCTCTACTATTAGCTGCCATCTGCTCATAAATCCTTTGACTTTGTCCAAAATTGACCAAAAAATCTGCATAAAGCACACATTAGACTACATGGCAAACTGACTAACACAATTCACTCTATTAGCATAAATATAATAAAAACATGCAATAAACTAATGAGAATGGTGGATTAAGTCGAATTAAGAGGAAAAGTGAGCCCGTATAGCTACCCATTTCTGGGGCTCATCATCACCACCCTACTGAATGGGTTGCTCATCCTCTGAGCAACTAGTCTAACTCTTCATCCTTGATGGCTCTAATAGATTCCATAACATCCCATGCTTCTGATGTGATATCTTTCTCTTTATCATGGAATCCTGCCTTTCTATCCACCTCTTCCCACTGTTTCTATTCTTCCTCCTCTTTTACTCCTTCCAACATTCCTAGCAGTAGTAAAGACTGAATTTGAGGCTAATCCAATTGGCCTTCAAGATTTGCGTTGAGTGCTTATACAATGGCACTCTCCTTAAGGCTGCCCTCATCCTACTTTGAGAGTGATACTCCCTGATCTATAGGCTGTGTGGTAGTGTGTTTTACCTTCTCATGTAGGCATGAATGCAGTCATATCCAAACAATCTCTCCATGTCCTCAAAATGTGCAATAGCATGGGCCTGCTCATCAACATATTTAGCGACACTTTGAGGATTAGTTGCAAGGTGTTGGTGGGAATAAATGAGAGCCATGGGGTTTGTTGGCTCTGCTCTAATCATCAAACATTCATTCAGCTCTTTTTCCATCATTTTTTGGATTTCTATTGCCCTTTTCTCTTCATGGCTCATCCAAGATGCCATGGCCATCAGGTGCAAGTCTTCTAACACAACATTGGGATCCCATAGGTTTATATTAGTAAGGGACATGTTGTGTAAATAAAACTCTGCCAGATTTGCTTTGTCCTTAGCTGATTTTTGATCACATAGATCCATGAATTGACCATAATCCTGAAAAGGTATGGTGCTTCTCTGGGCTAGATTTTTGATTTGAAATTGGAGCCACTGATCCTTAAGGCACATTGCATATGACTTAGCTAGCTGCGTACACTATAGTGCCTCCATATCCCAACTCGCCATGCAGGCTAATTTGGCTTCCCTTTCCTATAGTTGCCTTTTTAAGATCAATACCTCATTTTCTGCCTGGGGTGTCTTACCAGTATCTCACTTTCTACCTGGGGTTCCTTTTCATGCTGCTGTCTTTTCAAGATTAACAGCTCATGTTCTACCTTGGGTTCCCTTTCTTCAAGCTACTTTTTTAACATTTCATTTTCTGCCTCCAATTGAGCTCTTCTGATGCTTTCTGTATGCCTGACCATGCTCAAATCTTTGCTCATTTTTCTCAATTTGTCTTCCATGTGCCCAATTTCTTCCACCCCTCTTGATTTTGCAATCTGCATCCATGTATGGGTCCTTACTCTTTCCTTTTCTAGGTCAAAGAAAATAGGGATTGCAAACTTTTGTGGGATGATTTTCCCTCCTTCCAGAACATTGTAATAAGAGCCTAAATTAGGCTGAGGGTCATGTTCTGGTAACTCTTTTGCCTTATCTTTGTCTTGGGTCTATCCTTCTGCCTTATTTTCAAGATTCTCAGTCTCTTGTAGCTTTGTCAATATCTCCTGTAGAGTGGTCTGCGCCTCCTGTAGGACTATTTTAGATTCCATAAGTTTGATCCCTTCTTTCCAAGTAGAAGCTCTAGGGCTGCCCCTTTCATAGGTAATGGGGGTTTTGGATGGAGATTCCTCCCCTTTTACAGTAGGGACATCTTCAATGATGATGGGCTCCTTTGAAGGTGGCTGAGGCTTCCCCATCTTTATTCTGGTGCTCTTTCGAGCCTTGAAATACATAGATGGTTGTCTCTTCCTTTTTCCTTTGGGTTTGGCTAGAGTACTAAGTGCAACAAGAACAACTGCTACCTCTCTTGCTAGTGTCTCAGGGGACACTTCTTCCTACTTTTCTTCTTCTTCTCCATCTGCTATTTTTCCTGTTTCTGCTCATTTTGCTTCTGCTGTCTCTAATTTTGTTTTCTCCTCTGCTTGCTTAACTTCTATTTTTCCTGTTGCAACCTTTTTCTGAACTGTCTTAGGCTTCTTCCTTTCAGTTCTTGGCCTTTTCTTGTTCTCTGTTGTGGTTTTACTCTTTTCTGCTTTTGATTACTTCTTCTTCTCTGATTTAGGCTCATCTTTGGTGGTGTCATGTTTCCCTTTTCGATCTAGTTTCCTTCTTTTTCTATGTGGGTTTCCTCTTCTTCCATTTGAGTGTTATTTTCTTCTTCATGGATTCCCTTCTCAGCTTCTCCTTTTTATTCTTCCTCTTCAGTTTCAAATGGAGTAAGCTCATAGGTGAGAGTTTTTATATCATCCTCTTTAGTTATGTTTCTGAAAATCTCCCAAGCTATGGGGATTGTGAAATTTTGGAGGGCATCCTCCACCAGCAATTTAATTAGCCCATGGTGAGCCAATTAGTCCCGAAACCCTGCTTTCAATTTGTTGCTAGATTCTACTAAGGATTAGAGGAGAAAATATGGACTTCTGAGTTTTCTGGATGCAGAAAGGTTCATGCCATATCTCAGTTCATGTAACAGTCTGAAATGGTACCCATAACCTATGTTGTATCTTCCTTCACAGGAGATGTATTTCATAATATGACAACTGACCTCATCCCATGGGTAAGGTATACTTTTTCTCCTGATGCCATTATTTTCCTCCACAGGATGTTCATCAGGCTCGAACAAGGTCTTCTTGGCAACTTGACCCAGTGGTTTTTCTTCCTTGCTCCAGGGTAGTCCAAGTGGGAGACTTGTAATCCTGTTGGTCATAGAAAATTTTAGGGGCGAATGTTCGCCCTTTGGTGAAATTAAGGGGTTTTAAATTTTTAGTGGGAGAATATTTTGTATCATAGTACATTTTTACAAATCACCTCAAATAGCCCACCTTATTTTAAGGGAAAGGGTAAAAAAGGTAAATTTAGCCCTTGAAATTAGGAGTTACAACCTTCCATTCGCCCATTTTCAAGAATAGGTTTTATTTAAGTGAATCCATTCGCCCATTTTCAAGAATAAGTTCTATTTAAGTGAATCCTATGGGCCAAAGGCCCAAATACCATGTTTATAAAAGAGGTATGGTAAATTAATAAAAATATAAATAAATGAGAGGTATGGTAAATAAATAAAACATTTTTTATATTTACTCCATATGTCACCTTATATACATGCAAGGGTGTAAACAAATAAAAATATAAGTAAAGTGGAGATATGGTAAATAAATAAAACGTCTTTTTATACTTACTCAAAAGGTATGGTAAATAAATAAAAATATAAATAAACTAGACGCATGGTAAATAAATAAAACCTATTTTTATATTTAGTCCATAACCCTCGTTCTATTTATGAAGGCTCAAGAAAGAGGTTTTATTTAAGTGAATCCTATGGGCCAAATACCATATTTGTAAAAGAGGTATGGTAAATTAATAAAAATATAAATAAACAAGAGGTATGGTAAACAAATAAAACATTTTTTTATATTTACTCCATAAGTCACCTTATATTTACGAACACTCAAAAAATGCATTATATTTAGGTGAAACCTATGGGCAAAATACTATGGGACAAATACGATGGACTAGATTGTTATTAATACCATGCAAAAAAACATTATTAACCCTAATATTAGTATTAATAAAAATAAAAATGGCACATGGTATTGACCCATGGTATTCACCTGGAATGTAGCCTATCTAAATGGCAGAATTAAACCAGCATAGATCCATCTTTACTCTGGATCTACTAACCCCCGAGAGGTATCAAATATCGTGATATGCAAACTAGCATAGAGTGAAAAAATATTTGATGTGATCAAGAGTAAAGATGGATGTTGTAATTTAATGTATGTTAAACATTTTAGCTTGGTTAAAATAAAAAATAAAACAAAAATCAACTATTAATTTTATTAATTTTATAAGTTACTAATAGTAATTTTTAAGCTCCAGGTTTATGATAATCCATGGTATTGACCCATGGTAATACCATGGTATTCATGTGAGCATAGACTATTTAAAGGGGAAATTATATCATCTTAGATCCATATTAATTCTGGGTCTACCAAGTGCTCAGAGGGATAAATAGATTTCATCCCCCTAAGAGTGGTAGATGTAGAGTTAAGATGGATATAGGATGGTTTTTATGATAATGAAGATATTAAATAGACTTAGGAAATTATATCGTAAAAACATCTTAAGGTGAATGGTTAAAGCATAGACATTGGACAAGTATATTTGTATACTTCTGTTTTAAACTGAAACAAATACAGGGCTAAAAGGAATGGATTGATTGCACTAGTCATCCTTCTATAACTTTCCAACATATGCTGGAGTAAACAGATTGTAATTTGGGTAATTTTTCTAATTGCAAACAGGAACATACTTGTGTATTGGCAGGGTGGTTACAAGGTCCCTAGAAGTGATGAATTTGAATTTTTCTTGGTTTTATATATAGTATTAGGTTTTTTCTCATGGTTTCTGTGAATGGCACGGGTGAATTTTATCCTACACCCACTAGGTTCTCGATATGTAATTTTCGTAATTTTGATTTCAAAAGATATTTTAAAGAAATGCAATGATTTCATTTGTGTATTCAATAAACACAAGATTTTATATTTGAGTAAAATATTCGCCATGCCTGGTGAGAGATTTGCAAAAAAATTATATATACATATCATATTATTGATAAAATCGCCTTCCATTTTTCCTATATACCATGGAGATTCGCCCATTTATTATACATGTAAATTTAGGGTGGGTTCTTAAAATTTTCCCTACTGTTGATGAACTCTGGGGTGATTTCTATAGGTAGACCCCTGAAACTGACAGTGGCATGGGCTTTTGAGTGAGGTTTTAAAGACAATATAAATTCCTCTGTGACTTCATCATCATAGCCATGCAATATTTCAAGGAAAGGCATCCAATTTGCTCTAGTGAAGGGGGCTACCACTTCTGGATGTTCATGCAGCTTAGTTGAATTCAGACGCTCCTTCCTCATAAAACCCCCCATGATAATGTTTCAGATTATGCTAGAATATCTCAGTTGAAGAGGGAGGTAGCAAGTTTCAATCCCGAAAATAGAGGAACAATTGAGGTTTTCTTTCAAGAAACAGGGAGAGAGTTTTTGTGCTCTTTCTTTTAAAAAAGAAAATAAATTTCAAATTTCCTTCCATCTAGACTCTGTTCTATAGACTCATAGTACTTCTCTATCTGTTTGAGGGAAACAATATCTTAAAAAAATACAGAACATACAGAACTGTGTTTTTTTCCTTTTTCAAAAGAAGCAGATACCCAATGCAAGTTCACTCTTTACATGCTTAATTTTCTAGAGTTGCATCATTTCTTTACATAGGAGAATACCACGAAGGAGAAGGAGACAGTCTTTTAGTGCAAAAAGCAAATGGAGAAACTGTATATATATATAAATATTTTTTTCTTAAAAAACATAGGTAGACTCTGTTCTCACTTTCCTTCGCTTTCCAACTCAATACCTCGCTTGGATTTACACCACCCTTTGTATATGTATGGAAATTCAAAGTGGGTTTTCATCGAGCCTACCTTTTTCAGCCTGAATTTGTCATAAAATCCTGATCTTTTCGCTGCAATGCTGCTCACTAGCCTTCCTGTAGAAAGGCTCCTGTAGGTCTATGTTCTCACTCCTATAGAGTATGATAATGATTTTGTAGACCCCAATAAGTAGAAGGGTTTTGAAGCTGACATAAAGCAACTGTTTCAAGGCTCTGGAGGTGATAGGTAGGTTGCTACAGTCGAGAGCTCGTTGACACAAATGAGAACCAAGGTGGTGAAGGCGGTAGACTGCAACGTACTTAAGCTTACAGGAGCATTCTGCGGTGATGAGGTGAGGTGGGAGGAAGGGCACGTTACCCTCATCTAGACTGTTGGTCCCTACTTCAGTGTCATGATGAAACTTTTATGCTGCTTGCCGCAATTATTTCAATCATTCCCATTAGATTCCACCACTACCTGTTTTGAGATTTTTTTCGAGTTAACTGAACACACGTGCTAATTGCACCCACTGAGCGTTGTTTGAACTCGACGAGGGTGGCCAGTCAGCTGGCCACTGATCTCATTTAATCACAACCATCACACTTGTCCATCTAGTTTTTAAATTATACCCATGCAACAGAGGAATGGGTTTAGTCACTTACCTGTTAGTCGAGAATTGCATGCTACTGTGTTGTTGCATGCTCAGAATTTGGCATTCTATCCATGGATTTCTACTGCTAGCACCCATGGCTTCTGAATTGGTGGCTCAACCACCTTGTGCTGGTGACCTTCAATCAGGACCGGGCTCCTTGTGTGTTTTATACATCTGTGGCTGCACTGACCCTGCCTCTGGAGCTCCATTTTTAAGGGGATCAGCTACTACAGGAATCCTGCAGGATTTCTTGTAGCTGCTTCTCCCTCTAAACATTTTGGCTGAGGCTTGATAAAGGACTGGAGAGGCAACTAAGGAAGGTTCTGTCAGTCAAGGAAAAGTAGCTGCTATGCACTAGGTAAGAGTTACATTAAGGATGCTGTTTTTTATTCTCCATTTTTGAAAAAAAACAAAAGAAACAAGATTTTTGTGTTTTCTGCGCAAGGAAGAAAGAAGCGAGTGGAAATGTAGTGGTGTAGGTATGAAATGGAGAGTTAGGAGGATGAATGTTGGTAGGGGGTCTGGAGGTCTTCTAGACAAGTTTCTAGCCCTTTGATCCTTTTCTTGACTTCATTTTGAGCTCTCTATGATTTCTACAAGAGCCTCCTGTAGAATGCACAGAGCCTCGTGTAGGATGCATAGTTTCCCAGAAAAGGTGATACCAGAGACTGGGAAAAGACAATAGCAATGGAGAAATGGTCTATCAGAGGTGTATTCAACTTCGCCATGTCTCATTTTCTTTTGTTGCGCTCCTGCAACCTACAATGCATTCAAAAGAAGTTAATTTTTCTATTCTTGTTTTTTTTCTTTCTTTTCTTTTTTGTTAAGAGACAGTTAGGGCACCTTTAGGAGGTTTTCAACTTACCTTCCTACCTTGGGTGCCTCCAAGGGGAGGTTTTCTCCCAGGGATCTTTTATTCTACTCATTTTTTTTTATGGTATGGGTGGAGTGGAGGTAGAGACTTGCTCCACTACCAACACTGTTTTACTTGAATTTTCAATGAATTCTTGCTTGGAGAGGGGCTTCCTGTATATTTTCAACCTATGCCCATTGAAAATCATGGGGATGGTTTCTTCATTGATGGTCTTGATCAAAACTAAACCATTTTCATTGCAATTTTCTACTATGTACGGTCCCGGCCATCTTGTCCTCAGTTTTCCCTTGAAATCTTTATACCTTCAATCATACAGTAGCGCCCAATCTCCTTCCTAGAATTGTTTCTCTTTGAGGTGTCTATCATGCCATATTTTCCTTTGGAGCTAGACTATCTCTGAGTGGAGAAGGGCCTGCAATCTTTGTTCATCCAATCCATGTAGCTCTAGAAACCTTTCCTTTTGTGCATGGCTGAGATCTAGGTCCAACTGAGCTGCCATCCTTAGTGTTTTATATTCAAATTCTATTGACAACAAAGCCTTCTTCCCATAGACCAACTCATAAAGTGTGAACCCTTTGGTGGTATTCCAGGTGGTGTTATAGGCCCAGGTGGCCTCAACCAATCATTCTACCCAATATTTTCTACTGTTGCTCACTACATTTGTCAAAATTCCTTCCAAAGCTCCGTTATTGACTTCCACCTGTCCATTTGCTAGCGGATGGTTAGGGGTGGAAGTTCTATGCTTAATTTTGTGATGTGTGAGAAGGTCTTCAATTAGATTTGAGGTAAACTGACTCCCTTGATCTGCAACTAATTCTCTTGGATACCCAAACTTATAGAATATATTCTCCCTTAAAAACTCAACTACTTTTTCTTTTGTTGTTGCCTTGATCGACTTTGTTTCAGGCCATTTTGTTAGATAATAAGTGCACACAATGATGTAATATTTCTACTTTGAAGGAGGGTTGACAGGACCCACAAAGTCCATGCCCCACTTCTCAAATGGCTCAAAAGTCACTTGAGGTTGCAAGGGCATCTCATCCCTTGGAGTAGGTTTCCCCATCCTTTGGCACCGGTCACATTGGCTGATATATCTCCTTACATCTTGATGAAGAGTGGGCCAATAGTAACCTGCTTGTAGAATTTTGAAGGCAATCCTCTTTGCTGCAAAATGGCCCCCACAGGGCCCATCATGACAGGTCAGGAAAATGTCAAAAACTTCCTCCTCCCTGACACATCTTCTCAAAACCTGATCTGGGCCAAGTTTGAAGAGATTTTACCCAATCCAAGTGAAAGGGGCACTTTTCCTCACGATCTTGCTCTTCTCTTTTGAGGACAGGTGTGGTGGGAATTGTTTGGAAACCAAGTAATTTTCTATATCAACAAACCATGGAGAGAGTACTGAGATAGCAAATAGGTGTTCATCTGGCATTTGATCATCGACCATTCCTTCTTCACCTGCAAGCAAATCTATTCTAGACAAAAATCAGCAATAACATTTTTCTTACCTGTCTTATCAACAATTGTTAAATCAAATTGCTGCAATAAAATAAACCATCTAATAATGCTAACATTTACATCTGGTTTGTTCATTAAATACCTAATTGTATCATAATTAGTGTGTACAAATCTTTGATAGCTGGTGATGTAGTGTCTGAATTTATTTAGGGAATGGACTACAGCTAGGAGTTCTTTTTCGGTTACAGTGTAGTTTAATTCTTCCTTTCACAAGTTTTTACTTACAAAATATATGGCATACAACAGCTTCTCATGAACTTGCTCTAAGGCTGCTCCTATCGCTTTTCGAGGCATCTGTATGAATGTGGAAAGGTAGGGCCCAATTTGGACCTCTCAAAATTGCGGTAGTCACCAGTTTGCTTTTCATGGTATCGAGAGCTTGTTGATAGCTGTCGGTGCATAGGAACTCAGCATCTTTCCCCAAAAGACCAAAAAATGGAGAGGCTATCTTACTAAAATCCTTAATGAATCTTCTATAATACCCTACTAAACCTAGGAAACTTTGAACATCTCTTACCTTTTGAGGAGGTGGGACCCTTTGGATGATGGAAATTTTGTTGTGGTCCACTTGTAATCCTTGCTGAGAGATTGCATGACCTAGCATGGTCCCTTCAATCATCAAGAATTCACATTTTTCAGGACTGATGGATAGGTTCATTTCAATACACTTGTCCAAAACTTTTCCCAGGTTAGACAAAGCTTCCTGGAGGTTAGAACCATAAGGGGTAAAGTCATCCATATAGATTTCCACTGCATCATGAACCAGTTTAGCAAATATACTCAATACTGTTCTCTAGAAAGTGGCGGGAGCATTGCACAATCCAAAAGGAAGGACCCAATATGCAAAGGAACCCTAAGGACAAGTGAAAGTGGTCTTATCTTGATCTTCCAGGATGATTTGGATCTAGATGTACCTACTAAACCCATCTAGGAAGGAGAAAAACTTCTTCCCTTCCAGGCCATCTAACACTTGATCTATGAAAGGTAGCAGAAAATGGTCCTTCTTGGTGGCCTTGTTTAGTTCTCGATAATCAACATGATTCTCCACTTCCCATTTTTCCTTGGCACTAGCACCAAAGGATAGACCCATTCACTGTAAAAGATGGGGTAGATGGATCCTGCATCCAGTAACTTTTGCAGTTCTTCTTTGACAATGACCTTAAGGGCTGGATTCATCCTCCTTTTGAGGCAGCCTGACTGGTTTGTAGTCTTCCTTAATGTAAATGTGATGAGTACAGACTGAAGGGTGCACTCCCTTCATCTCCTTATTGGTTTCTTAATAAGCTACACAATTCCTTCTCCTGAGAGGTGGATAGGGATGAGTTGATTTTCAAGGTTATTTCTGGCCCGAATTCCATATTCTTAACTCAGAGAGAGGTCGAGTCAGCCACACAGAGATCAATTAAAGGATTGGCTTGGGTTTCTTTCACCAGCTCTTCTAACGGCAACACACTAGGGGTGGATTCTGAATTGAGTTTTCAATAAGATCATCCTCGTTTTGTGGTTTCCCCCACATGGTAGCTTCCACTGCACATAGTGGTGCAAAATAGACTTCATCCTCATCTTCGTCCTCCAACCAGAGAGGTAAATCATGTTCTAACAAAGGTTGGGCAGGAGGATATAGGACTAGCTACTTGGACATATGCCCATTGTTGATTGTCATGTTCCTAGCTCGACAACTGATGTAGGCATCTACAATAGCCAACCAAGGTCCTCCTAAGATGAGAGGATACCCAATGAGCTTTTCCTTTAGTTTGAGAATGAGGAAATCAGTAGGGTACTCCCAAGAATCAATGGAGACCATCACATCTTCCACAATCCCTTTAGGGGTCATGGTGGAGTGGTCTGCCAACTGTAGTACTATTGTGGTCTTTCTCAGGGAGCCCTGAAGGTTGAGCTTGAGCATAGTGTCCTTGGTCATCACATTAATGGTAGCCCCTAGATCAACCAAGGTATGGGGGATTATGGTGCCATTGATGTGGACATCGACTACAGGGCTTCCAAGGTCTAGATATTTCAAACAGATTACCTACCCCTACATCAGGTTGGACAATTGTCCTATGACATTGATACTTGGGGCATCTCTCCTATACCTGCCTGGATGCTTGAAGCACTTCTCCTTGATCATCTTGTTGTATATAGGCACATCCTTTATGGCTTGGAGAAGTGGTATCCTTAAACATAATTGTTTGAATTCTCCCAGAAGTTGAGTTTCTTCTGGGGTAGGTTGTGTTGTTCTAGATAATCTCTCAAGAAAGGGTGGAATGGATTTTGGTTCACTTTCCTCTTTTTCTTCCTCATCCTCCTTAGGGGGAGGCTAGTTATCTGAGAGAACCTTCCCAGATCATAGGTTAATCTCCTAAATCTCCACAGCATAGGTCAAGCATGATGGCTCCACACTATATACCTATCGTGCCTGTCTGTTATGCAGGTTCAGGTTCAGTTGAGCGGCTATTTGGGCTTGCCTTGGTGGAGAAGGAGGCAATGGTTGTGGTTGAGCAGGTGGTGGAGTCAAAAGAGTAGGAGCAGACTTGTACTGGGGCCTCCACCCCTAATGAGATGCATTCCACTGAGGTTGTGGCTGAGCATAAGAGTGAAATAAATGAACAACTGGTTGAGCATGATATTGAGATGGATATGACCAAGGAGGGGGTGTGGACTAGGAAGGATGAGCAGGGGGACCCCAAGAAGGCATGGAAGTGGCTTGATTAGGGTTGTAATATGTCTGGGATGTCCCTTTCATTCCCTGCTGGTAAGGTCTAGGTCCATGTGGCCTCCTCTGGTTCATGAAATATAGCGGTTCAGTGGCTCCTTCAGCCCCATGGTATGCAGCTTTAATTCCAGGCAAGGAAGGCCACTAATTCGTAGAATGGTCTTCTTCACAGACTAAACAAACTTCTATAGAGTTCAATGGACATTCGTTCCTAGGATGCCTTCTAGTGCACCTAGGAAAAAAAAATGGCCAAGGGCCTTTCTGCTTCTTCTTGTTTCCTTTTGATATGCAAGGTATCCATTTGCATGGCAAGAGTCTACAACATCTCACTCTTGAAATCTTCCGGTAGATTTCCAAATTCACCTTGAAGGGATGAACTAGATGAGGATGTACTAGCTAGGGGTTGACTTCCCCTACCTCTCTTTCTAGCTGCCCTAGAATGGTTTCTAAACACAATATTTATGTCTTCATAAGGTAGTTGGTAGATGTCCCCCCCAATTGGCAAATGGAGGGTATCTAAAAGGTCTTCCGGGACTCCTCTGAACAGGACTAACTTCAGAGATTTAGGGTCAAGGGTGCACCTGGCCCTCTTATAACTAAGCTAAAATCTCTCTTTATAATCTTCCAAGGATTCATCACTTCCCATGGTCATTCGAAAGATTTCTTTCTTGGTATCCTTTGACATACAGTAGTCCCGGTATTTGTTATTAAAGGCTTGCTGCATCTGAGCCCAAGTTGTGATGCTGTTGCCAGGTAACCCCATGAGCCAGCATAACTCTGTTGAGGGTAGAAGGAAACAGTTTCAACTTCTTCTCATCTTCTGCAGAGTCATAGGTTCGATAGATAATGGCAAATTCAAACAAAAAGGTATCAGGATCTTCGGTAGTCCACCCATGGAAGTGAGGTAACGTTGAAGGACTTATGTTCTTCATTTTAGTGTCCCCATTAACCTCTCAGATGGGAAAGGTACCATCTACTCTTCCCCATTCCCTCTAACGTTTTTGTTTTTAGCCATGGTCTCAGGAGGGATGGTTTCTTCCTCTTCTTCTGCTATAGGATCTTCGTATATCTCTCGTTGCTCACCTATAGGTTCTTCTGGATCACTACCACTGAAGAAGATAGAAGGGTGACTTTGTGATGTGGTGTGGGTGTTGGGTAGAAATTTCCTTGAATTATCTTTGTTCCTATGAGGCATGAAAAGAAATCTCCCTTCTTCTTTTTGTGATTTTTTTTTTGTTTTTGCTTTTATCTACAAAACAGAAATTGATTGAACAAACAAATTAAAACTACTGAAATGAAAATTTGCTGAATGGAAATGAAAGCAAGGAAATAACTACTTTACTTTTGCTGAAATGGAAAAATGAAAGCAAGGAAATGATTAATCTACTTTTGCTGAAATGGAAATTGCAGAATTGAAAGAACTAATCTACTTTTGTTGAAACAGAAATTGCAGAATTGAAAGAACTAATCTATTTTTTTTGAAATGGAAATTGGAGAATTGAAATGAAAGTAAGGAAATGCAAAAATTGAAAGAAGCAACTACTCTATTTTTGCTAAAATAAACTACTTAGAAGAATGTTGCAGTAGAAAAATAGAAGAAAGCAGTAATCACAAAATACTCTGACGCTTCCCCAACAACAATGCCAAAAGGTGGTGAGCACTAGTATTGTAGCAATAATGCTGCAACTCATGGGGCTTCCTACTTTACTTTTATCAGCTCGGTAGTTCGTAACAAACTTGGAAGCGACAGTGTTGTATGCACAAGTACTAGCTCTTACTGCACACTATCACTTAGTCAGCTGCCGCAAGATCACTAGGAGCTCAAGCCAGCTTCTATGAATTTACAGAAGAAGCTTTTAACCATGAAGAAAGAAAGCTAACTCTACAAAGGCTATTCTATTTGCAGAAAGAGAAGGAATACTGGAATATAACGCAAACCTTAGAAAACCCTAATTTATCCAACTAACCCTACTTTTGTAGAAAAAGAGGTGAAATCTAATGAAATGAGTTCCATTGACTATTGAAAAGCTAAATTGCATTTATTCAAGCTACTTCTAAAAAGAAATGAGAAGAAAACATCTTTTTGTATATTTTGAGTGTTTTTATGTGAAATTATTATGCTTGTAATTTATCTAATTGTGATTGTGCAGAGGTTTGGTGGCGAAGGAAGATGGATTTGGTTTTTGCAGAGGTGGACGAAGGTGTGGAGAGGTCATAAGAAGCCCATAGTAACCTTCTAAATACTTCCCTTGCAATCATACTTCGAAGAAGCACTTAGAGGAAATTCTACAAGAGGCTACAAGGGATCTACAGGAGGAGGCTGAGAGCTATTTTTGGAGGTTTTGAAGGTGGAAAGATGATGGGAAAGGGTAACTGAAGGCTAGGTGAAGGTTTTGAGGTGTCTGGAGCTTGTCAAGGAAGATCAAGAGGGAAGATGATGGTTAGATTTGTTCAAATGGCAAGAGGGAAGCTTATGGAGAAAAACACAGAAATTAGGGTAGACTGGCGAAATGTTAAGAATGACTTAGGAAATCTATGAGAAGTGAGCTAGTGCTAGCTACTTTATGAATGCATGGTGAGCTGAGGTGTCCTGCAAGAGATCTGCACATTTACTTACAAAAACTAATCAAGGAAAGGACCAACTATATCATGAAAACATAAATTTCTCTAGCTTGACCTAATTTCTAACCTACAAACAAAAATTTTTGAACAATAACCTTTGAATAGAAAATCATGCAGAGAGATCTATTGTAAAATAACATGAAATGATCTAGGCAACTGAATCTGAAGTAATACGTCAATCTTTCCAAATCGAGTCATCACACTAGAAATTGCATGGTAGAGCAAAACTGTGTTTTTGATGGCAGTAGTGCCTTGACCTCAAATCATAGTCCCAGAAAGGGAGAAGGGAGAATAGGGCCTGCTGTTGCCCTTTTTGAATCTTAGCCTATCACTGCATTAACCTATTTCAGAAATTGAAACAAAAACAACTATGCAAACCATCAAAAGCAACCTATTCCAAACAAGGTAAAATGAATCTATGTAACATAAATTAACTCATGAACTGAAGCAAAAACATATAGGTACAAAGAAAGAGGTGTTGGGCAGCTTGGGTTGGGTCCTAACCCAAGAGCTTCAACCCTCCAAAAGAGATCAATGCTGGCTCAAAAACTATTTGATCTCCATTATCAAAAATAAAAGTCACATGACATAAACTGTCCACAAAAAGGAAGCTCGAAAATGAGCTGAACAAGTGCTGCACAAAAGTGCAAAAATTCTACTAATGACTCACTAACCTACTGAGACTCTAAGCCCTTCATTTATACAAATGGAGTCCCCCAACTGTCTTCCTAAATTATTAAATAGTGATTTAATTATTATTATAATAACAAAAATAAGGAAATTTAAATAAATAATGATTTATTTAAATATTCCTAAGGGATTTAGTGAAACGTGACAATGAATAATTATTCAAATAATGGTTTATTCAATATTCCTATAGAAAATTAAGTAAATAATAATTTACCTAATTATCTTCACGAGTTTTTTAATTTAATTTAGAAAATAATTGAATAAAAGTGATTTGCTAAATTATTTTAGGTAGTGAAAGTGATTTTACTATGGTAAAATTAAATCTACATTGTGTATTTCGATCCACATAGTGAGAAATGGCTAGGTGATAACAATCATATTGAATAATAAACCATATTTCTACATATAAATAAATATTCTTAATTCCATTATACTTAGGATTAAATAAATTATTTTAATAAATTTATGAGAAAAATTAAAAAAAAATATCCCTAATTAAATATTGAGAAATAAATATAAATTTAATTTATATTAAGAACCTAATTTATATTTGTATTAGTTCATTATTATAGTTATGATTTTTTATTTATTTTATTTATATTTTAAACTATATTTTACTTATTATAATGAATACAAATATGATCATTTTATTTGAAAACAGATAAATTTATGTAATCAAATTGTTTAATTTTAATAATTTCACTATAAGAAACATAATATTTATAAAATTTAAGTATTTATGGATGATAGAATTATATTTGAAAATGTTGAGTACATTAATTATTATAATTTTCCTACAGTTCAAGAAAATTTGGAAATTTATTTAGAATAAAGACATAATATTAAAAGAGAAAGAAATATTGACACACCATAGAAACATATTAATGTAACAAAATAATTCATAACACTTCCTAAATAAATAGTAAGATTACTGGTTTTCATTAATAACTATTTAGATAACACATATTCTTTAATATTACACTAGTGCAGGCACAATGACACATGTTCAATAAGTGGAAACCCTATGGCTTCGACCCTTATAAAGGGAATACCTAAGTCACCTAATCTATTTTTAATTCAATGATCATCGGGTAGGGGGTGCCCCTAGGATGATAGCCCTTCATAGATTGATCTCCTCTTATCCCTTTTAGAATATTTTTTATCTAGGAGACAATGAGTTATGGCACTAAGGTAGTGGATTTTTTCTCTCTCTAGCTAAAGGGAAGGTCGTTTAGTATGTTATGCTCCAATTAGATGAAAAAATCCTTTCGTACACCCTCGGTTCCTAAGTCGAAGGTTCTCTCTAGATCCTCTTTTATATATACTACAATGTTTAACCTAGAAGATAGTTGCCTGTCATCCTCATTCAAAAGTTTTGAGCATATATTTAATCAAATACAAGAACGAACCACTTGAGGAATCCACATGGATGATAGCAACACAATTATATTATTATAGAAAGAACATTGAATAACTCATGGGATAGATCCCATGAACTAGTTTTTCTTCACTCGGATTTTAATCCAGAAGCATCTTTCAAAAGTGCGCTGACTTGTTTACCTCTAGAAGGTCTTAGAAATTTATGAGAGGAAGTTGATTTCATCAAGGTCATGAAATATTGTAATTTTATTTATTTCCCTAAGATTATCTTGGTTCTATAAAATTCCAATTGTGTAAGTTTGAAAAGAGTGTGTTTTTGCATGCAATGAACAAATATTTGCATTTTATGTAGGATGTTAAGGTAAGTTAGAAATTTATTTGAAATTTTCATGAGCTTAAAGGATAAAAATATATTTGTATAAATTTAGATTATTTATGTATAATTAAAACACCCAAGAATGAAAACATGATAGTGGGAGTAGTGTGAATAGAAGGAATAGTAAGAGTATTAAAGGAATTTGTTATATTATGTAGATTTGGTTTTGATACATTGAATGATATTTCTCTCTGAACTCATACATGAGTTAATAGAGACATATTTTGATGGGTTTTTCTACCATTTTCATTAATTGAGGTCTATTCACTAGACTAGAAACATTTGTATTCATTACTGATGATCCAAAACTCCTTAACGCTGAATTAACATTTGGAAATTAACATAATTAGGTTTTGTTTTTTGATGTTTCATCACCCAGAATAATGAAAATTATTAGGTGCATGTCTTTATTTCCCTAGTGGCTCAATGTCCATTAACCAGAACAATGCTCAGTAGAGATAAGTTTCATTAGTCTGAATTCAATCAACTGAAATGTAACACCCCTCCCTTGTGTGTCAAAATTTGCAAACCTAAGCTAAGAAAATATAGGTGTGACATGTAATATGAAAAGTAAATACAATATGAAATGAGTTAATTAATTAATCACTTGGAAAGCAACACACCAAGAGATGAGTTTCTTGCCAAACCCCATTGAGGAATGGGATAGGATAACTTTTTCTTGATAA
Organism: Pinus tabuliformis; assembly: GCA_031772625.1. NCBI lineage: Eukaryota > Viridiplantae > Streptophyta > Pinopsida > Pinales > Pinaceae > Pinus > Pinus tabuliformis. The sequence goes on from CM062820.1 coordinate 917,341,835, forward strand.
AGCTTCTAGATTTAATTCTAGATAAGCTGAATGGATTGGAGATAAATATCCATTGAGAAAAACATAAAATATTTGCAGGAGAGAAAGGTAAGTTTTTATGAGGAAAAGGCTCATGGGAGAGAAAGGCGAGCTTTTATGAGAAAAGTCTAGGAAAGTGGATAAAACATCCATCTAAAAGAGGGATGCTGCTAGAGGAAACTATATCATGAAAGAGGGTATTAAATACCCATTTCATAGATCAATTGGAAGTAGTTGAACCTCAGCTCGGGGGAATTAGAGGTGATTCATGGTTGGGTGGTGGTGCTACTCTCTCCGAGTGTTGTTCTCTCTCTTCTGATCTAGTCAAAAACATATGCGTGGGATGTTCTCTATGTTGGTTTCTTAGCCTCCATGTTGTAATTTATTTTCATATGAGAGAAAGTTTCCCTAGAAATGGGAATGACTAAATGAATTGCATGTGACAGTTATACATGAACAGTCCTAACTGTGTTAAGGGTTTTATAAGATGATTTTAAATGAATGCATGTGACAAGTAGTCAAAGTTAGATGGAGTAAAGGAACATGATATGTGAGTTTGAGGCATTAATTGATATGTTTTCACCTCTTTTAACTTATGTGTCATCTCGATGGTGAATGAATATACATGAGATAGTAAATATATGTATATATATATATATATATATATATATATATATATATATATAGATATAGATATAGATATGTTACATCGTTTGACATGAAGTAGCTTAAGGTTTAAACTATCTATGCTATGCATTTTCCCTTATGGAGTGATTCCATATACTAAGGATTGTTGTGCCTAAGATATATGTTAGTATTCTTCTGACCATGCTATAGGATTGGGACAATGATAACGTCATTATAATTATGAATTCATTAAGGCTTCTATAAGTCATCTCTCTGAGATGATCATTTACTAATATTTGAGATAGCTATTAAATATAACATTAAGTGATATCTCTTGTTTAAATTTTCATGAGACCTTTGTGCATGCGGAACAATTAGGGGATAAAGCTTCTAATTGCATAATTCGATGGTTCAAGTCATATATGCTATGCATGTCATAAGGGTTGCGTCCAATGAGGCTAGTTTAGCTAGTTAGGCACGTTTAACAAAGGTTGGATTAGTAACATTGTGACTATGTCGTAGGACTATGATCTTGATGGATGGCCATGCTAGCCACAATAGACTTAAGGTAATGCTCCATTAATGCATAGTTTGATTAACAAAAGGATTCCATAGGTTGCATGCCATGATTTTTTCTTCATGCTTAGTGGTTGATCTAAGATATAAGCCGTATAAAAGAGTATAGTTTTATGACTAAAACTTGTTCATGCAATGATGGAGAAATATTACTGTGATGATAGTTAAACTTATCTGTAACTGAGGAAAAATTTTAAAATTAATGGAGCCTAGTACCTGATTTCCCGGATAGGCTCAAGTGGTATGTTACATGAAATAGTGGAAATAATGATATTCAAGTTTTGTTTCTTCTAGTGGTCAGGTGGCCTCACAACATAGTAAATGATTATGGATAGTGATGGGAATTGTGTTATATTTATTGTTAACTTTATCAGATTCCAAAGAGGAAGGAAATTAAGAACTCTTCATTAATAGCCTTATGGCCAATTAGCGAAAGTAAAATATAAGATTTTGAAGACGACTTAATGATCAGTGTTAACTAATGGGACTTTTTGAAAAAGAAAACACTATGCTCCCAACCATGAACTGATCCTTTAGTTCCCCCCGAGCTAAGATAGGCTTGCTAATAAAATCAACAACCCCTTTTGATTCGAAGCTAATGTCTTTTTATACATTTTCTTCCCTAGAAATTTTTTGTTAGCAATGTCTTTCTTTTTGGGGCCGCCAACCTAGTTGCCTAGGCCTTCTTCCCTTTCTTTTTCGAAAAAGGTGTTTGTACCTTTTTCTTTAAAGCCTGCATTTTTCTCATGGAGGACTTTATTCCACCCATACTTAGCATCTTTCTCTAGCTAGGTGATTTTGATGGGTTTTTCTCGCCGATTTCATTAAATCTTATTGATTATTTCCTAGGGATTTTTTTGGAGCTCTTTTCAGGGAAGTTTCATTTTACTCTCATCTATCACGGATGATTTTCCCAAATTTGGAAATAATCCCTTCACTATATAGTCGTTCTTTCCCAAGTTCTTTTCCAACTCTTTTTTTTTTCCATTTATACATAAAACTCATTTATTACAATACTTTGTCATTCATATTCATTCCAATAGATGACAGTTTCCCTGTCATGTGGTTTACAATAATTTAGTCTAAATATAGCAAGGCATTAACATAAAGGGGTAGGGATATTACATTCCAATCATATTTATAGCCACATCCATACTTGACATAAGCTGCTGCTAAACTTCCTATTTCTAATAAGGAAAACTATTAGTCAAGTTGTTTCTTCATGCACTTTTTTTCATTATGTCTAAGTCTATTGCAATAGTCACATTTGATCCTCTTATGTTTTTTGTTTTTGGCACAAAAATTTATAACCCTGACCGAAGCTCAGAGAAAATGCTTCGAGTAACTACTATTGGTTCTTGTGAAAGTTCCAATTAATAATCATTTGCAAAAATATTGGCAATAACTAACTTCACATCATTAATTAAAGTGATACTATTTTGATAGCATGAATTTATCTCTTTACTGTGTTGCCCTTCCCTTGCCACCTACATTCAATGCTTAGGCAAGAACTTGTTGCTCAACAACTTCCCTTGTTAAATGATGGACAAACACCACAATTATAAGGACAAACCACAACAATACAAAAACAACAATAAGCATAGCATATCATATACTCAAGAAACAATTTGTCTTCGCCTATACAAAATTTATAATCATGAAACCTTTTTCGTCTAGTTTATGTTGACTTTAATATCACAATATAATAAAAATGATAAAAATGACATAATACACATGATTTCACATAGTTGTTTTATTTAATAATGTCATAATATTTATGAAATTTCTTTCTCATATTAATATATATTATTTTATCAATTTAATTTTTAAATTAAATTAAACTAAATGTTTTGACATTGTTAAGATTATTTCTATATAGCTAAATTTTACATTATAACAATTAATACAAACATAAAATTTTGCATTATAATAACTAATACTATAGAAAACCATATAGAATAAAAATCCATATTTGTATATTTAAATATATATTCTTAATTCTACTATATTTTCCATTAATGAAATTATTATACTAAATTTATGAAAAATTTAGTATAATAATAAATTTATGGAAAAAAAAATTAAAAAGTTATCCCTCATTAAATATTGAGAAATAAATATAGATTTAATTTATATTAATAAGTTTATAATTTTTTATACTAGTTTATTATTATGGTTATGATTATGGTTATGATTTTTTTTAAGTTATTTTTAAATTTTTTGAAATTAAAATTTATTTATTATACTAAATACAAATATAATAATTTTACTTAAAAATATTTCAATCGATGTATTTAGTTATTTAATTTTAATAATTGCAATATAAGAAACATAATATTTATAAAATTTAAGTGTTTCTGGATAATACAACTATATATCTGAAAGTTATCAATACGTTAATAAAATTTGGAAATTTATTTCGAATAAAGACATAATATTTTAAAAATATCTCAATTTATGTATTTAATTATTTAATTTTAATAATGTCAATATAATAAACATAAAATTTATAAAATTTTAGTATTTATGGACCATAGAATTATATTTGAAAACTCTTAATATATTAATTATTATAATTTTCTTACACATTAATAAAATTTGGAAATTTGTTAGGAATAAAGACATAATATTAATAGAGAATGAAATATTAACACACCATAGACACATGTTAATGTAACAAAATAACTCATAACACTTCCTAAATAAATAATAAGATGAGAGGTATTCATTAATAACTAGTGAGATAAAAGATATTCTTTAATATTACACGAGAGGATGCACTCTAACACAAGTTGAATGAGTGGAAGCCCTATGGTTTCAGAACGTAGAGAAGGGAATACATGAGGAACCTCATATATTTTTCATTCAATTATTATCGGGTAGGGAGTGCCCCTAAGATGTTAGTCCTCCATAGATTCATCTCCTTTTATCCCTTTTAGATTATTTTTTTTATCTAGGAGATAATGAGTTATGGCACTAAGGCATCAAATGTTTTCTCTCTCTAACTACATGGAAGGTCATTTATGCTATGCTGCAATTTGATGAACAAAGGTCTCCATACGCCCTCAAGACCTAAGTTGCAGGTTCTCTCTCCATCCTCTTTTATATATAATATAATGTTTAACCTACAATAATGTGGCCTATCATCTTCATTCAAAATTTTTGAGCATATATTAATAAAATCGAAGAATTAATGACTTGAGGAATCCACATGGATGATAGCAACACAAATATTTGATTATGGAAAGAATATTGAATTACTCATGGGATAGATCCCATGAACTAGTTTTCCTTCAATCATATTTTAATGCACAAGCATCTTCCAAAAGCGAGCTCGGTGGCTTACCTCTAGAACGTCTTAGAAATTTATGAGGGGAAGTTTGTTTCTTCAAGGTCATTAAATCTTGTAATTTTGTTTATTTTCAGAAGATTGACTTGGTGCTATAAAATTCCAATTTTTTTTAAAGAGTCTTTTTTTTTGCATGCAATGAACAGGTATTTGCATTCTATCTAGCATGTTAAGGTAAGTTAGAAATTTATTTGAAATTTTCTTGAGTTTAAAGGATTCAAATATATTTGTATAAACTTGGATTATCTATGTATAATTAAACCACATATGCATGTTTTGTTAAGGTAAGTTAGAAATTTATTTGAAATTTTCTTGAGTTTAAAGGATTCAAATATATTTGTATAAACTTGGACTATCTATGTATAATTAAACCACATATGCATGAAAACATGATAGTGGGAGTAATGTGAATAGAAGGAATATTACAAGTATTAAAGGAAATTGTTATATTGTTTAGATTTGGTTTTTGAATGATATTTCTCATTGAACTCGATACTCTTAATTATGTTATATATTATTTATCTATATGTCCATGTTGTATTCATTCTAGTATGTGGTGGAATAGGTAATTTACAAACAAAATTGCAAGGATCAAATAGTGACTCTAATAAGAGGTTAATACATTTTAGGCCTCTTTGCAAATTAAGCTTGGAAAAACTACTACATTTAGTGGGTTACATTTTAATTAGCTAGCCTTAGCCCAAAGGGAAGATAGTCATATTGACCTGATGCATTCTGGTGACATTATGCCTCATACCTAAATTAATAGAGACATATTCTGATAGGTTTTGTTACCATTTTAATTAATTAAGGTTTATTCAATATACTAGAAACCTTTATTATTCATTCCTCATGATCCTAAACTCCTTAATGCTCAATTAACATGTGGAACTTAAAGTAATTAGGTTTTCTTTGTTAATGTTTCATCAACCAAAAAAATGAAAAGCGCTATGTCCATATGTCCATGTATTTATTTCCCCAGTGGCATGCACATAGCAATGTTTAGTAGAGCTAAGTTTAGTAGTCGGAATTCAATCAACTAAAATAGTGGAAATAATGATATTCAACTTATCTTTCCTCTAGTGGTCCGGTGGCCCCACGACGTAGTAGATAATTATGGAAAGTGACAGGAAATAGGCCCCGTGACGTAGTAAATGATTATGGAAAGTGATGAGAAATTTTATTTTGTTAATTGACAACTAGATCAGATTCCAAAGAGGAAAGAAAATAAGAACTCTTGATTAGTAGCCTTATGGACAATTAACAAAGGTAAAAGATAGTATTTGTAAGACGAATTAATGATCAATATTAACTAATGAGAATTTTTAGAATTTGCAGAGCTATATATGAATTCTATAAAAAAGGAAAATTTTAAATCACAAGTAGAGGAGACAGAGAGGAAGGGTCCAGTAAGGGATTAAGGAAGTCTGGTTGTGCCCCACTTGCACCATTTTGCATTGCACTATTTTGTTGTCTCGTATTTCTCTAGTGCGGCTTTGACATGAAAGTTGAAAATTTTTCTACTTGGATATTGTTGTATATTCCACAATCTATGGGGATTTCTAAGATTTAGATTATGGGTGATTATGAGGTGGTAATTGAATGTGCTTGATGTAAAAATAACATTGGGGTGGTTAGCCTCCAATCCATGCTCAACTCAAAATCTAGAGACCATATGAAATTTCAAGTGGAGTCTTTTCACCGTATTGTAAGAAAAATCAACAATGGAACTCATAAGCTCTCCAAAGAGGCACTCACTCTAGTTTCTCTAGGGTCCTCTGAAAGTCGTGTTAAAAGATATGACCTTCCACTTTTAAATCCATGAGTGACTAACTAATATTGTAATTTTTATGCATTTTAGCTTTTCGGTTTTTTGGGACATAGTTTTAAGTAGAATGGTAAGAAAGAATAATAATTTTTTAAATTATATATTTGGGAAATGGAGATGATATTTACAAGTCTGAGTCCAAATGGTTCTACTACAATACTATTGGAATGATCCTCTTACTAACACTAACAAACATGAAATATTATTTTTTTTTACCTTTTAAAATATGAAATATTAAAATTAACAAATAAGATAATCAATCTCAAAATTGATTAAACAGATTGCTTTAAAGATTTATAAACACATATGTATATATATTGTTGAAAAATAGAAAGTGTTTTTTCAAATATCTAAACAAGAATGATCTAAATCTAACTAATTTAAAATAATCAACCTTAACCATTAAAACTTTTATTGAGATTTCTAAATAATAAAAAATACACTATCTAAAATTCAATCTTATGAATTGTGAAGATTAGATTAATCTAAAATCTAATAAAAATTAATTTTTCATTTTTAAAATGTTATAAAACTTGTGAAAACTTTTCGAAAATATTATAATATATTATAATTAAATATATAACTTTAATTGAAATTTCTCTATTATATATATTAGAGAAATTTGAATGAGTTAAATGAAAATTAAATATTTAATATAAATTATAAGATAAATAAATTTATTGTAAATTTCAAATAATTAATTTAATATATATATATATATATAATTTATAATTCTCAAGGAAATTTTGAAATGATCTTTTGCGATGTTTCAGTTGTTGAAATGACGAATATGTAAAATAAAAAATAAAAAAGCGTGAATGATGTAAGTAACAATGGGCCACCTTTTTGGCTGGTGTCAGGTCAGCTTTTGGACGCCGCCTTACAATTGGAATGTTAAGTGCCGTGGCTGCATCTATAACCTCACCCCAAAAGGTATACTTGGGCAGGCCGATCGCATTGCCACTCGAAATCGAGGAAGATTCCATAGCTGGCACCCTAGTAATGTCCATCGTTCCAACCAGAAAAGTTCAACTAAAGCCAGCCATCTCACCGAAAACATCAGGACCGTAGATAAAGAATGCCTCATTTCTTATTACATTTTGCCCCCACAAATCCTTCCTCTTAATGGCGTAATAACTAGTCTCACAGCCGATGGATGCATAGCTACTACTTACTCAGATGGACCAAAATTGGACTTTACCCAATACTCAGATGGACCAAAATTCGATTTCACCCAATACTGAAAATTCTTTCGAAGGCGGAGCGTACAGCGTGCTGTTGTCGTGGGGAACTGCAATCATAACTGCCATCAATATATCACTTTATCTTTTCGTATATCATCGCTACGGAATTCCGTTTCTTCTTCGTGTATTATGGTCGTTTATTAACGTTTTGTCACTTGCATGTTTATTTGTATGTTGTCGCTATGGAAATTGGTGCTGTCGGCCGTCAAACCACCCAAGTGAACCACGAAGATGGGCTAGCGATCGGCCTTCAAACCACCCAATTCAAAGAACCAATTTCAACCACGACGGCCCTGTGATTGGGATCGAGGAAGACACGTTGGATTTGTTCCCCAAGATGTTATATTCCGACAAAATCTGCCAATCGTTCAAATCTGCAGAAGGAAAGGAATTAGATGAAGCAGAGGATAACACGTGTTGCTCGATTTGCCTCAGCGATTACAAGGGATCGGAGGTCGTGAAGATGATCCCTGATTGCGGTCACATGTTCCACATTGACTGCATCGACAAATGGCTTCGCCAGCATGCAACATGCCCCATCTGCCGAACTTCTCTTCCTTCCGGGAGCGCCATTTCCCTCGCGTAAGCAGTTGTCCGGTATGAGGGTGAGGTTGTACTATAACAAAACCCAAAAGACTGTTGTTTCATAAAAATTCTTTGTGCTTGTCTGTGTTTCCATATTACATAGATATCTCATAATTCATAACACGAACACACGGAGCCGTGATTTATGTAAACTTAGATGGACGTAAATTTTTAGGAACTCTTTTCCCTCAAAAGTTGTTATTTCAGACATCTTAGGTTTTGCTAATGGTAAATTGCATGGTGCTTACATGTTTTCTTCATTAACTTACAAAGAAAGTGGTTTTCTTGTTCTGTGTAGAGTAGAGTATCTACGGGAGCAAGAAGCAAACTGAACGAAAGAGCCAATGAAAAATATGCATGTCTTGTCGTTCTCTCCCTGTACTAAATTCGGAAGAATCTACGGTCACTTTGCTAATCCCGTGGCTGGACTGGATAGCAGAAATTTAACGGGGCTGGTTATACTGTAGTCAATCAATATGTTACTCCATCAGATTACTTCATTTTGATTGGGTTCATGTTATCGATGAATTTTGATGCCCACAGACGTTCCATATTTCAGAATTTATCATCCATTCTTTTTGCCTTTTACCCTAGTTTATTTTATTCCTGTTTCTTTGGGTTTTATGTATTTCTCTATTCAGTTGTATATAAGGCTGGTTACCAACAAGGATCTTTTATCACCAATAAGTTTCCTGAAGACAGCAGCCAGCAAGTATAGAGAAGGAACTTCCGTAGTCTACCGATCTACTCGACTTACATTGGTGGGAGCAGTAGATTGTTGTGACGGGCTTGCCTCTGTGCTTCACTGTCTCATTTTTAGGCCTCCAAAATGGTCTCGGGAAATTTTGTTGTATAGCTTCACATTTCTTTAATTTATCCCAAAATAGATGATATGAACAAATATCAATTCATATTCTGTATTTCAAAGAGTTTATAATGAGGATCATCAAATGATTTGGCAGTTTTTTCTTACTTGATTGCTTGGCCCAACACATTACAAAGACCCATTAAGGCTAGCTTGGATTCTATTGTTGCTTGGACATGGTTTTCCCTTCTGTTGATTGAGCCTCATGTGATTGGGTTCAAATGTGGTTAAGCTATTGCTTCTTGGACATGGTTTTCCCTTTTATTGATTCAGCGTCATGTGATTGAGTATAAATGTGCTACCAACACTAATAAGTATAAAAATATATAAAAATAAATGTTTACAAAAAAATTAACCATAAGATAATCAACTCCAAAAATTATTAAAGATGATGTTTTAAATCATTTTAGAAATTATATCGGTGAGCATTGAGATCCATAAAGTAATGCAAATGTGTTTCTTCTCTCTTCCACACCCTTAGTTAGGCATCTGTTTAAGTGTAGGAGGATTGTATAAACTTGATGTGAGAAGTGTGTCACATTAAGTGTTGGCATCATTAGCCGTGTCTGCAAAGAATCTATGGCATCAGAGGATTGGGCATATAAACTTTATTAACCTACTAATTCTTCAGAAAAAATGTATGGTGAATGGTCTTCCTTTTTTAAAGAGTATGCATTTTGACTCTGACGCATGTGCCCTCGGTCAATTACATAGAGATGCATTTCTTGCTATTGTTGATAGGAAGTAGAGGGATATATTTGAACTTGTACACACTTATCTATGTGGGACAATGCAGATAAGGTCATTAGGAGGGGCCTACTATTTTCTTATTTTTGATGATGAATGTACAAGGTTCAAGGGTGTACTTCGTCACGCAGAAAAGTCATGCTTTTGAATATTTCAAGCAATTCAGAAGTATGATTGAGAAGCAAACAAGAAAGTTCATCAAAATTATTCGCTTAGACCAAGGTGGAGAATTTAAGAACGATGACTTCATCAAATACTACAAAAAACACAAAATACAATAGCAATTCACAACACCTTATACTCCTGAGGAAAAGGGGGCTGCGGAAAGGAAAAAAAGAACCCTCATGGTGTGTGCCTATAGTATGTTGTTGAAAGGTAAGAATTTGACCAATGGTTTTTGGGAAGAAGCTATAAATATTGTAGTGTATCTTAATAATAGGATTCCTATTAAGTGTTTTGGATTATAAAACTGATTTCGAAGCATTGTTTAGCTTCAAGCCTCCAGTAAGTCATCTTAGAGTCTTTGGATGTAAGGCTTTTGCTCACGTCCCGAAAGAAGGTAAGAAGAAGTTAGATTCAAAAGAAGGTAAGTGTACTTTTGTTGGACACTGCAGTAAATTTAAGCCTTATAAGTTCTATAATCCTTCTACTCACAAGGTGTTTCCAACCAAAGATGTGGTATTCCACGAACAGGTTGACGACGGGAACCTTGTTCATAGTGATGAAGAATGGCATGTGCCTTTACTATTAGAAAAAGGTGATGAAATAGCGGTGGGTGAGAAACAACAACAACAACAACAGTAGGAGAAAGGTTTGAAACCAATCCATAGATAGGAGATCAAAACAGGTTTGAAGCCACTCCACCACTCAAAAGATCTGGTAGGAAAACTCAATTTCCAACAAGATATAGGGAGAATTCTTTGAGGACTAGTATGTTAAGTTTTGTTGAACCCTCGAGTTATAAAGAAGCTAGGCAATATAGTGTTCACATGTCTAGGGAAGTTAGAACAGTTGCCTAAGAAGTAGGAACAAATTCCTAATATAAGGCTCTAGTGAACCGAATCTCTCCAGATTTACATATTCTCCATTATCTTCAACACACCCCCTTAATTGATAAAGGGATTCACAAGTATTTCTAACATTTCCCTAAACAAATCAAACTTGATTCTACCAAGAAGCTTAGTGAAAATATCAACGACATTGTCACATGTATTACAATAGTCAATATGGATTTCCTTTGACTGAACTTTCTCCATGACAAAATGAAACTGTGTATCAATGTGCTTTTTGTTTTTATGAAATAATGGATTATTTGCAAGTTTGATAGATCTCTGGTTGTCACATTTGATAACTGTTGCAACCTTCTATTCTTTTCCAGCATCATGGAGAAGTCTCCTCAACCAAACTGCTTCACAAGTTGCTGCACACATCGCTTGATAGTCAACTTCTGATGAAGACAAGGATAATGTGTTATACATTTTGTTGCTCCATGTAATGACCCCGGACCCAATGCTAAATGCATAGCCTATTACAGATTGTTTATCATCTACATTTCCAGCCTAATCAGAGTCAGAAAAGCATGTCAATCTAACATCAAATGAATCAGTATAAATAATACCAAAGTCTAAGGTTTCTTACAGATACCTTAAGACACCTTTCGCTGCAACCCAATGACACTCAAGCAGCTTTGACATGAATGTGCTCAATACACTGGCTACATAAGCCAAATATGACCTTGTTGTAGTAAACTAGATTAGATTCCCAACCAGTTGACTATACAATGTTGCATCTACCTCCTCAAAACCGTCGACATGAACACCGAAAAGGAAACCACCATCTTCACATTTTTTGTAAATTTCTCCATCGTCGAAGAGAAATAAATAATAGGGAGATCACACTCCCTCATAATCATCTCACTGCGGGCCACCTATCAATTCTTACTTCAGATCTCTCTTTCACAATATTAGGGGCATAAAGACTTTCAGGCTACAACAATTTCTCAACACCTTTGTACCGAGGCAACAATAGCTCCAACGATTGAATTCCATGCTAAAAGAAAGAATTGAATGTTGTGATTTCCATAGAATACCCACTCTGCAAACTCAACGAAGCTACCCACTTCGGCCTTGATGCCACCACCTTCGAATTTTGTGTTGATCCTTGAGGCAGATCTGCTTCAGCATTACCTCTACAGCCACACACCTCGACCTGAAGCCATTCGAGCCTCCACGCTTGCACTATGTGGACCCATGTTGATCCAGGCTTATCCATGATTCTTCTTCACAAATCCCAGCAGCCAACTCACTTTTGAACTAGCACTTCCAAATCTTCAATTATGCATTCTCCAAGACCTTGATAGGGTCCCCCTCCACAACTAATGTAGTTGCCCCATCGACAAGGATGGCCTGGTCGTCGAGGCTGCCTAGTGGATTTCATTCGGCTCTATGAACATCACTGTTGTTATTTTTCTCTATTCAACAAGGATTCCATATCTTGCATTTTCTCTGCGAGAACCTTCGTGATTCTCAGCACCATCCTGCCTGTAAATCAGCCCTACTGGTATAGCATCTCAATAGGAAAAACCAAGTGCACATTGTTGCACACAACTCTCCACTTCAAGTTGTCGCTTACAATGGGTCTTCTTGTTGCACACAAATCTTCACCTTTTGTTAAACTAACATCAATTGGCTACGCTAGCATCTTCACTTTTCTACTCCTCTACCTATGTAATGTGGTTTCCTTGTATCTGATTGCAATTTGAACTAGCAACAGAAAAGTCGATAGTGTGAAAGACTAGCTAGTGCAGCAGATTGATGAGGCGGATCACAGTAGAAAGGAAATTGGCATGTACATGATAGAGGAGCATGGAAATCTAGATCAGATTAGAGGGTAGGGTTATGAATGATAACATCATGTTGCGAAATGGGGAAGTTAGTACTACCCATGGCATTCATGAGCCATTCTAGCATTTCCTCCATTAAATCTAAGTCATGAGAAATGCAAGAAGAATGAGAAGGTGGATTAAGAATTTGTTTTGAAGATTTCCCAACTTCACGATCACCACATGGAGGCATACAGATTGGTACTAGAAAAGGAGAAGGACAAACAACAAAAGGAATAGTAGGTTCCTTCTCTTAAATTAGAGGTGTCTCATGAATCACATGAGTTTTGGAGGTAGGAAACTTAGGGGGTTCAAGTTGCCCATGTAAAGAGATAAGAACCAAGTGCTCAAACTCTTGTTTCAAGAAATCTCAATTCATGCCTTCTTCAAAAAAGTCACAACAAAATTGAAGGAATTGATAAAAAAAATACTCAATTGATTCATAAGGATTCATTCTTAAGAGATTGGTTCTTTTGTAAGCATCTCGATAATTATACATATCAAAGGCTTGATGAAGGTTCCTTAGGAAATGACGAAGGGAATGGATGGAAGTAGGTGGAAAGGTATGATACCATTGAGTAAAATGACCTTCAAGGGTGAGGAAGAAAAGTACACAAGAAAACTCTTCATCATTGGTTCCGTAAGATTCACAAAATTTAGGAAAATCACAAATATGCTTGGTTATGGATGTTCCAACCTCACCATCAAACTTTAACTTGGAAAAGTGATAGAGAGGCTCATCAAGGATTGAGCATGGAAAAAGGAAAAAAATAGAGAAACACACATGGAGTAAGATTTTAGTATGAGTCATTTTAGATAAGGGGTTCAAACCAGATTCAGCAAGCTCAACTTGTCATCTGGCCCTCCTCCTAGGAAGACTGTTGATGGTGCAGAACTATGTCAACCAAGTGGTTTCCCTTATGTAAAGTCTAAACTAGACCTCACACTGTTTGGAGTACGAGCCCCATCTGGAATATTGGCCTAGTTTCCATGTTTCTTTATGGATATGGCTTGGCTCTAATTGTCGGCAAGAGAGAGGAGTGTAAATGCACCTTCGAAAAGAAAGGGGGGTGTTCCTGGTGAGTGTTTGATCATATGTGTGTCAAATTTATTTCACTGCGTAGGGGAGGAAAAGTGAGCCTCTAAGAGGGACATAATAGTGCCACCATAATAGAGACACATAGGAACAAGAATGGTTCGTAAAACATCAATGGGAATAGTCCACAAAGATGTGTCATGCATTGAAAGAAATATATCGAGGAAGATTTGTCTAATATCCAATGACATAATCCACGAGGATGCAGCAATGTTAATAGAAATTACAACACATTCTCAATACGATAGTACCAAAATAACCAAAATAGTCTAACTAATTTAGCATAGATGAAAGAAAACATCAATTACAAACATTCACAAAATAGTCTTAAAAATATCAATAATCCATGCATGAACATTGTGTTGGCCCATAGAGCTTCTCATATGACATAAAATTTCCAAAACACCTATATATAATGAACATCACTAGCTCCAATAGTGGAACGTTGGAGTCACTCATTTCTCCTCAAAAGAACTTATCTACCTCTCTAATGCCTTATGGGAGGAGCCAAGGTGAAAAGTCCTTTGCTCATAGAATGAGGGGGTATATATAACCAAGGGTGGCTCTTTGATTACCCTGTAGAATGTTTGAATTCCTATTAATTTTCAAATTAGATGACTCTTTACATTCTATGTGTATCCTTTGGACTTCCACTTTACAATACATTTTGTATACGATATACATGATCCACAATAGTAAGGTGGCATATGACCACTCATGACATCATGACATGACATGACACTGCTAACATGCACTACTTGATGATGTGGCAATTTCAGTGCACTCCTACTACTAAGTGTTGGATGTCCTCAGGGAGATTCTTTTCTTTCCACATGTACATGGCTTGGTGATGAAGAATATCCAATGACCTCAAGTCTTAAATAGTGGTTGTAAACTAATGTCCATTTGCTTTCTCTTGATCAATCAACTTGTAAGTTCAGCTGCGAGAGATTCATTGACCCTGCTTCCCTCCTTCTTCTCCTTCTTCATCATCTTATCATCACATGACAGGGTACATGCTCCTACAATTCCCCCATGATGAGATAACATCAAACCAAATCCCCCTAGTCTAAGATGATGCATTCCAATCCACCAACTAAGCACATAAAAAGTGACAAGATATGACGAGGGACTCAGTAACAACTTGTAAGTTTAGAAAAAAGATATTTTTTTAGCATGCTTCCCTCATTCTTCTCCTTCTTCATCATATTGTCATGACATAATAGGGTACATGTTCCTGCAATTCACTCATGACGAGACGACATCAATCCAAAAACCCCCGGTCTAAGATGATGCATTCTCATCAACCAATTGAGCATGAAACAAGTGAAAGGCTGGGAAGAGGGACTAAGTGACTACTCAGTATGAAATTCTAGCAGCTAGGGGAAAATTTTTAACC
This sequence comes from Pinus tabuliformis, assembly GCA_031772625.1. Lineage (NCBI taxonomy): Eukaryota > Viridiplantae > Streptophyta > Pinopsida > Pinales > Pinaceae > Pinus > Pinus tabuliformis. The sequence continues at coordinate 917,357,050 of CM062820.1, forward strand.
TTGATACTACGTTGTGCAGTTCAGGTAGGTCTTAGGGACAAGACTATGCAGTTTCCAGAACCAGTGGGAGAGGTTGAAGGGATGGGCACTATGAGATGTCACTACATAGTTATGGGCGTGAAGAGAGGATGATTTGTTGTGGTGATGCACATTTCAAGGGCTCAGGAAATGAGCTTAAGGCTTTAGGTTACAATGTGAGTAGTTTTGGCTGGGCTGCGGGACAAGACTGCATAGTTTTGGAAGGCACTGATAAAGGCTGAGGGAATCAAAAATCAAAGGACACAATGTGCCATTTTGGGAGACAAGCGAGCCAATTCTACTGTAGAGCTACACAACTCAAGGACTTAGGGATGATCTTTAGGCTTGTGATTTTGCAGTGGGTAGTGGAGATAGGGCTGTGAGGAGTGGCTGCACAATTCTAGAGGTGAAGGTCAGGTCTTGGGTACAAAAACTATGTAGTGCAATAGTCCTGAGAGGCAGAAATTGCAAATTGAGCAGTGCCAAGAAGAAATCTCATAGGTAGAGGACTGAGACTATCTAGTGGGCAACTCAAGGGAGGCCCAGTGCAGTTAGGTTTCCTTGTCTAGAAATTTTTCTAAAAATGGCTAAGTGTGGGATCAGTATGCTCAGTGTGAATGGTGTTGAACTTTGACTCTGATCACACACCAAATATTTTACGACATGACAACATAGATCATCTGAACACATGAACAAAGAATTTACCTCTATGCAACTACTTTACGAGAAATTACGACAAGTGCGACACAAAAGATGTACTTTGCGATGACCATGATGACACTTGTGAAGCAATGCTTAAAAATTTCTAAATGAGTGTGGCAAGGACTTACAAGGTTAGAAAATATCATTTGCATAAATATGACCTCTTAGAACCATCTAAACATGCTTATACACAAGATACAACAACCAACATGGTAGAAGACGACATTTTTCCCATCTTGCAAAAGGGAACACAAGACTCTAAGAAAGAAATTAAATGAGTTTTAAAGTTTGCAACAATGACCAAAAAGATAAAGTAGGGCTTTGAATTGGGTATAGGCCAAAATTTTCGAGAGTCTTGTAGCAGCTACAACAACTACATAAAAGTTTACAATATAATAACTAATACTACAAAAAATCATTGTTATTGTGAAAAATCATGGAAGGTGTACAAAAATACTTCGCTTAAGTAACTAAGTGACAAGTGACCCTAATAATAAGTTGATGGTCAAATCATATGGAAAATTCTTGGAACAACATGGCTGGAAGAAACCCTAGCAATCCAACCGCAGCCCCCATGCCGCTGGCCGCTCTTGGCTCTCTGCCTTCGGCAGCTTTCGGGCTTCGGCTTGGCCTGGAGAATAAGAGTAAAGAATGCTTTAACCACGGATTGCAGGTCCCCCCAAGGATCTACAACAGATTTGCCGCCGCCTCCAGGCCTTCGATCGCTCTCAGCCCCCGACCCTCAGCCGTTCTCGGGTCTTGCTCGACCTCGCAAATGATGGTGATATGCGCTACAGTTCTGGATCGAGGGTTTTCTCAGACATCAGTGAACGGCTCGCCCTCCAGTCTCCTCTGCATGCCCCCAGCATTATTAACTTCTCTGCTTGGGACTTTGGGGCTGCCAGCTCTTGGCCCTCGAATACTGCTTCACGCACCTGCCGCCCCCTTCAGTTTGAATTCGCATCAGACAAAGGCGAACTTGCAGATTTCTTTTCTGGTTCTCCTCAGGCGGGGATTCTTAGAAGAACACATTCCACTCTGGAAGAACACGCGGCTTCTCAAATCTGCAGGGGAATGCGAATATCTGACCTCTCTGCCTCATATCAGATCCAAATCAAGCTCATCTCAGGCAAAACCCGGCTACAGTGGGTGAGCTCATCGGATTTAGTTCAGAACCTCAAACATACACTGGAACTCAAGCTGGGGATTCCATCTGCAGCTCAACGACTCCTACACGAAGGTAAACAACTCGAGGATCTCTACCCCCTTTCTTTTTACATCATTAAGAGAAATTCCTCCATTATTCTTGCCCTTCGTTTGAGAGAGGGAGCTGCAGGACAGTCTTCTTCAGCCAAGGCATTTTCATACAAAGATGCTATCCATGCACATAAGCAGGAGAAATCAGTGCCACCAGCACAGGCTCCCAAACCTTTTCTGGTGGACAAACTGGAGGAAACCCCCTCCATTGAAATAACGCACCCAACGCTGGATGAGAAAACCCAACAGTTTGCAGAGCATGGCATCATTTGCAGGTTCAATGGGCTATGGCCACGCACAGCAGATCTCTACCAGTGGATTCACTCTAAATGGACCAATAATTGTAAGGTTTTGTTATGCTCAAAGGGCTTTTTCATCACAGTGTTTGCTTTTGAGGAGGACTACCAAAAGGCCTTAAAAGCAGGACCATGGTTTTGGGGCTCAGCAGGTTTATTCCTCACCCCTTGGTTCCCAGACTTCGATCCATCTACAGCAATCATCACCAAGCTCCCCATCTGGGTCAGACTTCCTAATCTCCCGGTGAATCTATGGCACTTCGCTGTATTCCAAGGGATCGGCAACTCTCTAGGCCACCTCCTAGACACAGACAATTCTAGAGGGCAAAAGGGTTTATATACCTATGCCAAAATCTGTGCAGAAATAGACATAAGCAAAGGTCTCCCTGACAAGATCAATATCAAAATTGGAGACTTTCATTGGACTCAGAACCTGGATTACGAGAACACAGCTTTCCGATGCCGCAACTGCCACCACACAGGGCATCTACAGAGCTCTTGTCCTTCAATACCCGCCCAAAAGAAGAAAGCCAAGAAGAAATCCAAAAGCTGGAAGCCGCATGACCCTCCGCCCATGGACGATTTTGATTTCAGCTCAGATGAAGAGGAGGAGAATGAGGAAGGAGAGGCAGCAATGAGGGCACAGAATCCGCCCTCGGCTGAGCCTGAAAATTTGTCAGTCCAGCCAATTTCCCAGAAAAGAAATCATGAATCCTCTACCTCGGATTCAGACAAGGAAGTCTCTCAGTCTGCCCAGCTCAGTTTGCAAATCATGCCAGCTCAGCAGTCCCCTCCTGAATGGGTCAAAGTTGGCAAAAAGAAAGGGAAAAAATGCCGCATAGCTGACTCTTCCCATGTTGGGTAGAATCCTATGCTTGGCTTCTGCTACTCTATTCTTCCAGTTACATCTTGCTATGTTCTTCTCTCTTCTCTCTTCTTCTAGGAGCCGAGGTGGATAGCACATCCTTTCTGGCTGCCTAGGTTCTTGCTTCTCTTGGATGTAATTTCTGGTTGTACTATATATTTTCTTAATAGACTTAGTTTTTACCGAGAAAAAAAAACAATAAGTTGATGGTCATTTCCATCTTAAATCTGAAACACAAATAAAAAACCTACAGTAAAAGAAGATATAATCCAAAACAGGAAGGAGTAATATAAAGTATCGAGTATCATAACCCAATTGGAAAGACAATTTTAAATGATAAATATTTTATTGATAACACCTGATGAATGAGATGTACAGATTGCTCTATAACTCCCCCTTTGCCGGATGGGTCCTTTGATATCCTTGATGCTTCATAAATTGATTCTCCCTCTCAATGTGTGAAAATCTCAAACAAAAATGAAGAAGTCAAAATAGGAGATAAAAAAAAAACGATAATGTTAACAATTATTATGATCATGGTGAAGAATGAATGAAAAAACCTATTTTATATAGCAATGTATGGAGTTAATCTCAAAAACAGAGAATAATAAATTATTATTGACCAAATTAAGATCTAACTACTTGGAATACTTTATTATATTTTTTGGAAAGGTAAAAAATATTTAAAATGGTTAAATACATTTATTTAGAAATAACTAACAAATAAAATGATTTATTAATTATTTTGCGAGAAACAAGAAAGGTGTGAAATCAAATTAACTATTAAATAGTGATCTAATAATTATTCAAATAACATAAATAAGGAAATTTAAATAAATAATGATTTATTTAAATATTCCTAGGGATTTAGTCAAATGTGACAATGAATAATTATCTAAATAATGATTTAGTAATTATTCCTACAGAAAATTGAATAAATAATGATTTATCTAATTATTCTCATCGGTTTTTTTATTTAATTTAGAAAGTAATTTAATAAAAATGGTTTACTAAATTATTTTCCACAGTGAAAGTGATTTTACTTTGGTAAAATTAAATCTACATGGTGTGTTTCGATCCAACTAGTGAGAAATGGCTAAGTGATCATTTTTTGGTGATAACAATCATATTGAATAAAAAGCCATATTTTTACATTTAAATAAAGATTCTTAATTCCAATATACTTACTATTAAATAAATTATTATAATAAATTTATGAAAAAAAAAAAACATCACTTATTAAATATTGAGAAATAAATATAGATTTAATTTATATTAACGAGCTATTTTTTTTGTATTAGTTCATTATTATGGTTATGATTTATTTATTTGTTAAGAAAAAAATTAAACCACATTTTGTTTATTATAATGAATACGAATATAATAATTTTATTTCAAAATATATAAATTTATGTAATTAATTGTTTGATTTTAGTAATTTCAATATAAGAAACATAATATTTATAAAATTTAAGTATTTATGGATGATAGAATTATATTTGGAAACAATAAGTGCATTAATTATTACAATTTTGCTACACATTAATAAAATTTGGAAATTTATTTAGAATAAAGGCATAATATTAATAGAGAAATAAATATTGACACACAATAGAAACATATTAATGTAGCAAAATAATTCATAACACTTCCTAAATAAATACTAAGATTAGTGGTATTCATTAATAACTATTGAGATAGGACATATTATTTAACATTATAGTAGCACAAGCATGATGACACAGGTTGAATAAGTGGAAACCCTATGGCTTCGACTGATATACAAGGTAATACTTGAGCAACCTCATCTATTTTTCATTCAATGATCATTGGGTAGGGGGTACCCCTAGGATGCTATTCCTTCATAGATTGATCTCCTTTTATCCCTTTTAGATTATTTTTTATTGAGGAGAAAATGAGTTATGGCACTAATGCAGTGAATTTTTTCTCTCCCTAACTAGAGGTAATGTCGTTTAGTATGTTATGCTCCAATTGGATGAACAAACCCCTTCATACACCCTCGATTCCTAAGTTGAATTTTCGCTCTACATTGTATTTTATATATAGTATAATCTTTAACCTAGAAGATTGTGGCCTATCATCCTCATTCGAATGTTTTGAGCATATATTTAATCAAATAGAGGAAAGAACCACTTGAGGAAGTGACATGGATGATAGCAACACAAATATCTTATTATATAAATAATATTGAAGAACTCATGGGATAGATCCCATGAACTAGTTTTCCTTCACTCGGATTTTAATGCACGAGCATATTTCAAAAGTGTGCTCAGTTGTTTACCTCTAGAAGGTCTTATATATTTATGAGAGGAATTTGATTTCCTCAAGGTCATGAAATCTTGTAATTTTATTTGTTTTCCTAATATTATCTTGGTTCTATAAAATTCCAATTGTCTAAGTTTGAAAAGAGTGTTTTTGCATGCAATGAACAAATATTAGCATTTTATGTAGGATGTTAAGATAAGTTAGAAATTTATTTGAAATATTCCTGAGTTCAAAGGATACAGATATGTTTTTATAAAATTAAATTATTTATCTATAATTAAAACACCTAGGAATGAAAACATGATAGTGGGAGTAGTGTGAATAGAAGGAATAGTAAAACTATTAAATGAATTTGTTATATTGATTATATTTGGTTTTTATACAGCGAATGATATTTCTCTCTGAACTCGATACTCTCAATTATGTTATCTATTATTTATCCATATTTCCATGTGTTCATTCTGGTATGTCATGTAATAGGTAATTTATAAAATCAATTGCAGAAGGATTGAATAATGAATCTTATAGGATGTTAATACATTCTAGGCCTATTTACAATCTAAGCTTGGAAAAACTGCTACTTTTAGGGGGTTACATTTTAGCTAGCTATCCCTAGCCAAAAGGGAAAATATTCATATTGATGTGATACATTTTGGTGGCCTTATACCTCATGCATTAGTTAACAGAGACATATTTTGATGGGTTTTGTTAGCATTTTCATTAACTGAGGTTTGTTCAGTAGATTAGAACATTTTTTTATTCATTCCTAATGATCCTAAACTCCTTAATGCTCAATTGACATATGGCACTTAACATAATTAGGTTTTATTTGTTGATGCTTAATCACCCAAAAAAATTAAAAGTATTAGATGCATGTGTTTATTTCCCTAGTGGCTCGATGTCCATTAACCAAAACAATGTTCAGTAGATCTAAGTTTCGTTATTTGACATTAAATCAGTTGAAATAATGGAAATAATAATACTCAAGTTTTTTTTCTTGTAGTGGTTAGGTGGCCTCATGATGTAGTAAATGATTATGGAATGTGATGGAAAATTGTGTTGTGTTAATTTATAATGATTCCAAAGAGGAAGGAAAATAAGAACTCTTAAATAGTAGCCTTCTGACAAATTAACAAAAGTAAAATACAAGATTTGGAAGACGAGTTAATGATCAATATTAACTAATGGGACTTTTTGAAAAAGTAAACACTATCCTCCCAACCATGAACTGATCCTCTAGTTTCCTCAAGCTAAGATAGGCTTGCCAATGGAATCAACCACGCCTTTTGATTCCCAACTAATTTCTTTTTATACATTTTCTTCCCTAGAAATTTTTTATTAGCAATGTCTTTCTTTTTGGGTCCACCAACCCTCTTTCCAAGGCCTTTTTTCCCTTCTTTTTCGAGAAAGGTGATTGTTCCTTTTCCTTTAAAGCCTTCCTCTTTCTCCTTGAGGGCTTTATTCCACCCATACTTAGCATCTTTCTCCATATAAGTGATTTTGATGGATTTTTCTCTCTCATCTCATTAAATCTTACTGATTATCTCCTAGGATTTTTAGTAGTCCTTTTCAGGGAAGATTTATTTTACTCTCATCCATACCAGATGGTTTTCCCAAATTTGGCAAGAATCCCTTTACTAGATATTGTTTCTTTCTCAAGTTTTTTTCCAACTCTTTTTTTTCAATTTATTAATAAAACTTATTTATTACAATACTTTACTTTTAATATTCATTCTAATACATGATGGTTTACCCGCCATCAATTTTACAAAAAATTAGTCTAAATATAGCAAGACATTGACATAAAGGCAAAGCGGTATTACATTCCAACCATATTTATAGCTAACTCCATACTTGACATTAAGTGCTACTAAAATTCCTATTTCTAATAAGGAAAACTATTAGTCAAGTTGTTTCTTCATGCACTTGTTTTCATCATGTCTAAGTCTATTGCAATTGTCACATTTGATCCTCTTATGTTTTTTTTGTTTTTTTTGGCACTACACTTTATAACATTGACCTAAGTTTAGAGAAAACACTTCAAATAATTGTTTTTGGTTGTTGTGAAACTTCCAATTGACAATCATTAGCAACAATCTTGGTAATAGCTAACTTCATATCATTAATGAAAGTGATATTGTTTTGATAGCATGAATTTATATTTTTGTTGTACCTCCCTTCCCCTGCCGCCTACATTCAATGCTTAGGAAAAAACTTGTTGCTCAACAACTTCCCTTGTTAAATGATGGACAAACACCATGATTACATGGATGAACCACAAAAATACAAAAACAACGATAACCATATCATCTCATATAATAAAAAAACAATCTATTTTCACATATAAAAATGTTATAATCATGAACCATTTTCGTCTAGTTTATGTTCACGTAATATCACAATATAATAAAAATGAGATAATACACATGATTTCAAATATTTGTTTTATTTAATAATATCATAATATTTATGAAAATTCTTTCCCATATTAATATATGTTATTTTAGGAATTTAATTTTTAAATTAAATAAAATTAAATGTTTTAATATCAAGTTTAATATTCTTAAAACTATTTCTATATAACTAAATTTTACATTAGAACAACTAATACGACATAAAATTTTACATTATAGTGACTAATACTACATAAAACCATATAGAATAAAAAGCCATATTTTAATATTTAAACAGAGATTCCTAATTCCACTATATTTACCATTAAAGAAATTCTTATAATAAATTTATGAAAATAAATTCAAAAAAAACATATCGTTCATTAAATATTGAGAAATAAATATAGATTTAATTTATATTAATGAGTTAAAAATTTTTATATTAGTTTATTATTATGGTTATGATTTTTTTATTTATTTTTAAAATTCCGAAATTATGTTTTATTTATTATAATGAATACCAATATAATAACTTTATTTAAAAATATCTAAATATCTAAATTTAATTATTTAGTTTTAATAATTTCAATATAATAAACATAATATTTATAAAGTTTATGTCTTTATGGAAAATAGAATTATATTTGAAAACTATCAATACATTAGTTATTATAATTTTCTTACAAATTAATAAAATTTGGAAATTTATTTGGAATAAAGACATAATATTTTAAAAATATAAAAGATTATGTATTTAATTATCTAATTTTAATAATTTCAGTATAATAAACATAATATTTATAAAATTTAAGTATTTATGGACAATAGAATTATATTTGAAAACTATCAATACATTAAATATTATAATTTTCCTACACATCAATAAAATTTGGATTTTTTTAAAAATACAGATATAATATTAATAGAGAATTAAATATTAACACACCATAGACACATATTAATGCAAAAAAATAACTCATAACACTTTCTAAATAAATAATAAGATTAGTGGTATTCATTAATATTGAGATAAGATATATTATTTAATATTACACTAGTGCACGAACGATGACACATGTTGAATAAGTGGAAGCCCTAGTGTTCAGACCCTTATAAAAGGGAATACTTGAGTAACCTCATCTATTTTTCATTCAATGATCATTAGGTAGGAGGTGCCTCTAACCTCATCTATTTTTCATTCAATGATCATTAGGTAGGAGGTGCCTCTAGGACGATAGTCCTTCATATATTAATCTCTTTTTATCCCTTTTAGATTACTTTTTTCTAGGAGACAATGAGTTATGGAACTATGGCAGTGAATTTTTTCTCTCTATCTAGAGGGACGGTCATTTAGTATGTTATGCTCTAATTGGATGAACAAACCCTTTCTACACCCTCGATTCGTAAGTTGAAGGTTCACTCTACATCCTCTTTCATATATAGTATAATGTTTAACCTAGAAGATTGTGGCTTATCATCCTCATTCAAACGTTCTGAGCATATATTTAATAAAATAGAAGAATGAACAAGTTGAGGAAGAGACATGGATGATAAAAACACAAATATATTATTATAGAAAGAATATTGAAGAACTCATGGGATAGATCCGATGAACTAGTTTTCCCTCACTCGGATTTTAATGCAGGAGCATCTTTCAAAAGTGTGATCAGTTGTTTACCTCTAGAAGGTATTAGAAATTTATGAGAGGAAGATGATTTCCTTAGGGTCATGAAATCTTATTAAAATTCCAATTTTCTAAGTTTGAAAAGAGTGTGTTTTTGCATGCAATGAACAAATATTTGCATTTTATGTAGGATGTTAAGGTAGGTATGAAATTTACTTGAAATTTTCCTGAGTTTGAAGGATACAAATATATTTGTATAAACTTAGATTATTTATGTATAATTAAAACACCCTAGAATGAAAACATGATAGTTGGATTAGTGTGAATAGAAGGAATAGTAAGAGTATTAAACGAATTTGTTATATTGTTTAGATTTGGTTTTTATACATGAGTAATATTTCTCTATGAACTCAATACTCTTAATTACGTTATATATTATTTATCCATATTTCCATGCTGTGTTCATTCTAGTATGTAGTGTAAGTGCTAATTTATAAAATAAACGCAAAATGATTGGATAGTGACTCTAATAGGAGGTTGAGCTTGGAAAAACTACTACTTTGAGTGGGTTACATTTAAGCTCTCTAGCCATAGACCAATTGGAAAATAGTCATATTGGTGTGATACATTTAGTTGGACTTGTATCTCATACATAAATTAATATAGACATATTTTGATGGGTTTTGTTACCGTTTTCATTAATTGAGGTCTGTTCACTAGACTAGAAACTTTTTTTCTTCATTCTTGATAACCCTAAACTCCTTAGTGCTCAATTAAAATATGGCACTTAACATGATTAGGTTTTTATGTTGATGTTTAATCTCCCCAAAAAATGGAAATGATTAGGTGCATGTATTTATTTCTCCCATGGCTCGATGTCCATTAAACAAAACAATGTTCATTAGAGCTAAGTTTCGTTAGTTGACATTCAATCAAGTGAAATAGTGGAAATAATGGTATTCAGGTTTGGTTTCTTCTAGTGGTGAGGTGACCTCATGACGTAGTAAATGATTATGGAAGGTGATGGGAAATTGTGTTATGTTAATTGATAACTAGATCAGATTCCAAAGAGGAAGGAAAATAAGAACTCTTGATTACTAGCCTTATGGCCTATTAACAAAAGTAAAAGACAAGATTCGGAAGAAGAGTTAATGAACAATATTGACTAATGGAACCTTTTGGAAAAGTAAACACTATCCTCCCAACCATGTACTGATCCTCTAGTTCCCCCCGAGATGAGATAGGCTTGCCAGTGGAATCAACAAAGCCCTTTGATTCCAAGATAATTTCTTTCTATACATTTTCTTCCTTAGCAAACTTTTATTAGAAATGTCCTACTTTTTGGGTCCGCCAACCCACTTGTGTGGGTATTCTTTCCTTTCCTTTTCCGCAAAGGTGTATGGACAATTTGAAGACTATCAATACATTAATTATTATAAAGTTCCTACATATTAATAAAATTTGAAAAGTTATTTGGAATAAAACATAATATTTTAAAAATATCTAAATTTATATATTTATTTACTTAATTTTAATAATTTCAATATAATAAAAATAATATTTATAAAATTTAGCTATTTATGGACAATAGAATCGTATTTGAAAACTATCAATACATTATTACTATAATTTTCCACCACATTAATAAAAGTTGGAAATTTATTTAAAATAAAGAAATAATATTAATAGAGAATCAAATATTAACACACCATAGACACATATTAATGTAATAAAATAATTCATAACACTTCCTAAATAATTAGTAAGATTAGAGGTATTCATTAATAACTAGTGAGATAAGAGATATTCTTTAATATTACAGTAACGCAAGCACTATGACATAAGTTGAATGAGTGGAAATCCTATGTTTTCAGTGCTTAGAGAAGGGAATACCTGAGGAAACTCATATATTTCTCATTCAATGATCATAGGGTAGGGGTTGCCCCTAATGCTGCTCCTCCATTTATTGATCTCATTTTATCCTTTTTAGATTATTTTTTGTCTAGGAGACAATGAGTTATGGCACTAATGCATCAAATTTTTTCCCTCTCTAACTAGAGGGAAGTTCATTTATGCTATGCTCCAATTTGATGACCAAAGGGCTTCGTACGCGCTCAAGTCCTAAGTTGAAGGTTCCCTCCCCATACTCTTTTATATATAATATAATGTTTAACCTATAAGATTGTGGCCTGTCATCCTCATTCAAATGTTTTGAGCATATATTTAATCAAATAGAAGAATGAACCACTTGAGGAAGCCACATGGACAATAGAAACACAAATATTTTGTTATAGAAAGAATATTGAAGAACTCATGGGATAGATGCCATCAACTAGTTTTTCTTCACACATATTTTAATGCAGGAGCATCTTTTAAAAGTGCGCCCAGTTGCTTACCTCTAGAACATCTTAAAAATTTATGAGAAGAAGCTGGTTTCCTCAAGGTCATGAAATCTTGTAACTTAGTTTATTTTCCTAAGATTGACTTGGTTATATAAAATTCCAATTGTTTTTTTGAAAACAGATCATGTTTTTGCATGCAATGAACAAATATTTTCATTTTATCTATGATGTTAATGTAAGTTAAAGATTTATTTGAAATTTTCTTGAGTTTAAAGGATACAAATATATTTGTATAAGCTTAGATTATCTATGTATAATTAAAAAATGTAGGCATGCAAACATGATAATGGGAGTAATGTGAATAGAAGGAATAGTATGCGTATTAAAGGGAATTGTTATAATGTTTAGATTTGGTTTTTATATATCGAATGATTTTTCTCATTGAACTTGATACTCTTAATTATGTTATATATTATTTATCCATATTTCCATGTTGTGTTCATTCTAGTATGTTGTGGAATAGGTAATTTACAAATGAAATTGCAGAAGGATCAAATAGTGACTCTAATAAGAGGTTAATACATTCTATGCCTCTTTGCATGCTATGCTTGGAAAAACTGCTACTTTTAGTTGGCTAGCCTTAGCCTCATATCTCAATTAATAGAGACATATTTTAATGGGTTTTGTTACCATTTTAATTAATTGAGGTTTATTCACTAGGCTAGAAACCTTTCTTATTCATTCTTGATGATCTTAAAATCCTTAGTGCTCAACACAATTAGGTCTTGATTGTTAATGTCTCATCAACAAAAACAATGAAAAGTGTTAGGTGCTTGTATTTATTTGCGCAATGGAACGCTGTCAATTTAACATAACAATGTTTAGTAGAGCTAATCGTTAGTCAACATTCAATCAACTAAAATAGTGGAAATAATGATATTTAAGTTTTTTTTCTTCAGAAATAATGATATTCAATTTTTTTTTCCTCTAATGGTGAGGCGGCCCCACGATGTAGTATATGATTATGGAAAGTGATGGGAAATTTTGTTCCCTTAATTCACAACTAGATAAGATTCCAAAGAGGACGGAAAAATATGAACTCTTCATTAGTAGCCTTGTGGTCAATTATCAAAGGTAAAAGACAATATTTGGAAGATGAGTTAATGATCAATATTGACTAATGATAATTTTTGGAACTTGTAGAACTATATATGAATTCTAGAAAAAGGGATTTTTTAAATCACAATTAGAGGAGATAGAGAGGAAGAGTCAGTAAGGGATTAGGGCTAATTCTGGTTGTGCCCCACTTGCATCTTTTTGCATTGCATTATTTCGTTATCTCATATTTCTCTAGTGCGTCTTTGACATGAAAGTTGAACTTTTTTCTACTTGGATGTTGTTGTATACTTCACAATATATGGGGATTTCAAAGATTTAGATTATAGGTTATTATGAGGTGGTAATTGAATGGGCTTGAAGTAAAAGTAACATTGGGGTGGTAAGCCTCCAATCCATGCTCAATTCACAATCAAGAGACCATATGAAATTTCAAGTGCACTCTTTTCACCATAATGAAAGAAAAATCAACAGTGCAACTCACAAGCTCTCCAAAGAGGCACTCACTTTTGATGTACTCACTCTAGTTTCTCTAGAGTTCTTGGAAAGTCATGTGTTAAGAGATATGACCTTCCACTTTTAAATCCTTTAATGAATAACTTGTATATTAATGTTTATATATTTTAGCTTTTTGGATTTTTGGAACATATTGTTAAGTAGAATGGTAAGAAATAAATAATAAATTTTTAAATTATATATTTGGAAAATGGAGATGATATTTGAGTAAGATTTTTTAGGCTCTAAATCCAAATGGTTGTACTACAATACTATTGGAGTGATCCTCTTACTAACACTAACAATCACGAAATATAATTTTTTTTTTCCTTTTAAAACATAATATACTAAAATTAACAAATAAAATAATCAATCCGAAAATTGATTAAACATATTACTTTAAAGATTCAAAAATCAATTTTAGAAAAATCTGAGTTTTTTTGCACATATCTAAAACGAAATGATCTAAATCTAACTAATTTAAAATAACCAACTTTAACAATTAAAACTTTTAAAATAATGAAATTCAACGTTTAAATATTTTATTGAGATTCCTAAATAATATAAATTACACTATCTAAAATTCATTCATAGAATTGTGAATATTAGATTAATCTAAAATCTAACAAAAATTAATTTTATATTTTAAAAAAGTTATAAAACTGGTTGTCAAAACTTTTCTGAAGTATTTAAAATAAATACATAATTTAATATTAAATATATATTTTTAATTGAAAATTTTGAATTAATATAAATTATAAAATAAATAAATTTATTCTCAATTTTAATTAATTAATATATATATATATATATATATATAATTCTGAAGGAAATTATAAAATGATCTCTTCTGATGCTTCAGTTGTTGAAATTCATTCATAGAATTGTGAATATTAGATTAATCTAAAATCTAAGAAAATTTAATTTTATATTTTAAAAATGTTATAAAACTTGTTGTCAAAACTTTTCTGAAGTATTTAAATTAAATACATAATTTAATATTAAATATATATCTTTAATTGAAAATTTTGAATTAATATAAATTATAAAATAAATAAATTTATTGTCAATTTTAATTAATTAATTATATATATATACAAATATAAAATTGTGAAGGAAATTCTGAAATGATCTCTTCTGATGCTTCAGTTGTTGAAATGATGAATATGTAAAATAAAAAATGAAAAAGCGTCAATGATGTAAGTAACAATGGGCCACCTTCTTGGCTTGTGTGAGCTCAGCTTTTGGGCCTCACCTTACTGTTGGAATGTTAAGTGCCGTGGTTGTATCTATAACCTCGCCCCAAAGGTATACGCAACCAATTTTTTTTCCTACTTGGGCAGGCCAATAGCATTGCCGCTTGCATTCTTGCTGTTGCTGCATTTCCTGTCTACATCCTCACAACTACTAAGATCTGTCAGAACGAGAGATGCGCAAGGGCGAAATCGAGGAAGATTCCATAACTGGCACCCTAGTTATGTCTATCGTTGCAACCAGAAAAGTTCAAAAAAAGCTCCCAAGAATGCCTCATTTCTTATTATATTTTGACCCCACAAATTCTTCATCATCCATTAAAGCGAACCTCCGAATGGCGTAATAACTAGTCTCACAGCCGATGCACGCATAGCTACTGCTTACTCAGATGGACCAAAATTCGAGTTCACCCAATACTGAAAATTCTGGTGGAGGCGGAGCGTCTACCATGCTGTTGTCGTGGGGAACTGCAATCATAATTGCCATCAATATATCACTTTATCTTTTCATATATTATCGCTACGGAATTCCTTTTCTTCTTTGTGTATTATGGTCGTTTATTATTGTTTTGTCACTTGCATGTTTATTTGTATGTTGTCGCTATGGAGATTGGTGCTATCGACCGTCAAACCACCCAATTCAACCACGAAGATCGGCCAATGATCGGCCTTCAAACCACACATTTTAACAACGACGGCCCTGTGATTGGGATCGAGTAAGACACGTTGGATTTGTTCCCCAAGATGTTATATTCCGACAAAGTATGCCAATCCTTCAAATCTGCAGAAAGAAATGAATTAGATGAAGCGGACGATAAAAAGTGTTGCTCGATTTGCCTGAGCGATTACAAGGAGTCGGAGGTTGTGAGGGTTATGCCTGATTGCACTCACATGTTGCACATGAATTGCATCGACGAATGGATTCGCCTACACGCAACATGCCCTATCTGCCGAACTTCTCTTTTTCTCGAAAAGAAAGGAATTAGACAAAGCAAAGGATAACACGTGTTGCTCGATTTGCCTGAGTCATTACAAGGGATCGGAGGTCGTGAAGATTATCCCTGATTGCGGTCACATTTTCCACATTCATTGCATCGACAAATGGCTTCGCCAGCAAGCAACATGACCCATCTGCCGAACTTCTCCTCGTCCTTCCAGGGGTGCCATTTCCCTCGCGCAAGAGTCCCCTTCTACTACTATTCTCCCAGCACTTGATCATGATTCGATGCGCAGTTGTCCAGTATGAGGCTGAGGTTGTACTATAACAAAACCCAAAAGACTGTTCTTTAAAAAAAAAAAATCTTTGTGCTTTGCCTGTGTTTCCATATTATATAGATATCCTATAATTCATCACACTGACACACGGAACCATGATTTATCTGAACATAGATGGAGGTAAATTTGTAGGAATCTTCTTCCCTCAGAAATTGTTATTTCAGACATGTTAGGTTTTGCTAATGGTAAATCGATTGGTGTTGCATGTTTTTTAATCAACTTACACAATGAAAAATATGCATGTCTTATCGTTCTGTCGCTGTACTAAATTCGGAAAAAACTACGGTCACTTTGCTAGTTCCGTGGCTGAACAGGATAGCAGAAATTTAATGGGGCTGGTTATACTGTACTAAATCAATATGTTAATCCATCCGATTACTTCATTTTGATTGGGTTCATGTTTGCGATGAAGTTTGACGCCCACAGGCGTTCCATATTTCAGAATTTATCATTCATTCTTTTTACCTTTTACCTTAGTTTATTTTATTCATGTTTGTTATGTTTTATCTTTTTCTCTATTCACTTGTGTATAAGGCTGATGACCAACAGCGATCTTTTGTCACCAATAAGTTTACTGGAGATAGCAGCCAGCAAATAAAATAGGCACAGAATTGAAAAGGAGTTGTAATTTACAGGTGAGGCCTGCATCTGGAGACTACACTCAAACTTAGAGATCACTCTTGTACACTCCACATTTATGAATGAAAGATCTCCATTAATGCAAAATAATATAATTATTTTCAACTCCCCCCCTTAATGGAGAGAGGATTGTCCTGAACTCCTAGCATCTTTCTAAATAATTCAAATTTCACAAGTGCAAGAGGCTTAGTAAAAATATCAACCATATGGTCACAAGTTTTACAATATTCAACAATGATTTCTTTGGACTATAGTCTCTCTGACAAAATGAAACTGAGTGTCTATATGTTTGGTGTTTTTATGGAACACTTGATTGTATGCTAATTTAATAGTGCTCTTTGTCACTTTTGATGGAAGTAGAGTTCTTTTGTTCTTCTACTGCATCGTTGAGAAGCCTTCTCAACCAGATCGCTTCACACGTTGCTGCACACAATGCTTGGTACTCAGCTTCACACGAAGATAAGGCTAGAGTACTCTACTTCTTGCTGCTCCATGCTATGACAAATGTGTAACCTATGATTGACTTTCGATCATCCAAGTTACCTGCCTAGTCTGAATCTGAAAAACCTGCTAGAGTAACATGAGATGAGTCAGTGTATAAAATGCCATAATTAACAGTACCACAAAGATACCTCAACACGCTTTTTGCTGCTACCTAGTGACTTTCAAGTGGTGTTGACATGAATTGGCTCAACACACTGAAAGAGTATGCCAAGTCTGGTCTGGTTGTCATGAGCTATATCAAGCTTCCAACCAACTGTCTATACATAGTGGCATCCACCTCCTTAGTGCCGTTGTCAATGCACAACTTCAAATTCTGCTACAAAGGTGTCGCTGTTGATCTACATTGATCCACACCAAACTTTTCCAACAGATTTTTGGCATACTTTCCTTGGGTAAGAAAAGTTTGTCCAGTATCTCTCCATACTTCTAATCCTAGACAATAATGAAGACTTCCGAGATCTTTCATTTCAAAAACTTGTGCCATAAGCCTTTTGATTTCTCTGATTAAATTATATGCATTTCCTATTATAATCATGTCATCTACATACAAGGAAATCAAAATAATCTGCCCCTGCTTATTGTACTTGGTATACAAATTTGGGTCATTCAAGCTCCTATGAAAACCATGCTCTAAAAAGAAAGAATCAACCTTTTCGTACCGAGACTTGGGTGCTTGCTTTAAGCCATATAGCGCCTTTTTCAATCTGCAAACAATATTTTCCTGCCCCTGCTTTACAAATCCTTCTCATTGTATTAAATAAATTTCTTCTTTTAATTCACCATTTAAAAATGCAGATTTGACATCAAGCTAATGTAGCTCCCAATTATGTTAAGTTGCTAGACAGATAAGCATTCTGATAGTGTTTAACTTTGCTACAGGTGCAAAGGTATCATCAAAATCTATACCTTCTTGCTGTGAGTACCCCTTTGCAACCAGCCTAGCTTTTAGTTTTTCTATACTTCCATCTGCATTCATTTTTGGTTTAAACAGCCATTTACATCCTATGGGTGTTTTATTCTTAGGCAGTTTAACTAAATCCCAATTATTATTTCTAAGAATAGATTCTATCTCTTCATTCATCGCAGCCCTCCAGGCCTTAGATTGACTAGCTTCTTTGTAATTAGTGGGCTCTACAATGTTCAAAATATTTGACATCAAAGCATAGTCTTTCAATCTTACTGATTTTTGAGTCTTCCTACCTGACCTCCTTGGTAGGGGACTTACCTCAAATTTGCTTTGTTTAGATCTAATTGGGCTCACATTATCACCTTCTTCCTGCTCTTCTTTCTGCTCCTTTTTTTGTTCCTATTCATCCTCACTACTTTCATCTATCAACAATGGAATGTGCCATTCATCACCAATGTCATCTTTCCCTTCTTAAACCTATTCATGAAACACTACATCCCTGCTTGCAAATATCTTATGAGACTCAAGATTGAACAGCTTATATGCTTTAAATTATGTGCCATAACCAACAAAGATGCATTTAACAGCTTTAGGGTCTAATTTCTTCTTATCAGCTTTGGGTATATCGGCAAACGCTTTTGACCCAAATACTCTTAGATGGTTTACTGCTAGTTTGAGTCCAAATAAAGCTTCAAAAGGAGTTTTGAAGCCAAAATACCTGGTAGGACTTCTATTCTTTAAATATACAGCAGTATTAATAGCCTCTGCCCAAAAACTATTAGATAGACCCTTAGCTTGTAACATGCTCCTTGTGCACTCCACTAAGGTTTTGTTCTTGCGCTCTGCCACTCCATTCTGTTGTGGTGTGTGTGGCACTATAAACTGCTGAACAATCCCATGAGATTTGCAAAATTTCATGAATTCCCCTAACTTGTATTCTCCCCCTTGATCAGATCGGAGAATTTTTATGCTTTTTCCAAACTGTTTTTCCATGAAGGTTTTAAATTCTATGAAATACTGGAAAGTCTGACTCTTCTTACTCAGAAAATAAACCCATGATTATCTAGTGCAGTCATCAGTAAATAACAAAAGTAATATGCTCCACCTAGCGACCTTGTCTGCATACATCCACATATATCAGTGTGCACTAGTTTTAAAATATTCGTTTCCTTCCTTCTATCATGCATAGGAAATTGTTCTCTATGCATTTTACTTAAAGTACATCCATCACAATTTAACTGAGTATCATGAAAGACAGGGAGTCCCTCAACCATACCTTTCCTCTGCAATAACATAAGGTCCCGCAAATTCAAATGACTGAATCTCTGATGCCAGAGTTGTTCGGCTGTCGATCCACCTACAACCATGGCTCACTGTGGTATGCCCTTTACATCCAGTCTATATAGGCTTCCAATGCGCACACCTGTTGCAACAATTTCTTTCCTGCAATCCTTGATGACACAATGAGTCTTAAAGAATTCGACTTGCATATCTTCATCAGTTATCATGGATACAAATATCATTTTTATTAATTCCAGGTACTTATAAAAAAAATTTAAGATGACTTATTTTACCATTTGGTAGCTTCACTGGAATATCCCCATAGCCTCTAATCTCGTATCCACTATCATCTCCTAAATAAATTTTGATCCATATGTACTTTCTTCAAGATTTTAAAAAAATTCCTTTTTACCTGTCATGTGGGAGGATGCACCAGAATCGACATACCAGATGTCGTCCTCATTGGATGCTGAAAGGGTACAGTTAGCTGTGAACAGTTGAAATTTGTGACTGAAATCTTCATATTCTTCAACATCTTCTTCAACAAAATATCCTCTGTCCTTTGCTATCGTCAACTTCTTCTTTACATCATGTGCTTGCTTCTTAAAGCATTCATTCTGTATATGACCCTTCTTTCCACAATAATAACATTTCTTTATAGGATGATTTACAGGCATACCTTTATACGGACTCTTTTGCGATGTTCCTCCTCTCTGTTGTAGTTGTGACTGTGATTACTGTTGTGGCTGCTTCCCTTTGAATGGTCGTCGTTTCGCCATCAGAGCAAGATCATCGCTCTGAGGTTTCAAGTTCTGCCGCTGCTCCTCCTATTGCAGTAAGATCCCTGTCAGATCTTCAAATGTAGGCGCTTTCTCCCTTACTGCCAATCCAATGATGAACATTTGAAATTCACCTGTCATCTTATTCATTGTGATTGTGACGAGATCAGAGTCAGACACCTTCTCCCCAATGTCCCCCAATCCATCTTTTACATTTTTAATTTGCGTAATAAATGCAGCAGCAGTCTCGCTTTCGTCCATCTTCATTGAAAATAGCTTGCTTTTGAGTGCCATAATTCGACTTGTGTTCTGGGTCTGATACAGACTTTTGATGGTCGTCCAGGTCTCCGCGGACATTTTACAATCTCTGATATGGGGGATAATGTTGTCCTTGACGGACATCTTCAGCAAAACTTTCGCCTTGTTTTCTCGCTTATCCCATTCTTGTTCCTGTGTAGTCACCCCTGTGATCGAATTCGGCCTTTGTTCATCCCCTGTAACTATCGAACATGCATTCGCACCCTCAAGCAAGGTCTGAATCTTAAACTTCCAGTTTGTAAAATTAGATCCATCGAGTTTGCTGGACTCATGGAGGTATGATTCCATAGTATTACTCATTTTGAACAGATTTACAAGATGAATCTACCCAACTAAAGAAATCAATACCTGTCAAATCCTGACACTCGATCTGCTACTAATCTACTGGTTCTCCTGATCCCCACTGTATCTTCGATTCAGATCCAGCAATATCTAGAAAATCTACAAAAAAATCTCGCTCCAATGAGCAAATCTGCAGTTTTCCAATACAGCCACAAAACTGATCTGATCAAAACTGATCTGATTTGCCTCTCCTGGATAGATCCCCAACTTCTCTGATATGCACCCCTCGCAAATCGTCCAACGAAGATGAGGCTTCTCGTGGATCTCCTTGAAGGTGAGTTGGCACCCTCCCGAGCGAAAAGTCTGCGCCCAGATGAAATCGGTGCAAGGCAAAACACTTGGCACCATTTTTCCTTCCATTTCCGCGCCAATCTGATTTTCTGGCACAACTAGCATGATTATGACTTTTAGCGTGAAAAGTGCGCCAACCCATTTCTGCTCAGAAAATTAAAAAATCATCTGAGTCCGTGAGCCAGGTGTTACTGCAGTCCACTTGCTCGATCAAGCACAAAGCTCTGTGAGCACACAGCTCTTGTGTACATGCGGCCACAAAGACACATCAGCCACAAAGGCAATAAAAGATCAAGCTCACCCAATCTGAGCTTTGATACCAAGATAAAATATGCACAGAATTGAAAAGAAGGAGTTGTAGCTCATAGGTGAGGCTTGCACCTAGAGACTACACTCAAACTGAGAGATCACTCTCGTACAGTCCACATTCATGAATGAAAGATTACATCATTAAGTACATCACTAGAGATCAAGAAGTTGCAACCAAACCCCTAAACTCTTGGAACAAATCCTAAACTAAGGAGATACGTTACAACTTGTGTAACCTTTTCTCCACTAATGCAAAATAATATAATTATTTTCAACTCCAGCAAGTATATAGAAGGAACTTCAGTAGCCTACTGATCTACTTGATTTGCATCGGTTGGAATAGTAGAGCGTTGTCACAGGCTTGCCTCGGTGCTTCACTCTCTCAATGCCAAAGCAAGGTATTTTTGAAGCCATAATAAATGAATTTGTGGCTCATTTTTATGCCATCAAAATGATTCTCGGAAATTTTCTAGTATAGTTTCACGTCCTTAATTTATCTCAAAATAGACATATGAATAAATATCAATTCATATTTTATATTTCAAAGAGTGTAATATTCTTAGTAGAAATTTTACAATGATAATAAAGGCACGCACAACTAAACAACACAGAGAATTACATAAATGAATACACATAAACCAATTTTTTTTGCAAATCTCCAAACTTGCCAAATTTTATTAATAACATCTGTTATGGTACAAATTAGTTGGATAAATTACACCTGGTCTTGCACAAGGGAAGCTACGAGCACTAAGTGACGAGTACAAGAAATCCAAACGGCTGCAATAATCAACATCCTCAGCTGCTCCAAAACTGCATTGTTGGCTGAATTTGCCCCTGATTTTCCCACTCTAGAGTGCCCAGAAAATTCTATAAAAATAGGAGAGCGCTCCTTGCCCAAAATCCATAAAAAGTTAGAAAGAGTTTTCTTTAGTTCTGACTTTTGAAGTTTGACCCTTCACACCTTGGCCCTCCACCAAATTCGAATTTTGTTAATGTGGCTACTCCCATCAATCTATTCTCTCCAAACTCTAGCAATCATCCTCAAATTTCCCTCTCAATGATTTACCAGCATCACAACTCCGAACACCCCTGGACGGTGCTGCCCCAAAAGAGTCTCACTCCAATGACTGGACAAACATGGAGGAGATGATGCAGTCCTATGAATGATAAAGTGAGAGATGTGTGTAGGTTATTCCTCTTGGTTGTAGCTGCCCTCTGCACTTATGCAAATGATCAAAGTACACTCATGTGGCTTCTGCGGTCAATTCCCCAACAACCCAGCTCCACAAACAACCATTGAATCCTCCCTCTCTGCAGTGGGTGGCTCTCACACTGTGTGCTCTATTCCAGAAATGCATGGGACCTGTAGTTGATGCCTCTTCGAGTCTCATTTCTAAAAGAAAGCCTTCCAAGGGTGGCACTCAAAGTCCATTGAAGAAAGGTTGAGCTTCTCTCCTTGGGAAGCACTTGTGATAAACAACACAATATTGGCTCAGCTGAATAGCTAAAGAAAATTCCATTTTCAAATAACAGAAAGACCCTCACTCCTTCCTTTTATAATTGTTGGCCATGCATTACTTGTGGGTCCCTCCACCAATTCGTTTTTCCTCAAGAAATTCAAATTCTTTCTTCCCCAAGTTTGTACTTTATGTGGGCTCCATATTCCACTATCAATTTACTCTTTCATTTTCACTAATGTTGGTGGCCTCCATCTCTCCAAAAATTATGTGGGGACTCCCTCCACCCAATTTTCCTAAGTTTACATGCCAAAATATTTCCCAACACCCATTTGCAAAATAGAAATTCATCTTAATAAAATTAATTTAATTGGGGACATCACAAAGAGTTTATAATGAGGTTCATGAAATGATTTAACAATTTTTTTTAATTTGAATGCTTGGGCTAACACATTACAACGACCCATTAAGGCTAGCTTGGATTCTAGTGTTGCTTGGACATGGTTTTCCCTTTTATTGATTTAGACTCGTGATTGGGTTCAAATGTGGTACAAACATTAATAAACATAAAAATATATAATAAAAAAATGTTTCCAAAAAATTAACCAATAACATAATGAACTCCAAAACTGATTAAAGTGTTGAACCCAACAGTTTATCAAGCAAGAAAGAAATGTAAATAAGTTAAAAGGGAACCTGAAATATACACACAACTAAACACAATATTTTACGTGGTAAAATCTTTACAGTGTGTCAAAGAAACATCCATGGGGCAAGGGATTGGAAATCTTTATTAATCAAGAATGATTCTCATGATTACATTCTCTCGGGCATTCACCAGTTTTATAAGAGCCTCTTCCATTACATAACTGTTGTTTAGTATAAAACTCTTTACTAACTTAGAAAACTATATGGAAATAACTAATAAAGATTTATTCATAATTACATAATTAATTGTCACATTTCAACAAACTCCACCTTGAGAACAATTTTCCTAATCCCTTGCCCATGCCCATTCATCATCTCTTCTGCAAGCCAAGAGAAGCTAAACACCATTGCATCTTCTCTACTGTAATTGGCTTTGTGAATATGTCTGCACAATTCACACGTGGATGGACCTTCTTGAGAGTGACTTTTTTTCCATCGATCACATCTCTCAGAGAATGATACCTTACATCAATGTGCTTGGTATTGCTTTGATAAGTTTGATTTGTAGCTAAGTGAAAATCACTCTAACTATCACATAATAGATTTAGTCTCTCCCGCATCCTTCCAATCTCATAAAGTAACCCTTGAACCAGATTGCTTATTCACTCGCATCTGAATCAGCTATATACTTTGCTTCGGTAGTGGACAAAACAACTGTTTCTTGAAGCTTTGACATCCAACTAATTGGTCCATTTGAAAGAGTAAGGAAATAACCCATTGTAGATCTCCTTTTTTCCAAATCACCTGCATAATCAACATCCACATATCCCTAGATTGGTCCTTCACTACCATTAAAGATGATGCAATGGTCACTTGTGCCTCTTAGATACAGAAGAACCCATTTCACTACTCAGCAATGTTCTTCCTGGATTTGCCATGAACCTACTAACAAATCCAACTACATGTGAAATGTTAGGTCTTGTAGATACCATCGCATACATTAAGTTGCGTACATGATTTGCATATGACACATGAGACATATACTTCTTTTCCTCATTAGTTCTAGGACTCAAAACCAAGGAAAGCTTAAAATGAGAAGTTAATGGGACATTAACAGGTTTCACACTGTTCATACTGAACTTTTCAAGTACTCTTTCCACATACTTCTGCTGTGATAACCAAAGCGTACCATTTTTTTTGTCTCTGTGTATCTCCATGCCCAAGATCTGTTTTTCTTCTCCAAGATACTTCATATCAAACGTCCTAGAGAGCTGAGCCTTTAAACTGTTGATCTCCTCCATGCTTTTGCTTGCAATAAGCATGTCGTCAACATACAAAACTAAGATAATGAATATGCCTCTAAAAATATTGAAGTAGACACAATGATCATAGTCACTTCTAATAATGTTCTGACTCAACATGATGGTGCCATCCTTCTTGTACTATTGCGTGGGAGACTGCCGCAGGCCATACAATGATTTCCTAGGCTTGCAAACTAATCTTTTGTTGTGATCTTGTACAAAACCTTCTGGTTGTTCCATATATATTTCTTCATCCAAATAACCATGTAGAAAAGTTGTTTTAACATCTAACTGTTCTAACTCAAGTTAAGTAATAGAGTTAGTGCCAACATAATATGAATAGAAACAAGTTTTACAACTGGTGAAAAAATCTCATGAATGTCAATACCTTCAACCTGATAATATCCTTTTGCTACCAATCTTGCCTTATACCTTTCGATACTTCGATCAAATTTTCGTTTAAATTTGAAGACGCATTTGCATCTAACAACACTTCTCCCTTCAAGAAGTTCTACAAGATCCCAGGTATTTTTCTTGGCTAAGGAATCCATTTCTTCTTCCACAGTCATTTTCTATTTTTCGCTATCTGTGTCATTCACTACTTTCTAATAACAAAAAGGTTCCCCATCTTCAGTAATCAAAGAAAAAGATGAAGCAAAATCTTCATACCTTTTCGGAGTTTTTCTTTCCCTTGTAGACCTTCTTAAAGTGATTGGTTGCTAAATTGGTTCAGAAACATCAACATTTTCCTATGTATTTTCATCACCTTTTGCTTTAGAAGTCTCTCCTTCCTTTCAAATTTCGAAAAAAGGTCTAGCCTCCAACTGAATTTGTTGATTTGGCTCTACCTATTCCTATTCAATTCTTTCAACATTTGATTTTAAAAGAGAAGGTTCATCAAATGTTACATCTCTACTAATGACTATCTTCCACGATGTAGGATCCCACAACCTTTATCCTTTCACCTCATAGTGATACCCAAGAAAGTCAACATTTGTATTTTGGATCTAATTTGAACACTGATTTTTATTAAAAAGAGCTTAGGCATCACAATCAAATATCCTTAAATGTGCATGATCACAATACTAACCTGACCAAACTTCTTCAGGAATTTTACAATTAATTGCTACTGAAGGTGATCTGTTAACTAAATAACAAATAGTGGATACTGTTTTTTCCCACAAGTCCTTTTGCAGGTTAGCATTGCTGATCATGCTTATGGCTCTTTCCATAAGAGTCTAATTCATACATTTAACAACACCATTTTGTTGAGGAGTATAAACAACAATTTTACATCTAACAATTCATTCATCATTACAGTATTGTTCAAATTATAGAGAAGTAAATTCGCCACCATTGTCAGTTCTTAAACATTTAATTGATTTGCCTGTTCTTTTCCCTATCATTGCTTTAAAATGTTCAAAGACATTGAATACATCAGCTTTGTTTTTTAACATAAAGTCCCAATATTCTTGCGAGAAATCATCAATCAACATTAAGAAATATAAATCATGTCCATAATATACAACAAGAGATGGTCCCCACAGATCAGAATGAATATAGTCCAAAATTTCTTTACTATTATGACTTCAAGTTTTAAACCTTTGTTTACATTGTTTTCCATGCACACAATGTTTACAGAAATCCAACTTCAATGATTTCAAATCAGGAAGTAATTTATGGTTCATGAGTGCCTTAAGACCTTTCTCGCTCATGTGACCCAATCGTTGATGCCATAGGTGAGTACCTTCTTCTTCCTTCTCTGACACAATCACTGCTTTACTAGCCTAAGTACTTCGTTTGAGTATTTAAAGATTTCTGACCTTTTGTGTTTTCATAACAACTAGGACACCTTTTGAGACTTATAGCACTCCATTCTGACCAATAAACTTATAAGCATCCGAGTCTATAACTCCCAAAGAAATCATTTTTTTCTTCAATTCAGGTACCAATATAACACTAGTTAATCTTATAACTATGTTATCATACATTTTAATCATGATATTTCACATCCCAACAGTTTGAGATGATACATTACTACCCATAAACATAGAACTACCATTTACAACTTCATATGAAGTAAACCTATTTCTGTGTGGACTCATGTGATGAGAAGCACCAAAGTCAAACAATCAACTTTCAAAATTCTGAGAGACATTACATACAGGTAAAGTTTCATCTATCATACATAATTCTTCAGCAGGTAAAACTTCATGTATCATACCTGAATCAACTTGATTTTCTTCCTTCTTTAATTATCACACTCTCTTTGTTTCCAATAGTCTTTCTTGTGGTGTCCAATTTTATTGCAGTACCAGCATTTGGCTTTACACTTTTTACCTGTTGATTTAGACCTGGAAGAGCCCTTTGTTTCTTCCCTCTTTCTTTTAATCGTCCTCTAGCTACCATGGCTTCTGATGCAGAGGTTTCAACATTGGACTTCTAATTCCTTACTTCTTCAACTAAAAGAGCTCCCATAATAGAATCAAATTCCAAGGACTCAGTTATGCTCAAACTGATAGAGGTAAAAAAAATGGTCCCATGACTCACGCAAGGAACACAACAAGGTGATAGCTTTATCTTCTTTTCGAAATTTAACTTCCATATCCAACAATTGCAAATAAGTACATATTAAAAACATTTATATATTCTACAATTTTTGTACCCTCCTTCATTCAAAGACTGTAAAATTGTATTTTTAGATAAATTATGTTGGTTAACGATTTTGTCATATATAAAGTTTCCAGTTTTCCCCACAAAGTTGTTGCTAAAGTTTCTTCAATTATATTGAAAAGAACTTTGTCTGCCAGGCATAACCTGATGGTACTGAGAGCTTGGGCATCCAAGTCCTCCCAGTCCAAATCTGACATACGAACAAGTTTCTTCTTCACCCCATCTAATGCTCTATGCAACCCTTGTTATACCAACAAATGCCTAACTTTTAGTTTCCATAAAGCAAAATTTTTTTTTCTCGTGAATTTCTCCACCTTGAACTTTGCATTTGGAATTTTATCAATTTCTTTCTATAATGTTCTAAATTTTTCTTCTAGTGTTGGTTTATTTTTGAATTTGATTTTCCTCCACAATCTGATTTAAACTAGGGTCAATTTTACTACACAATATGATTTCAACTACTGTTTCTATCTGATTTTGATTTTCTACAAAAAATTGATCCTGTTGCCCATTTTCTTGATTTAATTTCCATAATTTCTTTTAACATACTTCAAATATTATTAAAAATTACTTCAAACCTTGAGATTGCCTCAAATAAACATAATTTTTTTTTTCAAAAAACAAAACTTCAAACCCTGAGATTACTTCTTGAGATTGCCTCAAATACACATATTTTTTTTTAAATACTTCAAACTGTATTCTCAATAGAATTCAAATTATAAATATACTTCTATTTTTTTTTTAGCTTAAAGATTCAAATATCAATATGTTTACCACTTTCCAATCTGTCCACTCCAAATCTTAAAATCGGTAGTGGGTGGTCTTGAAAATGCAAAGATTGTGTTAATCTTTAAAAATGTTGGCAGTATTCAAATGGAGAATCATTGAGGTTCCCTTCAGGGCCACCAATGATTTCACCTCTGCAACTGCCTCCTCGTCTCCAAAAATGATCTTTAAAAACATCAGCTTCATGTATCAGGTATCAATCACATCAGGCAGTCTTGCTCTACTGCACTGTGCACCAGCCTCCATGTTTCCACAGACACTAAACTCTCACACAAGTTCTCTGCAAAATGCAGTTTTTACTGAACCCTTTTCTTTTCTCCTCTACAAACACTCGACGAACCCTCACTCCAGTTCTCTGCAATGCCGTGATCTTAAATATAGTGGGTGATGCTCCAATTCAAAGGTCGATCACTCCAAAGGCATAGTCTTTTTGCCACAGTAGAGGCTAGTAGTCTTCAATTGGCTCCAATCCATGCTGCGTGGTCAATCTCACTAATGGAGTTCGATCTAGGTTCTAACACCACTTGTTGAACCCAATAGTTTATCAAGCAAGAAGAAATGTAAAGAAGTTAAAAGGGAAACTGAAATATACACACAAGTAAGCACAATATTTTAAATGGTAAAACCTTGATAGTGTGTCAAGGAAACATCCACGTGACAAGGAATTTGAAATATTTATTAATCAAGAATGATTATCATGGTTAGATTCTCTTAGACATTCACTAGTTTTAGAAGAGCCTCCTCCATTACATAATTTTTGTTCGGTATAAAACCCGTTACTAACTTACAAAACTAATTGGCAGTAACTAATAAAGATTTACTCATAATTACATAATTCATCTTCACATATCAACATAAAGATGATGTTTTTAATGTTCATTAAATACATATTCTAAATATAGTTTACTCCAGAAAAAAGAAAAGTAATTTTCTCCAAATATCTAATTTTTTTTTGTAAACCTAACTAATTTACAAAAATCAACTTTAACAACTAAATCTTTGTTAAATATTTTATAGAACTTTCTAAATTACAACAATTACCAATAGAAGTTAGACTATCTAACTTTTTTTCTAGAGATGATAAATACTTAGTTCATTTAAAATCTATTCATAATTAATTTTGGTTTTCTAATTTTATAAATTTTGTGTTACACTACTTGTTCAAGTGGAATATTAGTTTAAAATTGAATATATAATTTTAATTGAAATATATAGCCAAAGTAGAAAAAAATAATATAAACTATGATTTAAATAAATGAAGTGTAAATTTTAATTAATTTAATGTAAATTACAACAATTAAATGAAAATATAATTTCTAAACCTCAAGGGAATTCTGAAATGATGTTTTGCGACACTTTAGTTGTTGAAATGGCCTATATTTAAAATAAAATTAAAAATTGAAATGCATGAATGTTGTTTACTAATAATGGGTGACTCTCTTTTTTTGAGTGGCTCATATCTAGAATAAATTAAAAAACTAAAAAAATATGAATGATGTTCAATAACAATGCATTATTTTAGTGATTCAAGTGTATGTACAAAAGTAGTTTCTACTTGGCTAAGAGTTTGTCTTCCTTGAATGTAATGAAATGAGTTAATGGCCCAAGAAGTCTTTCTCGAGCAGACCATGAGTGGGTTCTGCCCCTTACAGACCACGAGTGAGTTATTGCACTAGTCATGTTTATCCTTAAATAAGGGTGATAAGCCATTCTGCATTCTCGAATAGCAGCGAGGGATGGTTGGCCCCACTGCTAGGGATGGTCGTCCTCACTACTAGTTTGGAAACTAAGTTATTCCAGGTGTAGTGGTTTTCCTTGAATAAGGATGATGAGTCACCCTGCATTCATGTATAGAAGCCAGAGATGGTTTTCCTCATGGCTGGTTTGACAACTGAATTATGATAGATTGACAACTAAGTTATTCGAGGTGTAGTGGTTTTCCTTGAATAAGGATGATGAGTCAGCTTGCATTCCTGGATAGCAACCGAAGATGGTTGTCCTCACGGCTGGTTTGACAACTAAATTATGATATATTTTTACAACTGTGATAAAAAAAACAATGGGTCACTCTCTTTCCTGGTGTGAGCTGAGCATTTGGACCTCGCCTTGCAATTGTAATGTTATGTGTCTTCGTTGCACCTATAACCTTGAGATCGTTGACTAAAAAAAATCATTGTTTTAGACAAGTCCAACGTGTGACTCATTGCGCCAAATGTATGTGCAACCAATTTATTTTTCTTTGACATGGGTAGGCCAATGGCATTGCCACATGCTTTCTTGTTGATGCTGGATTTCCTGTCACCATCCCTACAACTACGAGAGATGAGCAAAGGTGAAATTGATAGAGATTCCATAACTGGGGTGTTATGTCCCTAGTTAACTAACAAGTATCCTTCCAACCAGAAAGTTCAACTACAATCAACAATCTCACCGACAAACTCACGATCGTAGAGCAAGAATGCCTAATTGAGCTGAGGGACTCTTTCTACAATCTAGTATTAGGGACATGTGTAAGTATGTCAAGTCCTCAAAAAATAATAAAAATAATTTTAACTAATGTCAACCAAAACAAAAAATAAAAATTAAATAACCATATAAATAAATAATAAAAAATAGAAGAGAGGCTCATTCAGCCAAAAGGGTCATTCTAGAATCTAGTATGAAGGACATGTGTAAGTATGTCAGGTTCTCAAAGAATAATAAAAATAATTTTAACTAATGTCAACCAAAACAAAAAAGAAAAATTAATTAACCATATAAATAAATAATTAAAAATATAAGAGAGGCTCATTCCACAATCCAGTATGAGGGACATGTGTAAGTATGTCACCTCCTCAAAAAATAATAAAAATAAATTTCGCTAATGTCAACCAAAAGAGAAAAACAAAAATTAAATAACCATATAAATAAACAATTAAAAATGTATGAGAGACTCATTTTTTATTCCAATATTTCACTTTCATTCTACTTGGTTCTTTGATATTTCACTTTGACTCTTCAAATAATAAATAAAATATTTCCATGTCTATCTTAAATAAGTTAATTTCATATAACTTTATAGAGATAAAGTAAGAAAAAAATATTATATTTCAGTATGAACTCTCTCTTTTCATTATGTGTATATTAATGCTTACCTTAGCAAAATATTTCAATGATCAAAAGGAAAAAAATTAAAGATAAAATAATGTATTTACATCTTAATAAGTGGAAAATGTGTAAGTCATTTATTTTTTAATATAAATCATTAATAAAGGTAAATATTCAATAAAATATAAACAATGAAAAATTACCACTATAAATCTATCGTAATCACATATTTACCAAGCACTTGAAATGATTCAGTCTTTTCACGTGTAAATATTTTTTCATGTTTGAAATTTGATCTCATGTTGAGCTGAGAGGCTCATTCTACAATCCAGTATGAATGACATAGGTAAGTATGTTATGTTCTCAAAAAATAGTAGAAATAATTTTAAGTAATGTCAACCAAATAAAAAAAAATAAAATTAAATAACCATATAAATAAACAATTAAAAATAGAAGAGAGGCTCATTCTACAATCCCGTATGAGGGACATGTGTAAGTATGTCATGTCCTCAAAAAATAATAAAAATAATTTTTGCTAATGTCAACGAAAATAAAAAATAAAAATTAAATAACCATAAAAATAATTAATTAAAAATAACTGAGAGTCTCATCCTACAATCTAGTATGAGGGACATGTAAGTGTGACATTGCCCTAAAAGATAATAAAAATAATTTTTTGTAATGCCCCAGGAAAAATGTAAATATTTGAATTTACTGTGGTTAAAACTGCATATGAAGTGTTTTGGAATTTAACAGAATTATTATTATTATTACTATTATTATTTTTAATATGATGAGAAAATGGTCTCTTAAAAATGTTGGAAACTTCTGAGAGGGAAGTTGGAGAAAACAGTTGTAGTGAACTGCAACCCTAACCACCTCCCCTAACTGGGAAGGTTTCCTGGGGAAAGGGGAGGAAGAGGTTAGTCTGCGCTATAGGGACAGGCAGAGGAAAAAAGGGAAAGATAGAGGAATTCTGGTGGCTAAGTCGGGTGATGACCAGATAGCCTACTCACTGTTTTGAGGAAATTGTTGAGGGTTGTGGTCTGGCAAGAGCTAGGGGGGAGATTCTGGTCTCGAAAGATGAATCTCAAGGTTGGGAGGCGAATCAAAAGTGGAGGAACGATGGGGGTCCATCTTCTGGAGCACTTGTAAGCTACATCATTACAGGTAAGTGAAAAATACTCTTAACCATTCTACATATAGTTTGGGTAGGAAAAGAGATATATAAAAATTACTTCACTCTAAGGTACTGTGATCAATTAACTTTTTTATGGAAGTTGTACTAAATTATCTTCAATGTAAATTCTATGTTATGGAAGCTGTATTAAGTTACCTTCGCTGTAAATTCTATGTTATGGAAGCTGTATTAAATTATCTTCACTGTAAATTCTATGTTATGGAAGCTGTAAATTCCTAAGAGTTTGAGAGTATCCAGTGTTTGTGTCTTGGAACGGGAGGAAGTTAAATAAAATATAACCTGTCAGACATCCAATGTAATTCCCTCTGGAGAGGAATATAAGAAGAGTATAGCAGTGAGAGATACCTGAAACCCTCTTGGTGGGTGATTACCACCTTGGTATTGTAGAACAATATAGCGGTCTGTTAGAGTTGGACTGATGCACGTATGAACGGCTATACATGAGGGTTTCACCCTAAAGATATAACAATCACATCTCTGGCATTTACAAAATACACCGCTTGGAAATAAACAAGATTTAGTGCAAGAATTAGAGTACGGAGAAGTAAGAAAAATTACCCAAAAACTCAATGTTGTGGGATGATGGTGGGAATAACAGTAACCCTTGTTATTGTTTAATGGATAACTCAAACATGGAGTAGATTCTATCACTCTGGGAAGAAAACATTCTTTATGAGGAACCGGCGAGGGTTAGCCTGGAGAGACCCATATGAAAAGTTTAGTTACAAGAAGGGTGACAGAAGCCCAAAGATATCGGTCACGAAAATGCTAGACAAACAAAGATAACCCAGGAAAAGGAATTGATGACTGACAGGGGACGGCGTTTCACTCGCTAGTGCTGAGATGAAACTCGGGTCTTGACCCGAAGACAATCCTCTTGCCAAAAAAAAAAAAAACCTAATGACATTCAACTGTGAATTGATATTTATACTATAAATTGACATTTATAATGTAAAGTAGCATTCATACGGTAAATTAGGAATTGCTAGAAAAACACGACAAACTATAGAGCTCAACATTAGGCAGAACTTCCTGCTAATAACATAACCATAACATTCCTGTAAATAGAAGTTAACTCATTTCCATTGTTATATTTCAAAAGGATGTGGTAACAACATTAACAGCCGAGTAATGGAAATAGAACATAAACCATTAAAATAAAAGTATGGTGATAACGACAAGTTCCATCCAAGTGAGACTACCAAATATAGCCAAGTATGAGCGCAACAACTGATAGACAGTAAAAAGGGCCTACTGGAACCTACAGAAATTTACATACTTGGTCGAATGGCTCAATAAAACAAAATGAGGAATTCAATAGCCACTTCTCTCCTAAGGTTCTGCTACATAATAGCAAAATACACATAGTAAACAGTCTTAGCAGGTATAGACGTCGAGACCCAAACCGGGTCACCACAGTGGGCCATGCGAGCCACGAAATCTAAGCATCAATGAAAAGGAAACTAACTTAGCCAGCCTATGTGTTTTCTAACAGCAAACAGCTTCAACAAGAAAACATATTTTGTTGCATACCGGTGATTTCTGGGTGGGCATTTCGGTCGAGAGTGCTTCACCATCGAGGGCCAACCACAACCAGGACTGGCCGAAAGTACCTGCGAATCATAGCCATAGGGTTAAAGCTGTGAATAGCAGAGCATGAAACCAGTTATCACCCTAAAATGAAATGATATAAAAAGGGAAATAAGTTGTATGGGAGGAGCCGTCTTGCTGTAGCTGGTGTTGCAATTCAGTAGCCAAGGGGAGCTTCAGAACCTCCATGCACCATCACCTCAGCAAACAAGACTCTGAAACCAAGCAGAACAAGCCTACAGATGAAACGGGGGTTGGAGCAACTCTCAAGAGCTTTCCACACGAAAATGAGACTGTCTATTGGCACGAGGGTAGGGTAAGCCAGAGGATCCTTACTACAGCCATTAGATCGATGTCTGAGTCGCATAGCCGTAGATGCCAGGATGATCCCGAGGAGATAGCTGTTGCGTGCCCACGCCATGTACCAGGCGGGATAGACAGTAAATACACACAAATCATCCAAACAAGATTTATTAACTATGCAACGATAATCTGAGGACATCTGTCAAAATACACAAATTGACGATTGAGATTCATGATAATCTCTTGTAGGTCCGATTAGACAGATAACCCTGTGTCGGAGGCGATACGGTCTTTACTCATCTGCCAAATGAAATTAAACTATGAGACGGAAAGCTTACAGACTTCGAGGTTGTAAACATGTGGGGCGTACTTAGAATGTCAATCCTTATAAGTGTGAAAACTACCGTGAGGTGAATTGTTATTATGTGGGTCTAGGCATATATTATATATAAAAAATAAAAAATAAAGAATAAAAATTTCGGGACACATGACAAGTTGGTATCAGAGCCCAGTTACAAAACTGAGGCCTCTGGGAATTGGAAGTGAGCTACGAAAAAAATAATACATACAATTTTTTTTCCAATTTTATTTGTGCAATTCAAGAAAACAGTTGGTGTGCTAACTTTTTCCCTGTTGTCACTTTACCAATGTTAAGGACAGAACCAAGAACCGGAAGACTGACAGTATGATAAGAGCGGACAATACTTCTCGTAGGTATGCGATGGGCCAAGGACCTGTACCTGGACCTGAGAGCAACCCTGAGTTATGGGTACAGCTCGGAGAGGAGGCTTGAAATACAAACATGGCTATTTTGGGGACAGTGCAGGAATTGAAAAACAAATGGCCCGGTTACGTGAAGATAATGCACGATTAACGATGGAACAAGAAAGAATTCTAAAAAGTTTATCTGACAGAAAGAACCAGCCACCAGCTAATCCCAGTGAAGAACAACAGAGGATGTCGGAAGAACGGGACCATCATATGGAACCTGAAGGGTCGGAAGAGAGGGAGGAACGATCTGATAATGCATCTGAACAACAGACTTCAAAAAGGCAACGAATAGAGTTGCAGGGAGATTTTCGTAAGATTAAACCGCCACACTTTGACGGGGAATAGGAGGAAGCAGCTGAGGCATGGTTAATTAATATGAACAAATACTTTCAGTTATACGAGTATGATCACAATCTTAAGGCACGGCTGGCCATATTTCAACTGCAGGGAAAGGCTACCCTATGGTGGGAGGAAGTTAAGATCGTAAAGGGAGTAAGCGAACAAACCATCACTTGGGAGAAATTTCAAAGATACTTCAAAGAAAGATACCTGACCGAGCGTTTTTATGATGAAAAGGCAAGGGAATTTCATGACTTGTGGTTGGGGCAGCAGACTATGGACGAATTTATCACCCGTTTTACTTCCTTGCTTCGTTATGTGCCTTATATTAGAGAGGAAAAAGCTAAAGTACAAAGATTTGTTAGCAGTTTACCATTATATATGCGGGAGAGGATTGAGTTTGAAAATCCAAGAACAATGGATGAAGTTATCCGTAAAGCCAGGATTTGTTACTAGCAGAGTAAAGAGAAAGGAGAAGCTTCAGGCAAAAGATGGAATGAGAAAAGAGGTATTAAGTCATCTGGTAATAGCAAGGGGAATCGCAGTGGTGGAAGCAAGAGAATTGGCAAGGGGCAGAACAACAAAACTATACAGAAAAGCTCATTCAAATCCAAGCCAGCCAGTGAGTCCAGAGTCAGCGAGAAGCCTGCAAGATTGGACAGTGAAGGGACAGCAAGGCCCCCAGTACAGTGTTGGGGCTATGGAGGGCCTCACTACATCAAAAACTATCCGCAGCGTAAGGGAACTGAATATTTATCCCAAATCCATGAAGCATCGACAGTCGGCGATGTAGGACGTAGCGTACCAAGGATTAATGCAGCCCTGGACGATCGCCAGGTGGAGTACTAGCCGACCATGGTCGAATTTGAAGGTAAAATCTCAGACCATACTGTAGCTATTTTAATTGACCTTGGTGCCACATTAAGCTATATTAGTCCAAAGATAGTAGAACATTGTAAACTGCAACCTATTAAATTCAAGAATCCATGGCTAGTACAGTTGGCTACAGGGGCCAAGAGGCGAGTGTTGGCAAAAGTCAATAATTTCCCTTTCACAATAGCAGGACAACCAGTAATGGCTGATTTAAATGTGCTACCCCTTGGTTCATATGATATTCTGATCGGTATGGACTGGTTAGAAAAGCACTGGTCATTGGTTGACTGCAAAACAAAGATTATTTATTATTAGGATGAACATGGAGCTAGGAAAGAGATGCAAGGAATTAAGTAGCCAGTGCAGGTGTGACCAATAACTGCATCCCAGTTAAAAAAATGCATCAGGAAGGGGTGTCAGATTTATGCCATCCAAGTGGGCTATGCTGATTCGAAGGATAAAACAGCCACATTCGATAACATCCCTGTAATACAAGAGTTTGCAGATGTGTTTCCAGAAGAGATTCCTGGACTGCCGCCTAAGAGGGATATAGACTTTACCATCGAATTGGTACTAAGGGCAGCACTTGTATCATGAGCACCCTATAGAATGAGTGTACCTGAGTTGACAGAATTAAAAATGCAGTTACAGGAACTGCTAGATAAAGACTATATTTGCCCCAATGTGTCTCCGTGGGGAGCCCCAGTGTTATTTGTCAAGAAAAAAACCGGAACCCTTCGCATGTGTATAGATTATCGTCAGCTGAACAAGCTGACAATCAAAAACAAGTATCCTCTACCTCGGATTGATGAACTTTTCAATCAAGTGAAAGGTGCAATAGTGTTCTCTAAGATCTATTTGCGATCAGGTTACCACCAGATCAAGATTAAGGAGGAAGACATAGCTAAAACAGCTTTTAGAACAAGGTATGGCCAGTACGAATTTGTAGTGTTACCCTTTGGGTTAACTAACACCCCTGCAACTTTCATGTGCTTGATGAATAGCATATTCCATCGATATCTGGATAGATTTGTGCTGATATTTTTTGATGATATACTGATATATTCCCGCACTATGGAAGAGCACAAGGAGCACCTCAGATTGGTGCTACAAACCCTCCGAGAACACCAGTTATATGCTAAGTTGAGTAAGTGCGACTTCTTCAAGGAAGAAATCTAGTATCTGGGTCATGTAATCACAAGGGAAGGATTGCGGTGGACCCAGAAAAGATAAGAACCATAATGGAGTGGCCCGTACCGGAAGATGTAGCAGATATCAGGTCCTTTATGGGATTAGCCAGATATTACAGAAGATTTGTGGAAGGCTTCTCTAGAGTAGCGTATCCTATCACCTCCTTACAGAAAAAGGGAAGAGCATTCAAATGGACCCCAGAATGTCAAAGAATCTTTGAGAAGTTAAAGCATCTGCTCACCACATCACCCATTTTAAACATAGCTGATCCTAATAAGGACTTTGTGGTGTGTACTGACGCGAGCAAGGAGGGCGTAGGAGGTGTGTTGATGCAAGAAGGGAAAGTGATTGCGTATGAGTCCAGGAAACTCAAAGAGCATGAGAAGAAGTATTCTGCTTACGAATTAGAGTTAGCTGCCATCATACATGCTCTGAAGATGTTGTGGCATTATCTTATGGGCAGGAGATTTCTGTTACTGACTGACCACCACAGTCTGACCAATTATTTTATCCAGCCCACTTTAGATGCCAGGCAGGCACGGTGGGTAGACTTCCTAAGAAATTTTGACTTTGAAATCAAACATTTGAAGGGGAAAGAAAACCGAGTGGCAGACGCCTTAAGCCAAAAGGTACAATGTTTGTACGAAATTTCTTTCAGCGAATGGAAAAGCCCCTTCGAGGAAATGATAAAAAAGGTAGCAGAACAAGATGCTAAATATCAGCAAATGAAACAACAAGTACAGTAGTCTACCAGTGAGAAGAATCAGCAAGGATATGAGATGGATGATGCTGGAATGTTGTAGTACAAAAAAAGGCTATATGTACCTGATCAAAATAGCATTTAAAATCTGATTTTGGATGAATTCCACATCTGTCATTATGCTAGACACCCAGGTTACCAGAAAATGATCACTATGATTTGAAATGAATACTATTGGCCGGGAATGAAGAGGAATGTGGCTAAGTATTTGGCGTGGTGTCTAGAGTGTTAACAAATTAAGGCAGAGCATCAACATCCAACGGGGCTACTGCAATGATTACCCATCCTGAAATGGAAATGGGAAACCATTTCTATGGATTTTATAACAGGATTGCCTCGTACAAAGAAGAATAACGATTCTATTATGGTGGTGGTAGACAAGTTGAGTAAAGCAACACATTTTATACCTATGCAATCCACCTACAGGGCTGTTCAGATTGCCCATGTCTTCATGCAGAATGTGTTTAAATTGCATGGACTCCTGAAGACGATCACTTCAGATCATGATGTGAAGTTTAAGTTGGCGTTTTGGAAGACACTATTTGCAGAATTGGGGACACAGCTAAACTTCAGTACAACGTACCACCCTAGACCGACGGACAAACAGAGCGAGTGAACCAGGTGGTAGAAGATATGTTGAGAGCCTATGTAATGCAGTAACTGACGTAGTGGGAGGAGTATTTTCACTTGGTTGAATTTTCATACAACAACGGGTATCATACCTTGTTGCAAATGAGTCCCTTTGAGATCCTGTACAGGTGGAAATGCCGCACACCCTCAAGCTGGGGCGGACCTGAGGACAAATTAAAGTTAGGGCCAGAAATGCTCAAGGAATTGGAGGATATGGTAAAAAGGGTACGCGCTAATTTAAAGGCTACTCAGGATCGGCAAAAGAGCTTTGCTGACCAGAAGAGGAGGTTCAAAGAATACCAAGTCGGTGACCATGTTTATGTGAGGATCCAAGCCAGAAAGAGTACATTGCAGTGGAGAAGATGTGACAAGTTGGTACCCCGATATTGTGGGCCATTTCAGGTCTTGTCAAGAATCAGGCCGGTAGCTTACCAACTCGCCCTGCCAAGTGACATCCGGGTCCACAACGTCTTCCATGTCTCTGTATTAAAAAAATACGTTTATGACCCTAAACATGTAATCTGATGGCAAGATATACAAGTGAGGATTAGATCTAATAGACCAGTCTAAAAGGTTTCCTTTATAAGAAACTGATTTAGAACATTGCATGTTGCAGGTCGAATCGGAAGGCGAAATCTTGGTCGAGCCACTGAGCATTCTCGACCGGAGAGAAGTATAGCTGCGGAAGCGAGCTATTACCCAAATTAAAGTGCAATGGCAGCACTTTGGGCCTGACGAGGCCACTTGGGAAGATGAAGAGCTCATGAGAAAGGCTTACCCAGAGCTGTTCTTAGTCAACAGACATCAGGATGATGTCCAATTTCAGGAGAAGGAGATGTAATGCCCCAGGAAAAATGTAAATATTTGAATTTACTATGGTTAAAACTGAATATGACATTATTAAAGTGTTTTCGAATTTGACAGCATTATTATTATTATTATTATTATTATTATTATTATTATTGTTTTTAATATGATGAGAAAATGGTCTCTTAAAAATGCTAGCAACTTCTGAGAGGGAAGTTGGAGAAAACAGTTGCAGTGAACTACAACCCTAACCACCTCCCCTAACCGGGAAGGTTTCCTGGGGAAAGGGGAGGAAGAGGTTAGTCTGCGCTATAGGGACAGGCAGAGGAAAAAAGCAAAAGACAGAGGAATTCTGGTGGCTAAGTCTGGTGATGAACAGATAGCCTGCTCGCTATTTTGAGCAACTTGCTGAGGGTTGTGGTCCGACAAGAGCTAGGGGGGAGATTCTAGTCTCGAAAGACGAATCTCAAGGTTGGGAGGCGAATCAGAAGTGAAGGAACGGTGGGGGTCCAGCTTCTGGAGCACTTGTAAGTTACATCATTACAGGTAAGTGAAAAATACTCTTAACCATTCTACATATAGTTTGGGTAGGAAAAGATATATATAAAAATTACTTCATTGTAAGGCACTGTGATAAGTTAACTCTGTTATGGAAGTTGTATTAAATTATCTTCCTGTAAATTCTATGTTATGGAAGCTGTATTAAATTACCTTCGCTGTAAATTCTATGTTATGGAAGCTGTATTAAATTATCTTCGATGTAAATTCTATTTATGGAAGTTTTAAATTCCTAAGAGGTTGAGAGTATCCAGTGTTTGTGTCTTGGAAGGGGAGGAAGTTAAATAAAATATAACCTGTCAGACATCCAATGTAATTCCCTCTGGAGAGGAATATAAGAAAAGTATAGCAGTGAGAGATACCTGAAACCCTCTTGGTGGGTGATTACCACCTTGGTATTGTAGAACGATATAGCGGTCTGTTAGAGTTGGACTGACGCACGTATGAACGGCTATACACGAGGGTTTCACCCTACAGATATAACAATCACATCTCTGGCATTTACAAAATACACCGCTTGGAAATAAACAAGATTTAGTGCAAGAATTAGAGA
Source organism: Pinus tabuliformis (assembly GCA_031772625.1). NCBI lineage: Eukaryota > Viridiplantae > Streptophyta > Pinopsida > Pinales > Pinaceae > Pinus > Pinus tabuliformis. The sequence continues at coordinate 917,397,873 of CM062820.1, forward strand.
ATGGAGAAGTAAGGAAAATTACCTAAAAACTCAATGTCGTGGGATGATGGTGGGAATAACAGTAACCCTTGTTATTGTTTAATGGATAACTCAAGCATGGAGTAGATTCTATCACTCCGGGAAGAAAACATTCTTTATGAGGAACCGACGAGGGTTAGCCTGAAGAGACCCACATGAAAAGCTTAGTTACAAGAAGGGTGGCAGAAACCCCAATATATTTGTCACGAAAATGCTAGACAAACAAAGATAACAGGGGACGGTGTTTCACTCGCTAGTGCTGAGATGAAACTCGGGTCTTGACCCGAAGACAGTCCTCTACCCAAAAAAAGAAAAAAGCTAATGACATTCAACTGTGAATTGATATTTATACGATAAATTGACATTTATAATGTAAAGTAGCATTCATACGGTAAATTAGGAATTGCCAGAAAAACACGACAAACTGCAGAGCTCAACATCAAGCAGAACTTCTTGCTAATAACATAACCATAACATTCCTGGAAATAGAAGTTAACTCATTTCCATTGTTAAATTTCAAATGGATGCGGTAACAACATTAATAGCTGAGTAATGGAAATAGAACATAAACTATTAAAGGAAAAGTATGGTGATAACGACAAGTTCCATCCAAGTGAGACTACCAAGTATAGCCAAGTATGAGCCCAACAACTGATAGACAGTGAAAAGGGCCTACTGGAACCGGCATAAATTTACATACTTGGCTGAATGGCTCAATAAAACAAAATGAGGAATTCAATAGCCACTTTTCTCCTAAGGTTCTGCTACATAATAGCAAAATACAGATAGTAAACAATCTTAGCAGGTATAGACGCCGAGACCCAAACTGGGTCACCACAGTGGGCCATGCGAGCCATGAAATCTGAGCATCAATGAAAAGGACACTGACTTAGCCAGCCTATGTGTTTTCTAATAGAAAACGGCTTCAACAAGCAAACATATTTTGTTGCATACCAGTGATTTCTGGGTGGGCATTTTGGCCGAGAGTGCTTCACCATCCAGCGCCAACCACAACCAAGACTGGCTGGAAGTACCTGCGAATCATAGCCATAGGGTTAAATCAATGAATAGCGGAGCATGAAACCAGTTATCACTCTAAAATGAAATGATATAAAAAGGGAAATAAGTTGCATGGGAGGAGCCCTCTTGCTGTACCTGGTGTTGCAACTCAGTAGCCAAGGGGAGCTTTAGAACCTCCATGCACGATCACCTCAGCAAACAAGACTCTGAAACCGAGCAGAACAAGCCTACAGATGAAACGGGGGTCGGAGGAACTCTCCAGAGCTTTCCACACGAAAATGAGATTGTTTGTTGATGCAAGGGTAGGGTAAGCTGGTGGATCCTTACAATAGCCATTAGATCGACGTCCGAGTTGCATAGCCGTAGATGCTAGGATGATCCCAAGGAGATAGATGTTGCCTGCCCATGCCATGTACCAGGCGGGATAGACAGTAAATGCACACAAATCATCCAAACGGGATTTATTAACTATGCAACGATAATCTGAGGACATCTGTCAAAATACACAAATTGACGATTGAGATTCATGATAATCTCCTGTAGGTCCGGTCAGACAGATACCCCTGTGTGGGAGGCGATACGGTCTTTACTCATCCGCCAAATGAAATTAAACTATGAGATGGAAAGCTTACAAATTTGAGGTTGTATACATGTGGGGCGTACTTAGAATGTCAATCCTTATAAGTGTGAAAATTACTATGAGGTGAATTGTTGTTATGTGGGTTTGGGCATATATTATATATAAATAAATAAATAAAAAACATTTCGGGACACATGACATTTTCGTTAATGTCAACCAAAACAAAAACAATAAAAATTAAATAACAATATAAATAAACAATTAAAAATCGCATGTTTCACTTTCATTCTACTTGGTTATTTGATATTTCACTTTCACTCTTCAAATAGTAAATAAAATATTTCCATGTCTATCTTAACTAATATAATTTTATATAACTTTATATAGATAAAATAATTAAAAATTAATCTATTTCAATATGAACTCTCTCTCTTTCTATTATGTGTGTATTAATGTTACCTTAGTAGAATATTTCAATGCTCAAAAGGACAAAATAATTAAAGATAAAATAATATCGTTACTTATTAATAAGGGGAAAAGGGAAAATTTGTAACTAATTTAATTGTTGATATACAATATTAATAATGGTAAAATATTCAAAAATACAATAAAAACAATGAAAAACTATAGGTATAAACCAAGCACTTGAAATGATTAAATCTCTTTACGTGTAAATATATTTTCAAGTTTGAGATTTGATCCATCTCAGCTCCTGTTCTATAATCCAGTATGAGGGAGATGTGTCCTTAAAAACAATAAAAAAAATATGGCTAATGTCAACCAAAACAAAAAAACAAAAATTAAACAACCATATAAATAAACAATTAAAAATCTATAAATAAACAATTGAAAATCTACGAGAGACTCATTTTACATTTCATTGTTTTACTTTCATTCTACTTGGTTCTTTGATATTTCATTTTCACTCTTCAAATAATAAATAAAATATTTCCATGTCTATCTTAAATAATATAATTTTATATAACTTTATAGAGATAAATTAAAAAAAAAAAGAAATCTATTTCAGTATGAACTCTCTCTCTTTCTATTATGTGTGAATTAGTGTTTACCTTAGTCAAACATTTGGATGCTTGAAAGGAAACATAGTTAAAGATAAAATATTTTACTTACTTCTTAAGAAGAGGAAAATGTGTAACTCGTTTAATTTTTAATATAAAAAATTAATCATGGTAAAATATTGAAAATTACCACTATAAATCTATCTTAATCACATATTTACCAAGCACTTAAAATGATTAAATCTCTTGACGTGTAAATATTTTTTCACGTTTGAAATTTGATCTGTCTTCATTCTACAATCAAGTATGAAGGACATGTGTAAGTATGTCACCTTCTCAAAAAAATAATTAAAATAATTTTAACTAATATCAACAAAAAAACATATAAATAAATAATTAAAAATAGAAGAGAGGATCATTCCTCAAAAAATAATAAATATAATTTTAACTAATGTCAACCAAGACAAAACAAAAACAAAAAACAAAAATTAAATAACCATATAAAAAAATAATTAAAAATAGAAGAGTGGATCCTTCCTCAAAAAATAATAAAAATAATTTTAACTAATGTCAACCAAAACAAAAAAAAAAAAATAAAAATAAAAAATTAAATAACCATATAAATAAATAATTAAAAATAGAAGAGAGGCTCATTCTACAATCCAATATGAGGGACATGTGTAAGTATGTCACGTACTCAAAAAATAATAAAAATAATTTTCAGTAATGTCAACTAAAACAAAAAAACAAAAATTAAATAACGGTATAAATAAATAATTAAAAATAACTAAGAGGCTCATTGTAACACCATACACACCTATTGTGCACATATTATATGGAACATCAAAATAAATTGCAATACTTAAAACCAAGATTATTATTAATTATACATAGGGTGGTGTATCAGACTTTAATGGTTACATTCTCTTATTTAATCATTTTAATATATGTTACACAGTTGTTGGAGTTGGGTCTGCCTAGCATTAAATTGTCACATGGATACACATGGGGTGTTTGGCCCGTAACCATACTCCTCAGTAAATGCCCTTGGGATGCCAAGGCATGCGACATAACCATGGTCTGTTCTACTGGCTGCATTCGTCAGTGAGTTAACATTGTCTATGATAGTTGTTCTAGCTCTCACCCGTTGATCTGTGCTGGTCGATTCTATGGTGAGGAGGGTTTAGGATTTTTATAACTACCCAATTCACTGTGTCTGGCCAGATGGGAGGTCATTTGTTGTTGGATACTTGAGGTTTTTTCAACTTTGCAATGGGCTTAACCTTCAGGTTTTAGGTTGGCCCACAACCTCTGCTACTATGATCTATGGTGATATCTATGTTCTTGTCACAACAAGGTATCTACAACCACCTACCTTTTGACTGCCTAGGTTTACTATGCGACTTGAGTTTAGCTCCTCCTTCCATCTTTCCCCTGGTTAGGTGGCTAATAGATGGCTTTCACTATCCAGGGATGGCTCAAGTATTCTCTGGCTCTACAGAAGGTAGCTGGGACCGATACTGATCTACTGAAGGTAAGCATGTATTTTATAATTTCCCTTGTTTTCTCCTTACAACTCTTTACGATTTTCTAGTTTCTAGCACCGACTGTTTGATAAACTTTGCTACAAGGAAGGTGGACCACCATCTGTTGAAACCCACCAAGCTTAGGTAATGTTTCTGCCCTCTGGGTCATCATCTTTTTCGACTTTCTTAGAAATTTTTCCGTCTTAATAGACTCGGTGGCCGACGGCGTTTGATTGTAGGTAATCTACTTCCAACACCATGTTCTGTTTGCTGTTATGATAGTGAATGCTGAGGTTTTCAATGTTTATCCACTCCATGGTTGTTTGCAAGTTGAGAAACATCTACCTCTTGTTCACCATATTTGATTGTTGATGTTAAATACTGTTCGGAGGAACTGATTGTGGGCAGAGGCTTATTCCGAAACTTGCCAATCCCTGTTTCATTTGGATTTCTATGTAGAAATGTTAAGTTTTTTTTGCTCGGCATGAATAAGGATTTGAACTGTGGATAAGTTCTAGATACGAGTTTACATGGCTACCTTTTCTCTGAAAGACAACGTTGAACAAGTATTTTTTGTATATATATATATCCTGATAGTGTCATAAACTCGTGGTTTTGATTTTATTTAATAGTTGGGCACATTCAAACCGCTGAGCCATTTTACAGTGGATAACTTAAGTTATGCTTGTCATTACTGTTGGTCTCTCTCTCTCTCTCTCTATATATATATATATATATACATTTTTACTTCTTTGCCAACCATTCTTGAATAGCTGAAAGGTTGATTTCCATTTCCTTTTTAGTGTAGCAACTTGGTGATAGGTAGTCATTTTCTAGAAGTTAGACTTGGTTTCGTATGCTATCAATTTAGAAATTATGAACCTATTTTTGCAAAGATCATTCTTTCATCTGTTATAATTTACGAAAAGGATTATTCTTAGAGTTTATTGGAAGGGATTACTTTTACAGTCTAAGAGTGCATGATGTAACTATTTAATACATGGAAATAAATTTCTTTCATTGCTTGTATATTTATTAGCTTTTATGAATTACTGTAACATTTATTGTTTACTCCTGAATTGCAACTTCAACTCTTTTTTTTTGTTCTAATATACTTTCGAGAAGTTTCTCTCCTTCATTTATTATATTACTTTAAATGAATAATTTCTATAATCCACTATCATTTCTTAAATCAAGTCTATGTTAGTTATCTGCTAACTGTTTGTAAACATATAACTCCAATTCTATCTGTAAAGTATCTCCTCCCAGCCACAAGTCTAGCAATCACGTCTATACTCTCCCCCAAGCACTTTTGTTTCTTCACAGTCAAAATATATATCCAGCTACAGTCGAGTGCCTTGGGCCTTAGGACTCATTGTCTAGCCTCAAGACTTGTACCTTTTCAGACTGTCTTTGAGTGTTTTCAAATTGGTTTATTCAACCCATCTCTAACATCTCTCACTGGAATCTTTCCCCATCTATATCTCCCTTTACAGGGTAGATGGTAACTATTTATTTTAACTACTGAAAACAATTTTATTTCGATTAACATATCTAGACTCCTAATTATCCTTTAATTAGGTAAATAAATGTATACTAGCCTTCCAGCCTCAGTCCTTATTATTTTAACAACATAAAGTAAGAATTTAATGCAGTAAGACATAAAAATTGAAACTCAGTAACTATAGTAATTTTTATGTAGCACGGGGTGTTACATCCCCCCCCCCCAATATGAGGAACATTGTCGCTAGTGTTCTTCTAATTTAATAAAATAATGCAAGGTAAGCTTCTCGCATAAATCCCTCTTCCTCCCAGGTGGCCTCATCCGGCCAAAGTGCTTCTGCTGCACTTTAACCTGGGTGATGGCTCACTTCCACAAGTCGGTTTCTCTCCGATTGAGAATACGAAGAGGTTCTACCAGAAACTCTCCTTCCAATTCGACCTGCACATACACAATTCACAGTCATAATCTCTTCAAAATAGTTTATCCAAAAGTTAAGTATTCTCCTTAACTGATTACCTGAATATTTTCCCAGCTAATTATATGTTGTGGGTTGTACAAATATTTTTTTAGCAAAGAAACATGGAAAACACTGTGGGCCCAAATATGTCTTGCTAACACAAGCTTATAGGCTACCAATCAAATCCGTTCCAAGACTTGAAAGGGTCCATAGTACTGAGGTGATAACTTAGCACAGCCTCTCCATTGTAGGGAACTTTAGTGTTGCTTTACTCTTAGGTATACATGGTCTCATGGCTAAAATTCTCTGTATGTCCACTTTTTATCTGCATACATTTTCTACCTATCTTGGGAAACCCTTAGACTTTGTCGAACCTTCTTAATAGTCTCCTCCATTTTTTCTAGCATATCAGGACAAAAGGCTAGCTTTTGAACCAGACTATTCCAATCTATGGGCACCCTGCACCTTCTCCCATAAACTACCTCAAAGGGGCTCATGCCTAGTGATTCATGATGCCCATTATTATAGGAAAATTCCACTAGGTGGAGATAGTCTTTCCACTTATGTGGTTGTTGCATCACAAACATGCACAACCTGTCCTCCAACACTTAATTTACTCATGCGGTTTTTCTATCCATTTGAGGATGGTAAGTTGTACTAAACTAACTCTGGGTACCCAATCTTGAAAAGACGGTCTTCTAGAATGTGGATGTAAACTTTGCATCCCTATCAGAAATTACCACCTTGGGTATTCTGTGCAGACGAAATATTTCCTTCATAAATATCTTTGCCTTTTCCATAGTTTTGTAAGTGGATTTGATAGGTATAAAGTTAGTTGTTTTTCTGAATTTTTCCACCACCACCATAATTGAGTCGTGATTCTTCTTGGTGCGAGGTAAGCCGGAGATGAAGTCTAGAGATATGGTCTCCCATTTCCATTCTAGAATGGGCAATGGTTGCAAGAAATTAGTGGGATGCTAATTTTCTGCCTTCACCAACTGACATTCCAAACATTTGGACAAGTACTCAGTGACATACTCCATATCGTGGGCCAAAAATATCCTTTCTTGATGGCTGAAAACAACTTTTGGTACCCTGGGTGGCCTGGACATGCTTTCCTGTGAAACTCATCCAATATCAATTGTTTGACCAACTTTTGGTTATGAAGATATATTCTATTTTTGAAGGTAAGGATGTTGTCAGAATTTATTTCAAAATCTGATACTTCCCCTTTCAATAGAGCTTCCTTTGTTTGCTTCGAAAGAAAAGTGTATTCTGGATCCTTGACGGAGGCTTCCTTTATGATTTCAGGGAGGTTTAAGTGTAACTAGCTGATTTGGACCTCATAAATACAATGTACTTTCCTGCTCAATGTGTCGGCCACTCGATTTTCCTTCCCTTTGAGATGTTTCATCTAGAAATCGAACTCACTTAAAAATTTTGTCCATATGGCTTGTCGAGAATTTAAGTTACACTGGTTGAAGAAATTTGTAAGGGTGCTATGATCCCTTAATAGCATAAATTTCTTCCCCAACACGTAGTGTTGCCACATTTTAAGTGCATGCACACTATTAATTCAAGGTCATAAGCAGAATATCATTGCTCATATTCCTTCAATTTCCATGATTCATAAGCAATAGCTTCCCCTCTTGTGTCAGCACTCTAGCAAAACCTTCTTTACTAACATCCATGCAAAGCATGAAATATTTTTTCGAATCTGCTACCTTTAACACGGGTGCAGTGGTAAGTAGGTGTTATAGTATTTAAAAGCTTCGCTGACATTTGGTTTTCCATTGGAAAGCACATCTCTTTTTATGTAAAGAATTCATTGGGAAAGAGATTCTTGAAAATCCTTTGATGAACTGACGATAATATCTAGCGAAAATAACGAATGACTTGATTTCACCAACATTCTTTGGAGCGGTCCATTTCATAATGGTTTTGATATTTTCCGGGTCGACTGCTATTCCATCTGCTGATATAATGTGACCCAAGTACTGAATTTGGTCTTTGAAAAAGTCACACATGTTATATTTGGCATCAAATTGATTTTCCTGCAGAGTTTGCAACATTATCCTCAGATGCTCTTTATGCTCCTCCTGATTATTGGAGTATACTAAAATGTCGTCAATAAAAATCAGTATGAATTTATCAAGATAAGCGTGGAAAATACCGTGCATCAAACTCATAAAAGTAGCTGGGGCATTTGGGAGTCCAAATGGCAACACCACAAACTTGTAATGACCATAACAAGTTCTGATTGCAGTCTTGTAAATGTCCTCCTCCTTTATCCTTATTTGGTGCTAGCTAGACCTTATATTGATTTTTAAGAATACTTTGGCTCGTTGGACCTAATCAAATAGATCATTAATATGTGGCAAGGGATATTTATTTTTTATGGTCATTTTATTTAACTAACAATAATCGATGCATAATCTCAAGGTTCTATATTTCTGTGGTACAAACAGTACGAGGGCTCCCCAAGGGGACATGCTGGGGTGGATATACTTTTTATCTAGAAGTTCTTGGAGCTGCATTTTGAATTCTATTAAGTCAGGTATGCTCATGCGATCAACGGACTAGATATAGGGGTTGCACTTGGAATTAGCTTGATGGTGAAATCAATATCATGCTTGGGTGGTAATCCAGGAATCGATTCAGGAAATACATGAGAAAATTCCTGAATGATAGGAATTTTTTCCAAGGAGGTTATTTTGTTTTTCGAGTTCGTAAATCCCACCTGGACAGTAGACATCTGAAAAGCGTTCCTAATACATATTCCTAGCTAGCTAGTAGTAATAGGACACAATTTGGTATTTGTCTTGATTCCTCGAACTTCCTTCTTTCGTCCTGATTCAATAATAAAAAAAATGGTTTTTTGCTTACAGTAAATTAGGGACCAACATCTTTCCAACCAATCCATCGAGATTAAAATGTCGTATGAACCCAAACGGAGTACATTAAGGTCAACGTGAATGGGTTGTCCTGAAATTGTTATAGGACAACACTTTGTTTTTGCAACTACCCTTCTTTTTGCCCCGGTGGCTAATTGGACTAACCATGGTTTTGGAAACTTACTACTTTGCAGTTGACAATTTTCTACCACCTTAGGACTAACATATCTTAGGCTAGATCCTGAATCAAACAAAAAAAAGACAAGTTCCTTAGCAATCGTACCTTCACATTCAATCATGTGGGCTGGTATTTTTCTTGATGATCATACAAAGAAGCATTAATTCTTGGCATTCTCCTTGCCACTTCTCTGACTGCGGATGCCTCTTCCATATTTTATAGATGTTTTGTCCTTGCCTTATGGGGACATTTTTTGTAATAGTGGGGTTCTTTGCATCCCTAGCATTGCAGCAATGGCTTTGACAACTGGTTATTAATAGTTTTGTTAACTCCTTCTGACTGTCTATCTTCGGAATATTCAACTTTGGGTTGGTTCCTTGCTAGGAATTTACTGAGAGGTTTTTGCTATATATTTCTACCATTAGCAAATTTTGCTTCTCTATTTGGGATCAGGTTCCTTCCCTTCCCGTTCAATCTTCATTTAGGTGCCTCATTTTTCTATTTCATTTGCTGGTAGCATATGCGGGCTTTCCGCACTGCATCATCCATTGTCTTTGGGTAGTCAAACAGAATCTTCTCCTTCATAAAATTGGGTAGGCTACTGATGATATGTTGAATTTTGGCCTTTTCTTCTTGCATGTAAGGCACATAGCGTAATAGGGAGGTGAATATTTTTACATATTCAAACATGGTTAAGGTTCCCAATCTTAGCTCGTGAAATTCTTTTACTTTTTCATCATAATAACGTTCGGTCAGATATTTATCCTTGAAAAGGTTTTGAAAATCTTTCCACGTAACTTGTTCTTCATCGATTTTTCTTACAGTTTTGATTTCTTCCCACCAAAGTGCAGCCTTACCCCTTAACTGATAAACTGCCAAACGTGCTTTCAGTTTATTGGTGTAATCATAAATCTGGAAATATTTTCTCATATCAATTAACCAAGTTTCAATTGCTTCTCCGGATTCCCCTTCAAAGAGTGAAGGTTTAATCTTTTTAAGTTCTCCTTGTAATTCAGATTTATGTCATTTTGTCTTGCGATGGTCGAAAACGTTGTCCAAGCATCCTTCTTTGTCTTCACCATGTTTTTCAGTTGACTCAACATTTTATTTTCCATGCTACGTCGTTGGGTTCTTCTCCCTATCTTCAGCACTGGGGTTTGGATCTCATTGATTTTGTCGATTGGATAGATTTCTGAGAATTCACTCATGTTCTAGTCATAGTCGTTCATTATCTATTCTTAAATTTGTCATCTCAGCATGCAACTACTGAACTGTTTTGAGTAAAACAACATTATCTTGACAAGATTCCTCTCCCAGCTATATCCAAATATTAGGGTTAGCATTCACATAAGTTGTTTCTAGTGGGTTTGGCAGTCCTGGGCTCCTCTTCATTCTAAACCTTTTTGTATTACTGCGCGTCTTTGTGTTCACATACATATTTACTTAGTTAATTTAAAGAAATCACATTCATTTAATATACATATAATTCCCAAAGATTCTCAATGTACAAACATGAGCTCTCATACCATTTGTAACACCATACATACCTATTTTACACCTATTATACGAAACATGTGAAATAAATTGCAATATTTAAAACGAAGATTATTATTAATTATACATAGGGTGGTGGATGTAGAATTTTATGGCTACATTCTTTGATTTAATCATGTTAATATATGTTACCCAACAATTAGAGTCGGCCTGCCTAGCATCAAATTGTCACATGGATCCACTCAGGGTGTTGGGCTCGTAACGAGACTACTAATTAAATGCCCATGGTATGCCGAGGCACGTGACACAACCATGGAATGTTCTACTCCTTTCATTCGTTAGTGAGTTAAGACTATCTGCGACACTTGGTCTAGCTCTCACCCGTTGATCTATGGTGGGTGATCCAATGGTGAGGATGGTTTAGGGTTTTTCCAACTACCCTCTTCACCGTGTCTGACTGGATGGGAGGTCATTTGTTGTTGGATACTTGAGCTTTTTTCTCTCTACAATGGGGTTGGCCTTCAGGTTTTAGGTTGGCCCATAACCTTTGCCACTGTGAGCTATGGTGATATCTATGCTCTTTTCATAGCAAGGTATCACCAACCACTTACCTTTGCACTACTCGGGCTTATTATGCTACTTGAGTTTAGATCCTCCTTCCATATTTCACCTAGTTTATTGGCTAGCAAATGGATTTCATCATCTAGGGATGGCTCGAGGATTCTCTGGCTCTGCTGAAGGTAGCTAGAACTGGTACTGGTCTACTGAAGGTAGGCATGCATTTTGTGATTTCCTTGGCCTTCTCCTTACAACTCTTTATAGTTTTCTAGTTTCTATCTTTGATTGTTTGATAAGATTTATTGCAAGGAAGGTAGACTGCCATCAGTTGAAACCCTCCAAGCTAATGTAATGCTATCACCCTCTGTGTCATCATATTTTTCAGCTTTCTTAGCAAGTTTTTGCTCCTAATATACTCGTTGGTCGATGGCATTTGATTGCAGGTAATCTACTGCCAATGCGAGGTTCTGTTTGTGGTTATGACAATGTATGTTGAGGTTTCTAAATCTTATCCACTCTATGGTCGTTTTTAGGTTGGGAAACATGTGCCTCTAGTTCACCATATTTGATTGTTGATGTTAAATATTATGCAAAGGAACTGATTTTCGGAAGAGGCTTATGCAATAACTTGCTGAATCCACGTTTCACTTAGATTTCTATGTATAAATGTTAAGTTTCTTTTTCTCGGCATGCGCAAGGGTTGAATTGTTGATAAGTTCTAGTTACGAGTTTACATGGATCCCTTTTCTCTGAAAGACAATGTTGAACAAGGTTTTTCTGGTATATATATATATATATATCCCGATAGGGTTATGAACTCGTAGTTTTTATTTTATTTAATAGTTGGGCACATTCAGGTGGCTGAGCCATTTTACTGTGGAGGACATACGTTATGCTTGTCGTTACTGTTGATATACATGATCAAATATTTGTTAAATCAATGGATATATATATATATATATATATATATATATATATATATATATATATATATATATATATATATATATATATATATATATATATATAGTTTCCTTCTTTACCGTATGTTCTTGAATAACTAAAAGGTTTATTTCCATTTCCTTTCTAGTGTAATAACTTGGTGATAGGTAGTCCTTTTCTAAAATCTAGACTTGGTTTCTTATGATATCAGTTCGCAAATTCCGCACCTACTGTTATAAAGATCATCCTTTTGTCACACTCTATACAGTACATACAAGTAAAAAAAAATTTATGACGATATTCACATTACATGTTACATTTATAAATGCATTCCACCTTAACCTTACTATGTAAGTTCACATCTTTACCCATAACTTACATTATTAACATTTAATATTAACGAACATTACCAACAGTGGATGTCTATTTACGCAATGGCATAATGTATATCATTCGACCCACACCACACATAAGATTCACGGTGTATGCATTTCGTTGACTAACACTATAGTTACATATGTTAAGTTGGTGATACAATACGCAGTTGGCACTGTCGATTTAATGGTATATTTATGGTAACATATCCCGAGATATCTTGAGTCTGCGTTATCATGTCCGGCCCTGGCATCGTTCCAACTGGTCTATGCATCGTCGTCCATCTGGAGGGCTCAACGGCTAGATGGTAATCTGCCATGTGTGCCCGGTGCTCCAGGCGCCTACGGCCTGACACCTTGGGCTTGCCAAATTTCGTGCCAGATGCATCCCGTAGACCACCGGCTATCGAACGGTCAAAACAAACCCACTGTAGATCAAGGGCTCCAGTTGTGCCACGAAACGGTAAAAAAGTTTTGAGTTATTTATATGGATATTTCTATCTTTCGGCTCTAGTTTTCCATTTCATTACCCTCCTGAGTAGTAACAAGACTGCAACCCTTAGCGCTGCTCTGCAATTCTGCAGGATCTTCCAAGGATTTCAGGCATGCCGCTATTGTTACTCGGCTCGACCTTTCTTCGTCTATGAAGTTATCTGTTCTGTAATGAACACGACACCAGGCTTTGTTTTACAGGTATTATCGTTTCCCCATCTGATTTGGTTACAGTCTTCTATTATTTGCACCAGGGTTTTTATCTAATACTCCGGCTTTTGCTCCACGCAGATGGTTCATCGTCATCCCCTCAGGGACGAGAGATTTCCCATACCGCCGGTTAACCCAACACCGGGTAAGGATTTGAGCACTTATGTCTTTTTACATGTGACTTATCAGGGTTGTGCTGAACTATCATTCCCTTGGCAGGGATGTCGGATTTTACATTTCCTCTGTACAAGTTCAGGGTCCCTGCTTATGCGGAACTCTTCTGCTATAAGGCACATTATTCTGAGTTGTTTGTAACCATGATTCATTAGTCTATTGTACTGTTAATTAGCTATGCGCTGGTTCTCTTTGAACGCAGCCGTTATTTACTATTAAACTGTGACTCCGCCGTAAGGGTTTTGATTTCTGTTTGACATTGGATGAAATATGATACAGGCACACGGGTAATTCCGTAGGTTCAGTATTATTCATACTGTTTCTCTCTGGTTGATTGCCATCTCCGGACTGGCTTGTTATCAGTTTCAATGTTGGAATATATATATACATTTTATTTACAGAGAATAATGTTATGGTTTCCTTTCAAAGTTAATGATGAATCTGTATATTGTGTTATTCCGGCTTTGGTGCCTCGGCCAGCTAAGCATAAGCTGCGGCTCGGTCGGAGGGGGTTCACCAAAGCGGAGGGTTGCTAGTTAATACAGGCCGAGGTTGCATGTAACCATAGTTACCATGCCACTGCCTCGACGCTCACACTTATTATCTCATTTTGTTTAACAGTGAATGTATTCTGTTTCTCTGTTCATGTGACACAGTTATATATATATGAAAGGTTATACCGTAGTCATATTTCGTTAATAATCTCTAAGATTCTTGCGGTTCGGTTGACCGAAGTTAAGGTATTGCGTTACCTGGATTTAAGGTTTTTCACCATTGTTTATAACGATAGCACAGCTTGTTCTTTTTTTTAGTTTGCTTGACCCGCGGGGCTCTCTAATCTCATTTATGATTATATTTCAGAATACAAGGGTTTACTGCCGTTCTTTTAACAGAGAGCACCTGCACATTTTCTTTGCTTCTTCTAAATGCGAAGATTACTAGTTCTGTACTTTCGCTCTTACATATAGAAGGGGGTTTTACTGTACCGTTTCTTGATACACGATGCATGCTGTTACTGATGTTACGATGACCCATTTTTTGTGTTTTCTATTTTATTTCAAAGATACCATACAACTTAGTTCTGTCGCTGTCTTTCATACAGTCTTTAATGTTCTTTTCTTTAGAATGTATGTTCGATTTTGTTTCTATATTCGATTCTGTTCTCTATCTTTCATACAGAATTAAATATTTGTTTTCATAATACTAAATAAAGAGAACAGTCAGATGGCTTTCCCCTTAACCCCATTTTCACAGTACAGTACAATACAGGAAACATTTCGGCAGGTGTATAAGTAGTAAGCCATACCTGCTTATCTGCCAAACCTATTTGTAATGCTTGTCAATCCACCCGTCCGTAGGAAGAATGCTTCTTTGATCTTCCACCCCCAAGCACTTGCAGGTCCTCTGACCGCAATTCCACTGGTCTCGCCAGTAATCGCTATCTGGTCCTAACCAGACGTAGCGTACACAGGAAAATTCCTTTCCTTCTATGCCATCTGATCCTAACCAGACATAGCATGACCATTTTCTTTCTTCTCTGCCATCTGATCCTAACCAGACTTGGCAATCTTTCCCCTTTTCCTCTGGGGCCTCAACTACCTCCTGAAGGTAGTTAGGGTTTCATTGTAACTGCTTCCACAGTTACTAACCATGATTAATCATATGCTCAGCTCAAATAGTACTAACACAATTGTTTTTAATTAACATAAAATTCATAACAGAGTTATATACTTTTTCAAACAAAGTCTTTGTTCATAATTACTTTTACTATTTACCAACATTAACTTTTCACGAGGGATGTTACATCTCCCCCTCCTGAAAGTCTACATCGTCCCGATGTTGCTGTTCATTCAAAAACAGTCTGGGATAAGTATCCCTCATAACCTGTTCATTCTCCCAGGTGGCCTCATCAGGTCCAAAGTGCTGCCACTGCACTTTAACCTGGCTGATGACCTTTTTCCGCAGCTCGACTCTTCTCCGATCTAATATGTTCACTGGTTCGACCAGGAACTCTCCTTCCGGTTCCACCTGAAACACATAATATTCAGATTAGCTGCTTGCTAGTATTCTATTTCAGTTTACATAATTAACAGTCTTCCCTTACCTGAATGTCCTGCCAACTTATTATATGTCTAGGGTCATAAACATATCTCTTTAAAACTGATACATGGAAGACATTATGAACCCGAATATGGCTGGGCAGGGCGAGCTGGTAAGCTACCGGCCCTACTCGTGCCAGAATTTGGAATGGTCCGCAAAAACGCGGTGCCAATTTGGCACAAGCATTCCATTGAAGGGTACTTTTTCTAGCTCGCATCCTGATGTACACATGCTCACCCACTTGGTACTCTTTAAATGTTCTCTTCCGATCTGCAAAATTCTTCTGCCTGTCCTGAGCCATCTTTAAATTAGCTCGAACTTTTTTCACCATGACTTCCATTTCTTCCAACATCTCAGGGCCCAGCAGGAATTTGTCCTCCGGTCCACCCCAACTGGAGGGGGTGCGGCATTTCCGGCCGTAAAGCACTTCGAATGGGCTCATTCTCAAGGATGTATGATAACCATTGTTATAGGCAAATTCCACCAGGTGTAAATACTCCTCCCATCGCGTAGGTTGCTGCATCACATAAGATCTCAGCATGTCTTCCACAACTTGATTCACTCGTTCAGTCTGTCCGTCAGTTTGCGGATGATATGCAGTGCTGAAGTTCAATTGAGTTCCTAGACCTTCAAATAAGGTCCTCCAAAAAGCTGAGGTAAACTTAACATCACGGTCCGATATTATCACTTTCGGCAGCCCATGAAGTTTAAATATATTTTGCATGAAAATGTTTGCGATTTGAGCTGCACGATAAGTGGATTGAACCGGTATGAAGTGAGCTGACTTGCTGAGTTTATCTACTACCACCATTATAGAATCATTGTTCTTTTTGGATTTCGGCAAACCGGTAATAAAGTCCATGGTTATGGTCTCCCATTTCCATTCTGGTATGGGTAATGGCTGTAGTAATCCTGCAGGGTGCTGATGTTCAGCCTTCACCTGCTGACACTCTAAACAGCGTGCCAGGTATTCTATCACATCCTTTTTCATTCCTGGCCAGTAGTACTCCTTCCTTAACGAGGTGATTAATTTCTGGTAACCAGGATGTCCTGCATAAGGACTTCTATGGCTTTCATCCAGAATCTTTTCTTTAATACCGCTCTGATTGGGTATATAAATCTTCTTCTGGTAGCACAAAATTCCGGCTGCATTCAAGGTGTAACCTTGTTGTATTGTACGGGTATCTGAATTCTGCACCAATTGCTTCTTTCGCCAATAAATCTGATCTTGCGCCGCAGCCTCCTCAATCTCTTTGTCAAGGGTGGACCATCCTTGACTAATACCAATCTCATAAAT
The DNA here is from genome assembly GCA_031772625.1 of Pinus tabuliformis. Taxonomy (NCBI): domain Eukaryota; kingdom Viridiplantae; phylum Streptophyta; class Pinopsida; order Pinales; family Pinaceae; genus Pinus; species Pinus tabuliformis. The sequence goes on from CM062820.1 coordinate 917,414,710, forward strand.
GCAATGCACTTTTCGGCTTAGTGCATCAGCTACTCTGTTCTCCTTTCCCTTTAAATGTTTAATTTCGAAATCGAAATTTCCCAAAAAGTCCACCCATCTTGCTTGCCTTGCGTTTAAAGTTGGTTGACTAAAATAACTAGTCAAGCTGTGATGATCCGTCATTAGCAAAAATTTTCTCCCCACTAAATAATGGCGCCACATCTTTAATGCATGGATCACTGCGGTTAATTCCAGATCATAGGCAGAATATTTCTGCTCGTGTTCTTTTAACTTTCTAGATTCATATGCAATCACTTTACCTTCCTGCATTAGCACTCCACCCACGCCCTCCTTACTGGCATCTGTACAAACTACATACTCCTTTTCGGGGTCTGCCACACACAACACAGGTGCGGTGGTAAGTAAATGTTTGAGCTGTTCAAAACTCCGTTGACAGTCTGCTGTCCATTTAAACACTTTTCCCTTCTTTTGCAAGGAGGTGATAGGGTAGGCAACCCTAGAGAAACCTTCCACAAACCGCCGATAATATCCAGCCAGCCCCATGAAGGATCGAATATCTGCTACATCCTTGGGTGTAGGCCATTCCATTATAGTTTTAATTTTTTCGGGATCCACAGCTATACCTTCCTTCGTAATAATGTGGCCCAAATATTGGATCTGTTCTTTATAAAAATCACATTTGCTGAATTTTCCATATAACTGATGCTCCCGTAATGTCTGTAACACTATCCTCAAATGTTCCTCATGCTCCTTGATATTTCGGGAGTATATAAGTATATCATCAATGAAGATCAATACAAATTTGTCTAGGTATTGATGAAATACACTGTTCATCAAACACATGAATGTTGCAGGTGCATTAGTTAGTCCAAAAGGCAGGACCACAAACTCGTAATGTCCGTAACGAGTACGAAAAGCTGTCTTGGCTATGTCCTCGTCTTTGATTCTGATTTGATGGTAACCCGATCTTAAATCGATCTTTGAGAAGATTGTCGCCCCCTTTACCTGATCAAACAGCTCATCAATGCGGGGTAGGGGGTATTTGTTTTTAACCGTCAGTTTGTTCAGCTGCCTATAATCTATGCACATACGCAGAGTTCCATCCTTTTTCCTTACAAATAGCACAGGAGCTCCCCAAGGAGAGACACTGGGACGGATATACTTCTTTTCCAGCAGCTCTTGCAGTTGCATTTTTAACTCAGTTAACTCCGGCACACTCATCCGATAGGGTGCTCGGGACACTGGGGCTGCTCCGGGTATCAGCTCAATGGTGAAGTCTAAATCCCTTTTGGGCGGCAGCCCTGGAATTTCTTCAGGAAATACATCTGCAAAATCTTGCACTACTGGTATATTTTTAACAGTTGCAACCTTATCCACAGAATCTGCGAACCCCACTTGTACTGCATAAATCTGGCATTTCTTACGGATACACTTAACCAGCTGTGAGGCCGTGATAGGCCGGATCTGCACTGGTTTCTGGATGCCTTGAATCTCTTTTCCCGCTCCCAATTCATCTCGGTAAGAGACTGTTTTCGTTTTACAATTAATTACAGACCATCGTTGTTCCAACCAATCCATTCCTATCAGCACATCATAGGAACCAAGAGGGAGCACGTTTAATTCAGTTGTTATTGTTTGGCCAGCTAACCTTAATGGACAGTTGCTGACTTTAGTTAGTACTCGTCTTTTGGCCCCAGTGGCCAGCTGTACTAGCCAAGGGCTTTTAAATTTAGTGGTCTGCAAACCACAACTTTCCACAACTTTGGGACTGACATAGCTTAAAGTAGCTCCTGGATCTACTAAAATAGAAACAGTTCGATCAAAGATCTTACCTTCAAATTCTATCATTGTTGGCTGGTAATCAGCTTGTCGATCCTCCAGTGCTGCATTTATTCTGGGCATAGATCGAGCCACATCTCCTACTGTTGAAGCTTCATAGATCTGGGACAACTGATCGCTGTCCTTCCGATGAGGGCAATTTTTAATATAATGGGGTCCGCCACAACCCCAACACTGAACAGGTGGTCTAGCTGAGCCTTCATTGTCCAATCTAACTTGCTGTTCACTATATTTGGATTCTGCAGGAGGCTTGAATCTGTTCTGATTTTTGGTTGGATTTCTGGTGTTGGCTCCTTTCGAAAATCCTTTTTGAAAGCTGCTGCGAGCTCCCTTACCTCCCATAGGTATTCTGCTGCCCCGCTTATCTGTCCAACGCTTCCCAGAATTTTCTCCTTTTGATTTGTTTTGCTGGTAACATAGTCTTGCCTTCCGAATAGCTTCATCCATCGTCTTCGGATTATCAAACTCTATTCTTTCTCGCATTGCCAGAGGTAGGCTACTAACAAACCTTTGTACCTTAGCCTTCTCCTCACGAATATATGGCACGTAACGAAGCAGGGATGTGAATTTAGTTACGAACTCGTTAATGGTTTGCTGTCCAAGCCGCAGATCATGGAATTCTCACGCTTTTTCATCGTAAAAGCGTTCTGTCAGGTACTTCTCCTTGAAATGTCTTTGAAACATTTCCCAGGTCACATCCTGCTCACTCACTCCCCACACCATCTTGACCTCCTCCCACCATAGTGTGGCTTTGGCCTGCAGCTGGAATATAGCCAGCCTTGCTTTAAGATGTTGATCATATTCGTATACTTGAAAATACTTATTCATATTAATTAACCACGCCTCTGCAGCTTCTTCTGATTCCCCATCGAATTGAGGTGGTTTAATCTTCCGAAACTCCCCTTGTAGTTCCATCCGTGGTCTTTTGGGAGTCGGATATTCAGAAGCATTGACAGACTTCTCTCCTCGCGTCTCTGCTCTGTCCTCTGCTTCCTCTTGTTCCGTGTGATAGCTGTGTTCATCTGTTATTCGTGGCTGTTCAGGCCTCGGATGTGACTGTTGTTGATGTTGCTTATCGGATAAACTTTTTAAAATCCTCTCCTGTTCCACATTTAATCTTGCGTTATCTGCACGCAACCGGGCCATTTCGTCCTTTAGTTCCTGAACTGTCCTCATTAGCATCGAATCAGTATTGCGGCCTTCTGCTCCCAGTTGCACCCAAAACTCAGGTTGTCCTTGAGGTTGTCCCTGAGGTTGTCCTTGAGGTTGTCCCACATTATCGGGTTGATCCAAATTTCCATGAGGAGCGCTATTTGCTCTCCTCATTCTGCTACTACCTGCTTAAGAATAACTCATTAAACAGATATAATTTACTTTTAGCATATTCTGAACTTTTATCATGATACTGTTTATATTTATGTTACTGTAATTTTGAAATTTTCCCAAAGGTCACAGAGTTGTAAACCTTGGGCTCTGATACCAATTTGTCACACTCTATACAGTACATACAAGTAAAATTTTTTTTATGACGATATTCACATTACACGTTTACATTTATAAATGCATTCCACCTTAACCTTACTATGTAAGTTCACATCTTTACCCATAACTTACATTATTAACATTTAATACTAACGAACATTACCAACAGTGGATGTCTATTTACGCAATGGCATAATGTATATCATTCGACCCACACCACACATAAGATTCACGGTGTATGCATTTCGTTGACTAACACTATAGTTACATATGTTAAGTTGGTGATACAATACGCAGTTGGCACTGTCGATTTAATGGTATATTTATGGTAACATATCCCGAGATATCTTGAGTCTGCGTTATCATGTCCGGCCCTGGCATCGTTCCAACTGGTCTATGCATCGTCGTCCATCTGGAGGGCTCAACGGCTAGATGGTAATCTGCCATGTGTGCCCGGTGCTCCAGGCGCCTACGGCCTGACACCTTGGGCTTGCCAAATTTCACGCCAGATGCATCCCGTAGACCACCGGCTATCGAACGGTAAAAACAAACCCACTGTAGATCAAGGGCTCCGGTTGTGCCACGAAACGGTAAAAAGTTTTGAGTTATTTATATGGATATTTCTATCTTTCGGCTCTAGTTTTCCATTTCATTACCCTCCTGAGTAGTAACAAGACTGCAACCCTTAGCACTGCTCTGCAATTCTGCAGGATCTTCCAAGGATTTCAGGCATGCCGCTATTGTTACTCGGCTCGACCTTTCTTCATCTATGAAGTTATCTGTTCTGTAATGAACACGACACCAGGCTTTGTTTTACAGGTATTATCGTTTCCCCATCTGATTTGGTTACAGTCTTCTATTATTTGCACCAGGGTTTTTATCTAATACTCCGGCTTTTGCTCCACGCAGATGGTTCATCGTCATCCCCTCAGGGACGAGAGATTTCCCATACCGCCGGTTAACCCAACACCGGGTAAGGATTTGAGCACTTATGTCTTTTTACATGTGACTTATCAGGGTTGTGCTGAACTATCATTCCCTTGGCAGGGATGTCGGATTTTACATTTCCTCTGTACAAGTTCAGGGTCCCTGCTTATGCGGAACTCCTCTGCTATAAGGCATATTATTCTGAGTTGTTTGTAACCATGATTCATTAGTCTATTGTACTGTTAATTAGCTATGCGCTGGTTCTCTTTGAACGCAGCCGTTATTTACTATTAAACTGTGACTCCGCCGTAAGGGTTTTGATTTCTGTTTGCCATTGGATGAAATATGATACAGGCACAGGGGTAATTCCGTAGGTTCAGTATTATTCATACTGTTTCTCTCTGGTTGATTGCCATCTCCGGACTGGCTTGTTATCAGTTTCAATGTTGGAATATATATATATATATATTTTATTTACAGAGAATAATGTTATGGTTTCCTTTCAAAGTTAATGATGAATCTGTATATTGTGTTATTCCGGCTTTGGTGCCTCGGCCAGCTAAGCATAAGCTGCGGCTCGGTCGGAGGGGGTTCACCAAAGCGGAGGGTTGCTAGTTAATACAGGCCGAGGTTGCATGTAACCATAGTTACCATGCCACTGCCTCGACGCTCACACTTATTATCTCATTTTGTTTAACAGTGAATGTATTATGTTTCTCTGTTCATGTGACACAGTTATATATATATGAAAGGTTATACCGTAGTCATATTTCGTTAATAATCTCTAAGATTCTTGCGGTTCGGTTGACCGAAGTTAAGGTATTGCGTTACCTGGATTTAAGGTTTTTCACCATTGTTTATAACGATAGCACAGCTTGTTCTTTTTTTTAGTTTGCTTGACCCGCGGGGCTCTCTAATCTCATTTATGATTATATTTCAGAATACAAGGGTTTACTGCCGTTCTTTTAACAGAGAGCGCCTGCACATTTTCTTTGCTTCTTCTAAATGCGAAGATTACTAGTTCTGTACTTTCGCTCTTACATATAGAAGGGGGTTTTACCGTACCGTTTCTTGATACACGATGCATGCTGTTACTGATGTTACGATGACCCATTTTTCGTGTTTTCTATTTTATTTCAAAGATACCATACAACTTAGTTCTGTCGTTGTCTTTCATACAGTCTTTAATGTTCTTTTCTTTAGAATGTATGTTCGATTCTGTTTCTATATTCGATTCTGTTCTCTATCTTTCATACAGAATTAAATATTTGTTTTCATAATACTAAATAAAGAGAACAGTCAGATGGCTTTCCCCTTAACCCCATTTTCACAGTACAGTACAATACAGGAAACATTTCGGCAGGTGTATAAGTAGTAAGCCATACCTGCTTATCTGCCAAACCTATTTGTAATGCTTGTCAATCCACCCGTCCGTAGGAAGAATGCTTCTTTGATCTTCCACCCCCAAGCACTTGCAGGTCCTCTGACCGCAATTCCACTGGTCTCGCCAGTAATCGCTATCTGGTCCTAACCAGACGTAGCGTACACAGGAAAATTCCTTTCCTTCTATGCCATCTGATCCTAACCAGACATAGCATGACCATTTTCTTTTTTCTCTGCCATCTGATCCTAACCAGACTTGGCAATCTTTCCCCTTTTTCCTCTGGGGCCTCAACTACCTCCAGAAGGTGGTTAGGGTTTCATTGTAACTGCTTCCACAGTTACTAACCATGATTAATCATATGCTCGGCTCAAATAGTACTAACACAATTGTTTTTTAATTAACATAAAATTCATAACAGAGTTATATACTTTTTCAAACAAAGTCTTTGTTCATAACTACTTTTACTATTTACCAACATTAACTTTTCACGAGGGATGTTACACCTTTCCTCTATTATAATTTACCAAAAGGATTGTTCTTACAATTTATAGTAAGGGATTACTTTTACAATCTAAGAGTGCGTGTTGTAACTGTTTAATACATGTAAATAATCTTCGTGCATTGCTTGTCTATTTATTCTGTTTTATGCATTACTGTAACATTTACTATTTACTGCTGAATTGCAATTTCAACTTTGTTTTCTGTTATAATATACTTTCGAGAAGTTTCTCTCCTTACTTTATTATATTAATTTAAATGAATAATTTCTATAATCCACTATCATTTCCTAAATGAAGTCTATGTTACTTATCCTTAATTTATTAAATTACTTTAAATGAATAATTCTTATAATAAACTATCATTTCCTAAATGAACTCTATGTTACTTATCTGCTTACTACTTGTAAACATATAACTCCAATTTTATCTAGAAAATCTCTCCTCCCAACAGTGAGTCTGGAAATCAAGTCCAGGATCTCCCCCGAGCACTTTCTTTTCTTCACAGTCAGAATATATATTCAGTCACATTCGGGTACCTTGGACCTCAGGACTCACTGTTCAGTCTCAAGTATTGTACCTTTTCAAACTGTGTCCAGCCTCAATTCTTGTACCATTTCAAACTGTATTCAAGTGTTTTCCCACTGGTTTACTCCACCTAGCTCTTTCATTTCTCACTGGACTATTTCCCCATCTATATCTCCCTTTCGAGGGTAGATGGTAATTGTTTCTTGATCACTGTTGCTTTTAAGTACTGAAAATAATTTTATTTTTATTAGCATATCTGAACTCCTATTTATCTATTAATTAGGTAACCAAATGTATATTGGCCTTCCAACCTTAGCCATTATTATTTTAACAACATAAAGTAATAATTTGAAGTAGTAAGACATAAAAATTGAAACTCAGTAACTAAAGTAATTTTATATTTAGCCTGGGGTGTTACAATCATTCTACAATCCAGAATGAGGGACATGTAAGTATATCATTGTCTTCAAAAATAATAAAAATATTGTGAATGTCAACCAAATAAAGAAAAAGAAAATTTAATAACTTTATAAATAAAAAATAAAAAATCTACGAGAGACTCATTTTACATTCATTTCAATTTCATTTTAATTGGTTCTTTTGATATTTCACTTTCACTCTTCAAATGATAAATAAAATATTTTCATGTCTATCTTAAATAATATAATTTTATATAACTTTATAGAGTTAAAATAATTTAGAAATATATATATATATATATATATATATATATATATATATATATATATATATATATATATATATATATATATATATATATATATATATATATTAGTATATGAACTCTCTCTCTTTCTATTATATGTGTATTAATGTTTACTTTAGTAAAATATTTCAATGCCCAAAAGGAAAAAATAATTAAAGATAAAATAACCTAGTTACTTCTTAATAAGAGGAAAATGTGTAACTCATTTAATTTTGAATATAAAATATTAATAATGGTAAAATATTAAAAATTACAATATAAACAGTGAAAAATTAACACTATAAATCTATCTTAATCACATATTTACCAAGCACTTGAGATGATTAAATCTCTTGATGTGTAAATAATTTTTCAAGTTTGAAATTTAATCCATCTCAGTTCTTGTTGTACAATCGAATATGAGGGATATGTGTAAGTATATCACTTAAAAACAATAAAAATAATTTTAGCTAATGAAAACCAAAACCAAGAAACAAAAATTAAATAACCATATAAATAAATAATTAAAAATAACTAAGAGGGTCATTCTTCAATAGAGTATGAGGGACATGTAAGTATGTCATTAACCTCAAATTAGTAAAAATATTTTTTTGCTAATGTCAACCTAAACAAGGAAACAAAAATTAAATAACCATATAAATAAACAATTAAAAATCTACGAGAGGCTCATTTTACATTGTAGTGTTTCAGTTTCAGTCTACTTGGTTCTTTGATATTTCACTTTCACTCTTCAAATAATAAATAAGATATTTCCATGTCCATCTTAAATAATATAAATTTATAGAGATAAAGTAATAAAAAAAAATCTATTTCAGTATGAACTCTCTCTCTTTCTATTATGTGTGTATTAATGTTTACCTTAGTAAAAAAATTCAATACTCGAAAAGAAAAAACAATTAAAGATAAAATAATGTAGTTACTTCTTAATAAGAGGAAAATGTGTAACTCATTTAATTTTTAATATAAAACATTAATACTGGTAAAATACTAAAAAATACAATATAAACAATGAAAAATTACCACTATAAATCTCTAACACCTAAAACCTTAATGCCACGGAATATATATATTTAAAAAAATTAATCACATATATAGAACGGCCATTCAAAAATAGACCCGGCAGTGAATTTACATGAACTATTACTGTGCACTTACAGTATGACCGTAAGCACACTACAACTTATATGGTTCTTGTATCTTTCATTAAACTTCACAGTTAGTGATGTATATGTGGTGGATAGTAATTAATGGGCACATGGCCCCCAGTGGGGTTGCAATCCATGACCAAACCTTAGTTAACTAGATCTTGTACAATGGAACATACGGCACACTTGTAGCCAAGTTTGCTACATGCATCCACTAGCTGGTGATGATCCCTTGCAACACATGTACCATTTCACATTCATTGATCTCCTCTAGGAAATCCAATGGTGGGGATGGTTTGGGGTTTAACCCCCTAACCAATATTCCGCATCCGGAAGATGGTAGTGTCATTTGTTGTTGTCACCCCTTGGTGTATTACTACTCTGCAACGAAATTGTTCGATGGTGGTTTCAGGTTGGTGCATAATCATTCCATTGTTTGCCATACGTGCTATGGTCAGTCCTGCAAAGGCAGGTAACCCCAAGAACTTGTCCTTACGATATTTCGATTCTCTTCATTGTGTGAGCTTCTCATCCGCTTTGAACCTCTACCTAGTGAAAAGTTTAATTGATTGCCTCCAGTGTCCAAGGGTGGCTCGATGACTTTCCATTACTACGAGAGATACTCTACTCCAACAACCATTTCTGGAAGGTAAGCCCATAGCCCTTAAAGCTCTGAAGTTTTATAGAGGTTTTTCTCCTGGTCATTTATATCTTTTCGACTCTAGAATTATTTAATGATGATATTTGTTGTGATGTAGGTGGGCCACCCATTTTTGGAACCCTGCAGTCTCAGGTAAGGTCGGCCCTCCTCTCGACATCATGTATTTTACTTATTAAGCATGTTTATTCCCATAGTGACTCCATGGTTGTTGGCATTTGTGTGTAGGTATTCTACTATATCTTCCCAGTTAATTATGTGGCTAGGATAACGTCCTTTATGGGTTTAGGAGCTTACGTCCTCCGTGGTTTTTTCTAGGTTGGGAAAGCTCACCTTTGGTTCATGAATATTTAATTGCTAAAAGAAAAATGCTCGACGAAAGGCACTGTATACCCAACAGAGGCCTTACATCGAGACTTGTTAGGTTTTTCTTTTAATTAGGTAACTTTGTAAAAATGGTTAAACACTCTACCTGGCACTTGCAAGGTTTTAAACGATCGGCACTCGTTCGACTGCGAGTTTTACTAAACATTTTCTCTTAATTAGTCAATGTTGAATGAGGGTTCTCTGTTATGAATCTTTTTATAGCTAAAGTTATACACTGGAAGGTTTTTGGGGTTTTTGTCATGTTGACGAGCTCAAGCTGTTGAGCCCATGCTATTATGGAGAAAATTACTTTGACTTATTGTTCCAGTTGAATTATATTTATACAAACACAATTTGTCTAACTAAATGAATTAATGATTCATTATTTTGTTACTGTTTAATGATGGATAGAGATTGACTCTTCTTCTTTTCTCAAGGTAGTGGCTTAATGAATTAAGCTTAGCTCTTCTTCTTATCCATTCAACATTCCTAGAATTGTCCTTTAAAGGTTGTTTTTACAGTGTATCACCTAGATTACTTTTATAGTGATTTTGTAGCATATTACTCAGATTAACTCTACAGTAATCATGTAGCATATTACATAGATTATTTCTACAATGACTTTCTAGCATATTACACAGATTAATTCTACAATGATTTTATAGTATTTCACACAGATTATTCCTACTTATCATAAAAATTACCTTTACAACTTTAAGAGCGCATGAGTGTTTATCTGCTATATTGAGATTTTTTTTGTACATTACTTGTATTACTTGTTATCTTTCATGTATTATCGTAACATATATTGTCTACTCTTTTTATTATGAATTTGGTAAATTCTATTCTCTATTCTAATGTATTTTCAAGGAATTTATCTCCTTATCTTGTTCTATCACTTAGACAAGTAACTTCCACAGTCCAACATCAATTTGTAAATGAAAATTAATGTGCTACTTATCTGTTTAATATTTTCAAACATGTAAATTCAATCCTTTCTGGAAAGTCTCCCCTCCCAGCCACGATCCTGGCAATTACATCCAGGCTCTCCCCCGAGCACTTTCCTATGTTCACAATTAAGATAATTCCAGCCACAGTCAAGTACCTTGGGCCTTCGTACTCCTTGTCCCACATCAAGTCCTGTACTTTTCACCAAATTTCCTTGAGTATTCTCCCTCTAGTTTATTCCACCCATCTATAGGGTCTCTCCTGTATTCTTTTCCCCCATCTAAATCTCCCTTCAGGGAAGATGGGTAATTGTCTTTTGTAACTATTTCTTTTAACGATTGCGAAGAATTTCTATTTTTTTTAAAGTATCTGAAATCCTAATTACCAAACATTTAGGTAACCAAATATATATATCTTGGTCCTCCATCCTCAGTCATTTATTATTTTAACAACATAGGGTAAGAAAATTAAAGTAATAAATAGTAAAGATCAAAATTTTTAACCATAGTAATTGTTTATGCATGTTGGGGTATTACGTCTCGCCCCCCATATGAGGAACACCATCCCTAGTGTTCTTTCTACCCTTAGAAAATAACATCGGATAAGCTTTCCACATAAATTCCTCCTCTTCCCATGTGGCCTCATCCGAGCCAAAGTGCTCCACTACACTTTAACCTCGGTGATGGCCCGCTTCTACAATGTGGTTTCTCTCCGATCAAGAATACAGAGAGGTTTTGCCAGAAACTCTCCTTCAAGTTCGACCTACACATAAACAATTCACAGTCACAACCTCTTCAAAACAGTTTATCGAAAAGTCATATATTCCTCTTAACCGATTAGCTGAATATTTTCCCAATTAATGATATGGTGAGGATTGTACACATACTTTTTTAGACAGGACACATGGAAAACATTGTGGACCTGAATTTGGCTTGGTAATGCAAGTTTGTAGGCTATTGGTCGAATCCGTTCCAAGAATTCAAAGGGTCCATAGCACTGGGGTGATAACTTGGTAGAACCCCTCCATTGTAAGAAAATTTTCTGAGGCTTTAATCTTAGGTAAACATGATCCCCTAGTTGAAATGTTTGTATGCTCTCTTTTTATCCGCATACATCTTCTACCTATCTTAGGAGTCCTTTATATTTTTTCGAACCTTCTTGACTGCCTCCTCCATCTTTGCTAGCATGTTAGGACCCAAGGATATCTTATTAAGTTGACTATTCCAATCTATGGGAAATTTGCATCTTCTCCCGTAAAACACCTCAAAGGGGCTCATACCCAATGATTCATGATCTCCATTATTATAAGAAAATTCCACTAAGTGAAGATAGTCTTCCCACTTATGTGGCTGTCTCATTACAAACATACATAGCATGTCCTCTAGTACTTGATTTACTCGGTCAGTTTGTTCAACTGTTTGAGGATGGTAAGCTATACTAAATTGGACTTGGGTACCCAATCCTGCAAAGACTGTTTTTCAGAATGTGGATGTAAATTTTACATCCCTATCAAAAATTACCATCTTGGGTATTCCATACAAGCAAAAAAATTTCCATCATAAATATGTCTGCATTTTTTACAGTTTTGTAAGTGGATTTCGCTGGTATAAAGTGAGTATTTCTTCTCAACTTGTCCACCACCACCGTAATTGAGTCATGTTGCTTTTTGGTGTGAGGTAAACCGGTGATAAATTCTAGAGATATGGTCTCCCATTTCCACTTTGGGATGCGAAATGGTTGCAACAAACTAATGGGATGCTGATGTTCCGTCTTCACCACCTGACATTCCAAACATTTGGATAAATACTCTGTGACATCTTTCCTTAACTCGGGCCAAAAATAACCTTTCTTGATGGCTGAAAACAACTTTTGGTATCCTGGGCGGCCAGCACATGGTTTCCTATGGAATTCATCCAATATCAATTGCTTAACAAAATTTTCATTAGCAACATAAATTATATTTTAGAAGGTGAGGATCTTATCTGAATTTATTTCAAAATTTGATTTTTGGCTTTTTAACTAAGCCTCTATGTCTGTTTCCAAAGAAATGTGTACTCAGGATCCTTAAGGGAGGCTTCCATTATGATTTCAAGGATACTTGAGCTTACCTGGTTGATTTGGACCTGATAAATACAATGTATTTGTCTGTTGAATGCATCAGCCACTCGATTTTCTTTTCCTTTATGATGTTTCAATTTGAAGTAAAATTCACTTAAAAGTGTTTTACATCTGGACTACCAAGCATTTAAGCTAGACTGGTTAAAGAAATTTTTAAGATTGCTATGATCTGTTAATAGCAGAAATTTCTTCCCCAATAGGTAGTGTAGCCACATTATGAGTGCATGCACTACCGCCATTAATTCAAGGTTGTAAGTAAAATATCACTGCTCATACTCCTTCAACTTTTGTGATTCGTAAGCAATAACTTTTCCTTCTTGTGTCAGCACTCTACCAACTCCTTCTTTATTAGCATCCGTATCCGTGCAAACCACAAAAGGATTTTCCAAATATGCTACCTTTAACATGGGTTTAGTGGTAAGCAGGTGTTTTAGTGTTTCAAAGCTTTTCTAACATTCAACTGTCCATTAGAAACAACGTTCTTTTTTATGTAAGGATGTCATTGGCAAAGCGATTTTTGAAAATCCTTCGATGAACCGACGGTTGTACCCAGCCAAACCCATAAATAATCTAATATCAGCAACATCCTTTGGAATGGTCAATTCCATAATGGTCTTGATCTTTTCCGGATCCACCACTATTCTCTTTGTTGATATAACGTGAACCAAGTACTAAATCTGATGTTAGAAAAAGTCACACTTGGTATCTTTAGCATATAAATGCTCTTCATGCTCCTCTTGATTCTTGGAGTATATTAGAATGTGGTTGATAAAAACCAATACGAATTTATCAAGGTAAGGCTGGAAAATACCATTCATCAAACTCATAAAGGTGGCTAGGGAATTTGTGAGGCCAAAAGGCAACACCATGAAGTCGCAATGACCATAATGAGTTCGGAATGCAGTCTTGTAAATGTCCTCCTTCTTTATCCTTATTTGGTTGTAGCCCGAACTTAAGTCGATCTTTCAAAATACCTTGGCTCCTTACACGTGATTAAATAGATCATTGATACGTGGTAAAGGATATCTATTTTTGATGTTTAGTTTATTTAATTGACGATAATTGATGCATAATCTCAGGGTTTTGTCTTTCTTCCATACAAATAGTACGGGGCCTCTTGAAGGGGACACACTGGGGCAAATATAATTTTTATATAGAAGCTCTTGGATATGCATTTTTAGTTTTGTTAACTTAGTTATACTCATGCGATAAGGAGCCCTAGATACAGGGGTTGCACTTGGAAGTAGCTCAATGGTGCAGCCAATATCACGCTTGGGTGGTAGTCCAAGAATAGATTCAGGGAAGATAGCAGCAAATTCCTGAATAACAAGAATATTCTCTAAGGAGGTCAATTTATTTTTCGAGTTCGTAAATCCCACCTGGACAACATATATCTGACAGCCTTTCCTAATAAATTTTCCTAGCTGAGTAGCAGTGATAGGAGGCAACTTGGTATTGGTATTAATTCCTTGAAGTTCCTTCCTATGGCCTGATTCAATGATAAAACTGACAGTTTTCTATTTGTACTCAACTAGGGACCAACATTTTTCCAACCAATACATCCCTATTAAAATGTCGTATGAACCCAAAGGGAGTATATTAGGTTCAACGTGAATGAGTTGTCCTAAAATTGTTAGAGGAAAATGTTATGTTTTTGCAGTTACCCTTCTTTTTTCCCTGGTGGCTAATTGAACTACACTAGGTTTTTGAAACTTACTCCTCTGCAGTTGGAAATTTTCTACCACCTCAGGACTAACATAGATTAGGCTAGCACTGGGATCAAACAAAATAGAGACAGGTTGCTTAGCAATCATATCTTCACATTCGATCATGGTGGGTTGTTATTCTGCTTGATGATCGTCCAGAGCAACATTAATTTTGGGCATGCTTCTTGCCACCTCTCCAACCATGGATACTTTTTTGCATATTTGATAGGTGTTCCATCCTCATCTTATGTAGACAATTTTTGTAATAGTGGGTTTCTCCACATCCCCAACATTGCAGCGATGATTTTAACTACTAGTCATTAACAGATTTACTAACTCCTTCTGACTATTTATTTTCAGAGTATCGAACTTTGCGCTGGTTCCTTGCTGGGAATCTACTTAGAGGTTTTTTTCTATGAATTTTTGCCATTACAAGATCTTATTTGTCTGATTGGGATCAAGTTCCTTCCCTTCCTATTCAGTCCTCCTTTAGGTCCTTTTTTTTGTTTATTTGCTAGTAACAAATGCGGGCTTTCCGCACTGCATCATCCATTGTTCTTGGGTAGTCAAACTCAAGCCTATCCTTCATAAAATTGGGTGGACTACTAATGAAATGTTGAATTTTGGCATTTTCTTCTTGCATATAAGGCACATAACGCAATGAGGAGGTGAATTATTTCACATATTTGTCCATAGTTAAGGCTCCCAATCTTAGCTGATGGAATTCCTTTACTTTTCTTCATAATAACATTCAGTTAGATACTTCTCCTTGAAATGCTTTTGAAATTCTTTCCACGTAACCTGTTCCTCATCGATTTTCCTTACCGTTTTGATTTCTTCCCACCACAGGGTAGCCTTACCCCTCAATTGATAAAATGCTAGACATGGTTTCAGTTTATCGGTCTAATCATAAATCTGAAAATATTTGCTCATATAAAATTAACCAAGCTTCAGCTACTTCTTCTAATTCCCTTCAAAGAGTGACAATTTAATATCTTTAAATTCTCCTTGTAATTCATATTTCTGTCTTTTTATCTTGTGCTAGTCGGAAAAATTGGCTGAGAGTCCCTCTTCATCTTCACCATGTTTTTCAGTTGACTCAACATTTTCTTCTCCATGTTGAGCCATTGGGGTCTCCTCTCTGTCTTTAGCATTGGGATCAGGATCTCGTTGATTCTGTCAATTGGATAGAATTTTGAGAATTCTCTCCTGTTCTAGTCATAGCCATTCATTTTCTGTTCTTAAATTTGTCATCTTAACACACCGTTGTTGAATGGTTTTGAGTAAAACATCATTAGATTGTTGAGATTCCTCACCCAGCTATATCCAAATATCAATATTAGCATTCACATAAGTTGTTTCTGGCGGGTTGGGTGGTCCTAGTCACCTCTGCATTCTGACCCTTTTGTATCGATGTGGGTCTCTGTGTTCACATACATATTTACTTAGTTAATTTAAACAAATCACATTCATTTCATATACTTATAATTCCCAAAGAGTCTCAGTGTATGAACATGAGCTCTGATACCATTTGTAACACATAAAACCTTAATACTACGGAACATATATACAAAAAATAAAATTAATCAGATATATATAACAAACATTGAGAAATGGACCCTGCAGTGAATTTACATGAAATATTAATGTGCACTTAAAGTATGACCATAAGGACAGGACAACACTTATATGTTTTTCGTATGTTTCATTAAGCTTCACAGTTAATGATGTATATGTGGTGGATAGTAATTAATGTGCACATCCCAATGCGGGGTAGTCGTCCATGACCAGACCTTAGTTAACTAGCTCTTGTACGTGGGAACACACAACAAACTAGTAGCCATGTTTTCTGCATGAGCCCACAAGCTAGTGATGATCCCTTGCAACACATGTACAATTTCACATTTGTTGATCTCCTCTAGGTAATCCAACAGTGGGGAGGGTTTAGGGTTTAACCCCCTAACCAATTTTCCACATCTGGCCGAAGATAGTGTCATTTGTTGTTGTCAGCCCTTAGTGTCTTACTTCTATGCAAAGAATTTTTTCAATGGTGGTTTCAGGCAGGCACATAATCCTTCTATTGTTTGCCATGAGTGCTATGGTCAGTCCTGCAAAGGCAGGTAACCCCAATAACCTGTCCTTACACTATTACGATTCTTTGTAGTGTGTGAGCTTGTCTTTCGCTTTGAACCTTTGCCTCGTGCAAAGTTTAATTTATTGCCTCCACTGTCCAGGGGTGGCCCAATGGTTTTCCATTACTGCGAGAGATACTTTGGTCTGACATCCATTTCTGGAAGGTAAGCCCATAGGCCTTAAAGCTCTGAAGTTTTATAGAGGTTTTTCTCCGAGTCGTTTATATATTTTCGACTCTACAATTGTTTAATGATGATATTTTTTGTGATACAAGTGGGCCATCCATTAATGGAACCCTCCTGTATTGGGTAAGGTCGCCCCTCCTCTTGGCATCATGTATTTTATTTATTAAGAAGGTTTATTTCCATACTTACTTCATGATTGTTAGTGTTTGTATGCATGTATTCTACTATATTTTCCGAGTTAATTACGTGGCTAGGACAACGTGCTTTGTGGGTTTAGGAGTTTACATCCATCGTGGTTGTTTCTAGATTGGGAAACCTCACCTCTGGTTCATGAATATTTAATTTCTAATGTTAACTGCTCGATGAAAGTAATTGTTTATCAAGTAGAAGCCTTACACCGAGACATGTTAGGTTTTTGTTTTAACTAGTTAACTATGTAAAAATGGTTAAACACTGTGCCCGACACTTGCAAGGTTTTTTATGATTGGTACTTGTTTGACTACAAGTTTTCCTAAACATTTTCTCTTAATTAGTCAATGTTGAAGGAGGGTTATATATTATGCATCTTTTCATAACTAAAGTTATACACTAGAAGGCTTTTGGGGTTTTTGTCATGTCGACGAGCTCAGGTTGTTGAGCCCATGCTATTATGGAGAACTTTACTTTGAGTTATTGTTCCAATTGAATTATATTTATATAAACACAATTCATGTAATTAAACAAATGAATATGTAGTTATTTTGTTACTGTTTAATGATGGATAGAGGTTGACCCTGCTTCTTTGCTCAAGATAGTAGCTTAGGGAATTAAGCTTAGCTCTTCTTCTTATCCATTTGGTATTCCAGAACTAACCTTTAAAGGTTTTTTTTATAGTGTATCACCTAGATTACTTTTATAGTAATTTTGTAGCATATTACTCAGATTAATTGTATAACAATCTTGTAGCATATTACACAGATTATTTCTACAGTGACTTTGTAGCATATTACACAGACTAATTCTCTAGTGATTTTATAGTATTTAACAAAGATTATTCCTACTTCTTATCATAAAAATTACCTTTACAGTTGTAAGAGCCCATGAGTACTTATCTTCTATATTGACATATTTCTTTGTACATTAGTTGTATTACTTGTTATCTTTCATGTATTTCCATAACATCTATTGTCTACTCTTTTTATTGTGAATCTGGTAAATTCTATTCTCTATTCTAATGCATTTTCAAGGAATTTCTCTCCTTAGTTTGTTCTATCACTTACACAAGTAATTTGCAGAGTCCAACATCAATTCATAGATGAAAATTTCTCTGTTACATATCTGTTTAATATTTACAAACGTGTAATTTCAATCTTTTCTGGAAAGTCTCTCCCCCGAGTCGCGAGCCTGGAAATTACATCTAGAATCCCCCCAAGCACTTTCTTGTGTTCACAGTTAAGATAATTCCAGCCACAGTCAAGTACTTTAGGCCTCCAGACTCCCTATCCCACCTCAAGCCCTGTACATTTTACCAATTGTCCTTGAGTATTCTCCCGATGTTTTGTCGATTCATTTCCCCCATCTAAATCTTCCTAAGGACACATGGGTGACTATCTTGTAGCTTTTGTAACTGTTTCTTTTCACCATTGCAAACACTTTCTATTTTTGTTAAAGTATCTAAAATCCTAATTACAAATAATTTTGGCAACCAAATAGATATATCTTAGCCTTCCATCTTGAGTCATTTATTATTTTGACAACATAGGGTAAGAAAATTAAAGTAATAAATGGGAAATATGCATCTTGGGGTCTTACAAAATCTATCTTAATCACGTATTTACAAGCACTTAAAATGATTAAATCTCTTGACATGGAAATATTTTTTCAAGTTTGAAATTTGATCCGCCTTAGCTCTTATTGAGCTAAGAGGCTCATTTATACCATCCATATGAAGGACATGTGTAAGTATGTCATGTCCTATAAAATAAAATAAAAAAATAAAAAATAAAAATTAATTAATGTCAAACACAACAAAAGTTAAATAACCATATAAATAAATAATTAAAAATAGAAGAGAGGCTCATTTATACAATCCATATGAAGGATATGTGTAAGTATGTAACGTCCTCAAAAAATAATAAAAATAATTTTATCTAATGTCTACCAAAACAATGAGTGAGAGGTGCAATATAATAGGCATTGGTGTGTTGTGAAAAACTCTTACCCTCCTATAATTCAGAAGGGCTAGAAGAAAGGTGGGAAAGCGGCGTTCGGCTCCAAGAATGAACCCTGGTTCTGCCGACTCCATGCCCTCGGCCGCCGGCGGGGCTCGGATCGTTCTGGCTGAGAAGGGGGTCGAGAGACTCAGGCAAAAAACAAGAATCTGTATGTCCGCTGCAGCTGTGCAAGACGGCCACACCAGGAACGCAGGCGCCGCAGGCTCATACGCGCATGCAAACCTCTTGGCCGAGAGATCTGGGGTAGCATGGCCCCGATCCCCTGCTGCCACAACGCGTTTACTCAGCCCACTTCAGAATTATGGAGCAGCGGCCAAGAATGATCACGCAGATCCCTCAGCTACTTATCCTCTGTCCGTGGCTCTTGGGAAAGAAGGGCATGCACCGATTGGCTGTACGCCTCTCACGCCCATAAGGCAACTCCAGGAAGCAGAAATCAATCAATGCATTTGCCTGCCCTCTCCACAGATCTGCAGGGGAAAGGGACTTTCGGAAGCCTCTTCAACATTTCAGATACAAATCAAGCTCATTACAGGTAAAACTATGTTACTATGGGTAAGCCAGATGGATTTAGTGTAGCATCTTAAGCAGACACTGAACATCAAACTGGGGATCCCCTCTGCAGCACAACAGCTCCTCCATGAAGGTAAACAACTTGAGGATCTCTATCCCATTTCTTTTTACGGCATTAAGAAAGATGCATCTATTATTTTAAACCTTCGTTTGAGAGGAGGAGCGGCTGGAGAACCATCCTCAGCTAAAGCATTTTCATATAAAGATGCAGTCCACGCTAAGAAGCCTGACAAGACAGATCCACCAGTTCAGGCTTCACCCAAGCCTTTTTTGGTTGACAAAGTGGAGGAGGTTCCCTCTGTAGAGATCTCCTACTCTAATCTGGCAGACGACACCCAAAAATTCGCTGAAAGGGCCATCATATGCAGATTCAATGGGCTCTGGCCACGCTCAAAAGATCTTCTGGACTGGATCTATGACAACTGGACACGCAGTTGCAAGATCTACTTCTGTGCAAAGGGGTATTTTATAGTGTTGTTCGACAATCTCGAGCATTATGAAAAGGCCTTAGAGGAAGGCCCTTGGTTCATGGGGACGGCAGGCCTATTCCTAACACCATGGTTCCCAGACTTTGACCCAGCTTCTGCTGTTATCACAAAAGCCCCTGTATGGATCAGACTTCCAAATCTTCCAATATATCTGTGGAAAACAGAAGTATACAGGCAAATAGGCAACGCTCTAGGCTGCTTTCTAATGGGAGATTATCAGAGGGAACAGCAAGGCCTCTACACATACGCCAGAATTTGTGTAGAGCTAGATCTAAGCAAGGGTCTGCCAGAGCAAATTAATCTCAAGATCAATGACACTGTTTGGACACAGTTTCTAGATTACGAAAATACTGCCTTCCGATGCCGCCATTGTCACCTAACAGGGCATCTTCAGACCTCCTGCCCAGCGCTGACAGCAAGAGCGAAAAAGGGAATCTTCGCAAAAACCAAACCCAAGCGTTGGGCTCCCTGTGCTCCGCAGCCAGCTCAAAGCTCCAGCCCTCCAAGTTCGGAGGACGGGGAAAGCGACTCAGATCCAGACCAGGTGCCTCAGCCGATGGATTCACCCATGAACACTCTGGGGCACTCCTATGACTCAGCTATAGCCCAGAAACGTGCCCATGAGACCTCCTCAGAATCAGAAAAGGAATTCCCGATGAAAGAGAATTCCAGTCTTCAAGTTGTCTTAGCTCATTCCCCCCAGGATGGCTGGACAAAAGTCAGCAAAAAGAAAGGGAAAAAACAATGTGTTGTAGTTTCTGCCCCTATGGGGTAATCAGGCAGTTTGTGATTTCTAGTCATCTGATGTAGCTATGAGTTTGAATATTTCCTCCGGAACCGAGGTTGATGGATTCATCATTTCCGGTTTGCTGGTTTTTTGCTTTTCCTGATTGTACTATATTTTACTTAATAGAATTAGTCTTTATCGAGAAAAAAAAAATGTCTACCAAAACAAAAAAAATCAAAAAATTAAATAACCAAATAAATAATAATATTCTACAATCCAGTATGAGAGACATCGAAGTATGTCATTGTCCTAAAAAAAAATTAAAATACTTTTCCGTAATGACAACCAAAACAAACAACAAAAATAAAATAACCATATGAATGAAGAATTAAAAATCTACGAGAGACTCATTTTACGTTCCAGTGTTTCACTTTCATTCTATTGGTTCTTTGATATTTCACTTTCACTCTTCAAATAATATAACTTTATAGAGATAAAATAATTAAAAAAATTTATATTTCAGTATGAGCTCTCTCTCTTTCTATTATGTGTGTATTAATGTTTACCTTAGTAAAACATTTCAATGCTCAAAAGGAAAAAACAATTAAAGATTTAATAATCTAGTTACTTCTTAATAAGAGGAAAATGTTTGGCTCAATTAATTTTGAATATAAAATATTAATAATGGTAAAATATTCAAAAATACAGTATAGAAAATAAAAAATTACCATTATAAATCTATATTAATCACATATTTACCAAGCACTTGAAATGATTAAATCTCTTGATGTGTGAACAATTTTTCAAGTTTGAAATTTGATCCGTCTTAGCTCTTGTTCTACAATACAATATGAATGATACATGTAAGTATGTCACATTCTTGAAAACAATCTCTTTCTATTATGCATGTATTAATCTTTACCTTAGTAAAATAGTTCAACCCTAGAAAGGCAAAAACAATTAAAAATAAAATAATGTAGTTACTTTTTAATAAGTGGAAACTATGTAACTCATTTATTTCTTAATATAAAAAATTAAAAATGGTAAAATATTAAAAAAATGCAATATAAACAATGAAAAACTATCACTATAAATATATCTTAATCACATACTTACCAAGCAATTAAAATGATTAAATCTCTTGACATGTAAATATTTTTTTTGAAATTTGATCTGTCTCAGCTGTTGTTGAGCCGAGTGGCTCATTTCTACAATACAGTATGAAGGACATGTCTAAGTATGTCACGTCCTCAAAAAATAATAAAAATAATTTTAACTAATGTCAACCAAATCAAAAATCAAATAAAATTAAATAACCATATAAATAAATAATTAAAAATTGAAGAGAGACTCATTCTACGATCCAGTATATGGGGGATATGTGTAAGTATGTAACATGCTCAAAAAATAATAAAATTAATTTTCCCTAATGTCAACCAAAACAAAAACTAAATAACCATATAAATTAATAATATTCTACAATCCAGTATGAGGGACCTATAAGTATGCCATTGTCCTAAAAATGATTAAAATAATTTTAGGTAATGTCAAACAAAACAAAAAACAAAAATTAAATAACCATATAAATAAACAATTAAGAATCTAGGAGAGACTCATTTGACATTCCAATGTTTCACTTTCATTCTATTTGGTTGTTTGATATTTCATTTTCACTCTTCAAATAGTAAATAAAATATTTCCATGTCTATCTTAAATAATATGCTTTTATAAAGTAATTAAAAAAAATCTATTTCATTTTGAATTCTCTCTCTTTCTATTATGGAAAAAATAATTAGTTTGTTTTTAATACCAGGAAAATGTGTAACTCATTTAATTCTTAATACTAATAATGGTAAAATATTCAAGAATACAATATAAACAATGAAAAATTACCACTATAAATCTATCTTACTCACATATTTACCAAGCACTAGAAGGGATTAAATAACCTGACTTGTAAACCTTTTTGCAAGTTTAAAATTCAATTTGTCATTGGTCTTGGTAGATTCATTGTTACAATGGATCTATGCTGGTTCTGCAATTTAGTATGAGTGACATGTGTAAGTATGTCACGTCCTCAAAAACGGTAAAAATAATTTTCACTAATGTCAACGGAAACAACAATTAAATAACCATATAAATAAATAATTAAAAATAACTGAGAGGTTCATTCTACAATCCAGTATGAGTGACATGTAAGTATGTCATTTTCCTAAAAAATAATAAAAATAATTTTCGCTAATGTCAACCAAAACAAAAAATAAAAATTAAATAACCGTATAAATAAATAATTAAAATTAAAAATCTATGAAATACTCATTTGACATTCCAGAGTTTCAGTTTCATTCTATTTGGTTCTTTGATATTTCTCTTTCACTCTTCAAATAATAAATAAGATGTTTCCATGTTATCTTAAATAATATAATTTTATATAACTTTATAGAGATAAAGTAATTAGAAAAAAAATCTATTTCAATATGAACTCTCTCTCTCTTTCTGTTATGTGTGCATTAATGTTTACCTTGAAAAAATATTTCAATTCTCCAAAGAAAAAAATAGTTAGTTACTTCTTAATAAGACGAAAATGTCTCTCATTTAATTTTGAATATAAAATATTAATAATGGTAAAATATAAAAACATATAATATAAAAAATGAAACATTACCACGATAAATCTATCTTAATCACATGTTTACCGAGCACTTGAAGGGATTAAATTTCTTGACATGTAAATCTTTTTTCAAGTTTGAAATTTGATGTGTCTCCACTCTTGCTATATTTGTAGTTAAAATTGATCTCAATTGGTTCTACAATCTAGTGTGAAGGACATTTGTAAGTATGGTTGGTTCTACAATCTAGTATGAGGGACATGTGTAAGTATGGAAGGCTGTTAAAAACAATAAAAAAAAATCTAAAAAAAAGGAAATAAATTAAATGGCGATATAAATAAATAATTAAAAATAACTGACAAGCTAATTCTACAATCCAGTATGAGGGACATGTATGTGTGTCATTGTCCTCAAAAATAATAAAATTAATATTCAGTAATGTCAACCAAAACCAAAAACAAAAACTAAATAAACATATAAATAAACAATTAAAAATCTAGGAGAAATTCATTTTACATTCGATCATTTCACTTTCATTCTACTTGGTTCTTTGATATTTCACTTTCACCCTTCAAATAATAAATAAAATATTTCCATGTCTATCTTAAATAATATAATTTTATATAACTTTATAGAGATAAAGTAATTAAAAAATTCTATTTCAATATGAAGTCTCTCTTTTTTAATTATGTATGTATTAATGTTTACCTTACTATAATATTTCAATGTTCGAAAAGAAAAAATAATTAAAAATAAAATAATGAGATAACTTCTTAATAAGAGGAAAATGTGTAACTCATTTTATTTTTAATATAAAATATTAACAATGGTAAAA
Organism: Pinus tabuliformis; assembly: GCA_031772625.1. Lineage (NCBI taxonomy): Eukaryota > Viridiplantae > Streptophyta > Pinopsida > Pinales > Pinaceae > Pinus > Pinus tabuliformis. The sequence goes on from CM062820.1 coordinate 917,438,798, forward strand.
TATTAAAAAATACAATATACACAAGGAAAAATTACCACTATATGTAATGTCTCTCTCCATAGTAACCTCATAAAAAAAAATTGTTTTAACCATAAAATCTAACCCTACATACGATACAAATATTGATATTATTCACTTGACATGCAAAATCCCCACACATTATATGAATCATATATAATGACAGCAGTTTATAATTCATATCGCAGGGTTATTTAATTCCCTTGATTCAAGGGCTCAACATTTATGTTAAATCTTTGTACCAACGATTACATATTGATTTTGGGTTATTCATTAAATTTAACACTTAGAGGAATCCCAGCTGGTTGCATGGTAGATATTTATGGCGCTTATCAGGGAATTAAACCTTATGCATTGAATTTATCCGTCCAAGCGATCGTGGGAGACGGGGCTCTAAAGCCTTCTGTCCACCCTCCACCTATCGGCCTCTCCTCAGGAAATACTACACATCAACAGTTCTCTGTGTGATGGGCTCATCCGATGGCGGAAAGGCCTCTCTTATCCTTATTACAAGCTAGATTGTAATGCATTTTCAGTGTTAAGTTCTCCATTGATAGACCATTCTGGTTTTCTGCTCCAAGTTCCAGTTTCTATCCAGGTTCGATTCTGTTATCCTAAAGATTGGTAAATTTCTTCCTCCCACGATGTCATGATCTTGTGTTGATGTTTGATGGGTTCCCTGGATCGTTGCGAATCACGCTGGTACCACAATGCTTTGAAGGAGGTGCTTATGCCACAGCCCTAGCCAGGTATTGATTTGTCTTATGATTGGCTTGAGTAACATAACTGTATTTTGTAACTATTTGTCTATAACCAGCTCTTGTTTGTTGAAATGCAAGGTTTCGCCAGAGGTCTACTAGCCACTCGTGAATGATGGCTTTAGAGCTTTTCCTCCGAAATGTTGGAACTACTACACACCTACATGCAGACTCTTAGTTAGAGCATGGGATTGCATGCAAGATTCCTTTTGCATGTTGGAACTACTACACACCTACATGCAGACTCTTAGTTAGAGCATGGGATTGCATGCAAGATTCCTTTTGCATGATTTACTCCTTGATTTGCTCCTTCTTTAACTCCGCAACTGACTAGTTATCTCTGGAACTTGTTGTAGGTGTTGAGTCTTCTCATTGATCACCACTATAGTGCATTACCTTGGGATCTTCACCCAGTGATGCTATATCATGAGCATTGTAACATATTTTCAAATGCATCATTCTTTTCTTCTTTCGATTTTCTTTTAGTGTTTTTGCTCTGCAAAGCTGTGTGTTCAACCTTTACTAGCTAGATTTATCTGTGCAGGTTTCCTAACACATTTACATGGTATTAGAGCCCATAGGTTGCTAGATAAAAGGTGCACTAGTACTTTATTTTGCAAGTATTACAGCTTGGAGATCGAAGATTGACAGAAAATGGAGTTTCCCAAAGCATGGATCCTAACACCGTACAACTATCATGAATGGAAGGACCAAATGGCTCGATACCTTCGTCATAAATGGTTGTACAGGATTACCATGGCTACAAAAGTGGAACCCACTTCAGCCATAGAGAAATCCAAGTACCTCAACCGTATGGATGAGGCCCACGGATCCATATGCATGTGCATCTCTCCAGAGTTGCAGTTTCATCTATCTGCCTGCAATACTCCCAATGAGATTTGGAAAAAGGTTGAAGATCTCTACGGGAAACAGGATGAGATGAAAGGACATCTGCTCGAATCGGAGCTGCTATCATTGGATCCATGGAACTATGACAGAATTCAAGACTTCATCACCAAATATAATAATCTATTGCTGCAACTCAAGGGTTGTGGAATTGACAAATCCAAGAAGGAGAGTCGCCAAGTTCTCTCTATTATGTCAAAGCTCGGACCGGAATACTCCGTCTTTGTGTCTACATTTCATTCAGTAAGGCTCGCAACAGGTAAATCCTACACTCTGCCTTCTCTCAAAGAATTTATGGAGTCCCTTATTTTTTAGCAAGATAAACTCATTGGCATGGGGAAAATCAAACCTCCAAAAGCACATGCACTTGCTGTGCATGATGGCAGGCACAATAAAAATCGCAGATCTGATTCAAATCAGAAAAATCAGTAGCAAAAAGACAAAGGAAAAGCACATTCCCATCCAAAGAAGGAAGGGTACACCAAGCTCTTCAATGACTCCTCCGGCTCGAGAAATTAGAAAGGGAAGAAAGGAAACAAATGCACCTACTGTCAAAGAGGATTCCATTCAGAATCCTCTTGCATGAAGAAACAAATTGACCAAATGGCATAAATCCTTTAGAAGTACAACCTTGGGGACCACATCCCTCAGGGCACCAAGAAGAAAACTGAGGTTCCACCACATGGGAAAGGTAACAATTTTCATACTTTAGTTGCAATTAATTCTTCTCCTGATGCATGGATTATAGATTTTGGTGCATCACATCATATGGCTGCTACAAAGGAAGTCTATTCCTCTTTAGATGCATGCAAAGGACCTCCCATCCTCATGGGAGATGACTCACCTATTGAAGTCACCGGAAAAGGTAGAGTGGAACTTTTACACGGAAGCTTTTAAGATGTGATTCATGTTCCAAAACTTTTGGTAAACCTGCTTTCAGTTTATCAGATCACTCATTCCGGCACCGGAAAGAGAGTGGAATTCACTCCAGATGTAGTGAAAATATATTATCTACATAGCAGCGCCAAAATTGCAACTGGTGAGGTAAACAATGGAGCCAGACTGTATACATTTTCTGAATTTATTGAATCCGAATCCTCCTTATTGCTTACACATGCTGATGATAGTAGTAGGCTTTGGCACGAGAGGTTTGGTCACTTAAATTATAGGTATATGCAGCAGCTAAGCAAGAATGAGATGGTGGAAGGTTTGCCAAATATCAGTTTCTCCAAAGGAGTTTGTGAAGGGTGTGTTCTTGGCAAACATCCTAGAGAAAAGTTTGACACTGGTAAGACTCCTAGAGCATCCTCTCCTCTAGATCTGATCCATAGTGATCTTGTGGGGCTTTTTCCTCATCCTTCCATCAACAAAGCAAGGTATGTGCTTACATTTATTGATGATTTCTGATGGTATACTTGGGTGTATCTTCTCAGGAACAAATCTGAAGTTTTTGAGCACTTTGAAGATTTCAAAGCACTAGTTGAGACACAGTCAGAGAGAAAGATCAAAGCCCTCCGTACAAACAATGGGGGGGAATATGTTAACACAGCACTGCGGAACCTTTGCCTTCAGTCTGGCATACAGTTGCAGTACACAGTTCCATACACTCCGCAGCAGAATGGAGTTGCTGAGAGAAAGAACCGATCTCTCAAAGAGATGGCTTCCTGCATGTTGCATGCCAAGTCACTCCCTCATAAGCTCTGGGCCGAAGCACTTAATTGTGATAACTACATCTAGAACAGATCTCCTCATAGGTCTGTTAAGGATTATACCCCCTTTGAGGCTTGGAGCGACACTAAACCAGAGGTCACTCACCTCCGTGTTTTCGGCTCTCGAGCATGGGCCTGGATCCCCTCTGAAAAGAGGAAAGCTCTTGATCCACAGAGCATTGAGTGCATCTTTGTTGGATACCCTGATGGTGTGAAGGGATATCGACTCCTGATTCCCTCTACGGATAAGCTCATCATTGAGCGAAGTGTCAAATTTTAGGAAAGTCTCTTGCATGCACCTCAAGCGCCACATGCAGACACCTTTTATCTACCTCATGTTCGAGATGATGACTCAGTGCACTCAGATGCAGATATAGATCATGCAGATGCCGAGGAAGAGCATGCAGATGAAAAGACAGAGTCTTCAGATACAAATCTAGTGCATGCAAATGATGATCCACATCCAAGCCCAGATCGGGCTTCCAGCAGTGAATCATATTCCCTTGTCATAAATCAGAGAACAAGGAGCTTACGTGAGATATATCCACAAGACCAACCAGCTGCTAGAAATGGTCCTGTGGCGGATAATTCTGATCTGCAGAGGACGAGCTCAGAGTTTATTGAGCCTCCTCTTGTCCTCACTGCCACTGAACCATCGCCCTCCTGGAATTTTCATTTGGTTCAGTCTTTTGATCCACAGTGTTATGCTGAAGCTGCTGGGCATCCATCTTGGGAGTTCGCCATGGAGGAGGATTATAACTCCCTCCTCGAGAACAAGACTTGGGATCTGGTCCCCCTTCCTTCAGGAAGGAAAGTTGTCCGATTAAAATGGGTCTACAGGACCAAGAGTGCTGCAGATGGGCAAATCACTAGACGAAAAGCAAAGCTAGTAGCCAAAGGCTTCCAACAAGTGCATGGCATTGATTATGACGAGACCTTTGCTCCAGTAGCAAAGATGGATTCCATACGCCTTACACTTACCATTGCGGCTACCCAGCAGTGGGAAGTACATCAGATGGATGTGAAGAATGCCTTTCTTCACGGAGACCTATTTGAGGAGATCTACATGGAGCAGCCACATGGTTTCATTCAGGATTCATCTTTGGTCTGCAGACTGAAGAAATCTCTCTATGGCCTTAAGCAGGCCCCAAGAGCTTGGTACGCGAAGATGGATTCTTTTCTCTTATCACAAAACTTTGAATGATGTAAGTCTGATCCCAATGTTTACATGCTTAGGACACATGATTCTCTTCTTATCTTAGTTTTGTATGTAGATGATCTCCTAATCACTGGCAGCTCAGCTTCAGCCATTGCTACAATCAAGAGGGCCTTGCATGATAGGTTCTTGATGACGGACATGGGTCCGTTACACTTCTTTCTTGGTCTTGAGATCAGCTAGAATGCCACAGACATCAAACTTTCTCAGGATAAGTATGCACGGGATCTCCTTGAGATATTTCGCATGACTAACTGCAAGCCAACACCGACTCCTTTTCTGTCTAGGGTCCGCCTTGAGGATGGAGGTGAAACTCCATTAGTTGATAGCACTCTCTACCGACAGCTAGTGGGGAGCTTATTGTACCTCACCCACTCCAGACCAAATCTCTCATATGTAGTAGGGGCAGTTTCCAGATACATGCAGGAGCCGCATGAGCTACACTGGAATGCTACCAAGCACATCCTTCGATATGTGCAGGGAACCATCACCTTCGGGATTCACTATGCAGTAGGCATTGCATTGAATCTCCTTGGCTTCATGGATTCTGATTGGGTGGGAGACAGCATTGATCGCAAGTCCACCTCGGGATATTCACTCAGTCTAGGATCTGGCCCTATCTATTGGTCGAGCAAGAAGCAAGCTGCTATTGCTTTCTCTTCAGCTGAGGCTGAGTACTGAGGAGTAGTCAACATCACCATTCAGGCTCTGTGGCTACAACACTTCCTCACTGAGTTGAGCGTCTAGTTCCACCAGGCCATTGTCATCTGGTGTGACAACCAGAGCACTCTCAAATTTTGCAGGGATCCGGTACAGTGGCAGCGGACGAAGCACATAGAGATCCATATGCACTACATCAGAGACTTAGTACATGCTCGGGTCATTGATTTGCCGTTCTATCCTTCAGCAGAACAGACTGCAGACATCTTCACCAAGACATTCACTGAGCAGAAGTTTTGCTCTTTGCGCGATCGTCTTGGAATGAAGGACACTTTTGCTTAGCAACTGTATTTTTCTTCCTCTTTTCTTTTGATTACGTTGTATTTTGAGGGGGGGGGGGTTGTTTCCCACGAGGTTTTCCCTCTTTCCTCAATTTTAGTACATGTTGCACTGTATTTTGGGTGACCTTTGGCCTTAGTTGCCAGGGCCCATTTTCTATTTTTCCCCATAGTGGTGTTCAGGGGGGGTGTTGGAACTACTACACACCTACATGCAAACTCTTAGTTAGAGCATGGGACTGCATGCAAGATTCCTTTTGCATGTTGGAACTACTACACGCCTACATGCGGACTGTTAGTTAGAGCATGGGATTGCATGCAAGATTCCTTTTGCATGATTTACTCCTTGATTTGCTCCTTCTTTAACTCCGCAACTGACTAGTTATCTCCGGAACTTGTTGTAGGTGTTGAGTCTTCTCATTGATCACCACTATAGTGAATTACCTTGGGATCTTCACCCAGTGATGCTGTATCATGAGAATTGTAACATATTTTCGAATGCATCATTCTTTTCTTCTTTCGATTTTCTTTTAGTGTTTTTGCTCTGCAAAGCTGTGTGTTCAACCTTTACTAGCTAGATTCATCTGTGCAGGTTTTCTAACACATTTACACGAAATTCAGTGAAGGGTATTGAGCTTTGACTTCGTCCAGCCTCCGAGTATATGGTTTTATTCTAGAATCCTTTTGTGTGGAGGCTTTAGCTCTCTATTGCATGATGTTTATACCTATCTAGGGCTCCGAATATGAAGACGTCATGGCTAAGCTATTTTTGTGTGCTCCGGCTAGAAAATCCATCGACTTGCTTTCTGAGGTTCTAGGTTCATGGCCCCTGGTTCTATGTAATTGAAATCTTATGGAAATGGCTTGACTATAATATTGTATCAGGAATTTTGTAGCCGGAGGTTCGTTACCAAATATGGGTTTTATTCTTAAAGACTTCATGTGCTTGACGATAAACTGCCGTTATCTACTTGGTTTAATGAAAGGGGCATTCTTTTAACCCTCGCCCATACTTTGTTGTTTGTTTTGTACAGAGGTCTATTTCATTTCCGAGCATTAAACTTGTTTCATTTTCACGCAGATCTTGTCTTTATTATCTGGAATCAATTGGGGCTTTATCCCACATTCTGCCTACAACTCTAGATATGTAGATGGTATACTTGTTTTGTTGGCTTGATTTTAGATGCATCGTTAGCCGATTATCCCTTATTGGTATGTAGATGGCATACTTGTTTTGTTGGCTTGATTTTAGATGCATCGTTAGATGATTATCTACTGGCAGGGGTTTCTATGTTTTGAATTACTCAAAATGGAAAATATATATATATTTATTTATGTGGCTCATTAGCTTTGGTTCACTTTCTTTTCTTAGGGAAAATTCCCTTTTCAATAGTAATGAAAATTCTTGTTTAGTTCCAGAACTTACTTCTTTAATTAAAGTTAGATTTCTTAAGTTCTTTTATTAAATTTAAATTTCTCAACATATCAGGCATTGTAGAATTACTCTTGATACATTATAAAGTTTGGTTGTGAAATTTAGCTGTTATTATAGAGGCATATATTCTTATTTCTTTGTTTCACCTAGAACTATAATTTTTCCTCTGTTTCTAGCTGTATTCGGTATAACTCTATAAGTTCTGCTTCTTCGTCTTACATTTCCCTTTTAAGATTGGCTGCATATTAAACCACTAAAAAATATCTCATTGTAAATTTTTCCCCTTTGTTTTAATAGTAAATATTACTGAGTTTTTCTTTAAAAAAAATTAAACGTTCTGGTCATCGTAGATTTCTAAAGTACAATTAGTGGTTCTTCTACTGGTGAGTATGCCTTAACTGAACTAGTTTCTAAACAATTTACTCCAACAACATTCATATCTTTGCTTAATAATTAACTATCCTACAGAGAGTTAAATATATATTTATCTGACTCCGATAGTATATTACAGAAAGTTAAATATATACTTATCTGACTCTGGTAGTATATTATATCAACTGTTGAATAAAGTTCGACTAGGAATGCCTATTTGCCTCCCAACCATGAGACCAAGTCTCTCTGGACCTTTCACCCACGTAGGGTGATTTCCTATAGACTAACTGTCTTAGTAGGGTGATTTCCTATAGACTAACTGTCTTAGTTCAACTAGAAACGCTATTTTCTTCTCAACCATGAGACTCACTTTCAGGTTCAAGTCTCCTCCCGACCTTTCACCCACATGTCCCAACCATGAGACTCACTTTCAGGTCCAAGTCTCCCCCGACCTTTCACCTACATGCAGGGTGATCTCCTGTAGACTAACAGTCTTACTGTTTTATAGCTATCTGGTCTTAACGAGGAGTACCACCGAGAATCTATCTAACATATCAACACATAAATCTCTCTCTTTCCTCTCCTCTCTTCATCTCAGGTACCCATACCCTCTTGATCTCTTCCCTTGAAAATAAATCTACAAGGAAGTAGTTAGGGATAGGTAACTGCCTATCCTAACTACCTGACATGTTAGAGTTACATAATCATCATTATCAAGACATTTGTCTCATACACATTTTAATCAAAATTATAAATAATAATAAATATATAAACTTAATAGTAATATTAAATCTGTTTGTTGCAGTGATTAAATATTTACAATTTACTCGGAACATCATTATAAATCTACCATAATCACATATTTACCAAGCACTAGAAAGAATTAAATCTCTTAAGATGTAAATCTTTTTTCAAGTTTGAAATTTGATCATTCTACCATGATTAAACTAATTTCTTATTACATTTCGCTACACAAATCCATTACGTGACTATAAAAAAACAAACTTCTACATTCATGGTTAAAAAAGATCTATATTGATTTCTTATTACATTTGACCCCCACAAATCCATTACATGACTATACGAAAACGGACTTATGAATCGCTGCGTCGCAATATAATAATTACCCTCTCAGCACATGCACGCATAGCTATTTTTTTTTCAGAAAGAAAAAGCCAGATAGACTATATTAAGAGAATATAATGAAACACATATACATAGTCAGATATTCATGCCTGGATGAACCTCAGCGTTCCTTAAAAGAAATAAGAAAAAGAGAAATGCAGATAATGGATGATGCACCCATAGCTATACTATATACTAAGATGGATCAAAAATCAACATCACCGTATACTGGAAGTTTTGGTGAAACGTCTGCCGCGTTGCTGCTGCTGGGAAATTTGTTACTTGGTCCGCGAATATGGGCTAACTACCGTGCATTCTGTTTTCATATTTTTTATTTGAATTATAGTTACTAAATTTGAATTCGAATCCTATACGATAAGTTAAAAATTGGAATAAAAAAATCAAACACTATTTATTTTAATTTTTTTATTTTTTAAAAGAAATTTTTTTTTTCATTCTTTTCTGAATTTATTTTAAATTAAAAATCACACTTTACCTCAAAACTTTTATATCTTTCAAAACTTACATTTAAAATACTTTACTAATTTAAACACTGGTCTCTAAAATATTCATAATAATAAATAGAAACACATTTAAAAAATTAAATCAATTTTTTTTCAATATAGCACATTCTTTCTTTACCTGTCTTCTAGGCTCTTAGAGGTAAATTGGTAAACATTCGATTTTTAAACTTTTCTATTTAACTATGATTTTTAAACTTTCCGAGAGTGATTTTTAAACTTGTAAATTTCCCAGTTCACCGTACTTTTTAATATTCTTTCCTTATGCGTGAGGCCATACTAGTGCCGCTGATTGTTCTTATTGAATGAACAGTCGTCCCCTGTAAACTATATAACCTTTATCATTTAAACCTGAGAAACGAATCGAAAGTGATATGGTATTCGTATCGAAACCACCAATTTTCATAATTTTTTTGTCCGATTCGAGTGAATTTGGTAACTATGATTTGCATCACCAATTTTCATATATTTTTTTATATATTTTTGCCCAGTAACGATGATTCGAACCACGACGACGCTGTAATTGGGATCGATGAGAAAACCTTGGATTTATTCCCCAAGATGTTATATTCCGACGATGTCTGGCGATCGTTCAAATCTGCAAAAGGAAATGAATTATACAAAGCAGAGGATAACAGGTGTTGTTCGATTTGCCTGAGCGATTACAATTACAAGGAGTCGAAGGCTGTGATAATTATCCCTGATTGTAGTCACATATTCCACATTCATTGCAACGACAAATGGTTTCGCCTGCATGCAACATGCCCCATCTGTCGACTGTCTCCTCTTCCTACAGAGCTCCATTTCTGTCGCGCGAGAGTCACTCCAACTACTATTCTCACAGCATTTAATCATGAATCGATCCGTCCTTTTGCAGTATGAGGCTGAGGTTGTACTGTAACAAACCCCAAAACTCTGTTTTTTCACAAAATATTCTTTGTGCTGGTCTAGGTTACCAAATTATGTAGATATCAAAAGTTTCCATAAGCGATACACTATTTATATGAAGTTAGAGGGAGATTTTGTGAATTTTGTTCGAAAGGCAGAGGAGCTTAACATAAACTTCACCCAAAACCCATGAGCTGTGGTTTTTCTACTGATCACAAAAAATTTAATACTTAAAATAAATCTATGAGTGGTATTTAACATTTTCCAACTAGGGACTGGCCTAAAATATATTGACATGCAATCACACAACTTGACATGCAACCACACAACTCAAATATCTTAAGTGACTCTCTAATTTTAGCCAACTCATCATGTGGGAGTGGTTAGTTTATTTTCATACTCCCTCTTAATTACTTAATTAAGACTGCTAAATTAAGAAATGACTCATGACAACTCAAACACATATTTTGTTAATGACTTAATAAATATATCAGTCAATAGTCAATATACCTAATACCAATTTGTTAAAAAGGCGAAGAAGCTTAAACACAAAAAAATCACCCAAAACACATGAGTGGCGGCTCTTCCATTGAAAACAAAATTTGATACTTACAATGAACCTGAAGGGTATTTAACCTTTTCCAACTAGCCACTCACCTAAAATATATTGACATACATCCACACACTATCAGTTTTGCTAAACGCTCAGTTCACTGACTCTCTAACTTTAGCCATGAATTACCTTAACTTGATTCAAGGCTTAATTTACTGACTCTCTAATTTTAACCAACTCTTCATGCAGGAGTAATTAACTTATTTTAACAAATTTGCAGAAATTTTGTTTATCTCAAAATTGTTATTTCAAAACTCTTATATTTATTGAGTAATTAACTTATTTTAACCAATTTATGGAAACTTTGTTTATCTCAAAATTCTTATTTGAGAACTCTTATGTTTTGCTGATGGTAAATAGCTTGGTCCTTGCATGTTTTTTAAATAAACTTTTTGCTTGGTCCGTTTAAGTGATTTTTCAAATTCATAACATAAGGCAAAAATTGTAGCAGTGTGCAGTGTCTAAGGGAGCACGAAGCAAAATGAGTGAAAGGGTGAATAAACAATATGCATGTCTTATCGTTCTGTCCATGTACTAAGTTCAGAAAAAATCTATGGTCACTTTGCCTGTTCCCTGGCTGCACTGGGTAGGACAAATTTCGTCGGGCTGGTGACACTGCAGTAAATCAATATGTTAATCCATCCAATTAAATTATTTTTGATTGCGTTCATGTTTTCGATGGCATATGTTTGTAGGATTTTTAAGCCTACAGGTGTTACATATTTCAGAATTTGGGTTTCCTCGTAATAAAAAAATGTTTACTTCGATATGATAATTCAGGTTTTTTCTCTATTTAAAAATAATAGCTCGATTGTCATACACCTATTATCACACCTCAAATAATATATGTAAATGAAATAAAAATAATTAATACCACAACTGGGACATGGTTTTTCACCGTAGGTTTCATTACAATAAACGGTACAAGGCTACATTAAATAAAAACTTGGTGAACGCCGGTAAATTTTCCGATATACAGTGACGTGATTTACCCCACTATAGTCGCTGTCAACTACATTTAAGTCTACAGTACTACCATTACAGTCGTATTTAACTTCTCACTAGCTGTAGAATACACTCGATCTTCACACCTGGCATGTCATTTACTCCTACTCTGTCATGGTGGCGTGGCACGGGCAGGCTGTCCATCTGCAACTGTGCGCCTCGGGTTCCTCCTCCCATCAACGGCAGAGACTTTGGTTGTTTGATCCGAAGGCTGAGCTCTTTCCAGAGGGTTTCACATTCGCGTACGCCAGAGGTAGGGTTCATACTGTCCTTTGTTCCTTGGCGCCTGCTCTTGCACCGCTGCTCCTTTCGCTGGCTGGATCTGTCTGCAATGCTGGGTCTTTGATTCGAGGGTTCGACCACCAGAGCTGGGCTGTCGAAATACCCTCCGCTGAATGTGTAAACCACAAATTTATTTTTTCATGTAAGTGTTTTACCTGGAATTATTTTCCTCAATGTGTAATTGTTTTATTTTCGTTTTCAACATAATCTTTACAGTAATAGCTTCCTCGCATTCTTACTGCAGGGGAATTGGTTGCGAGGCCAAGGGATGCCAGCGTGCAGCGAGGGAAAGGAAAAATTCTTCTAGCTGCCTCCCTGAAGCGAGGGCCTCCAGGTAAGCTCTAGTGGCTGTGCTAAAAGTTTTGATGTCATGGGTTAATTTGTCAATTGGAGTTCTCAGGGTAACGGAGTTTCTAGGGCCTCTGTTCCATTCTGCAACAAAAGGGTTTTTATAGTCTCGATTCTTATTAAATCTTTGTCATGGCACTCATCCTTAACTGTTCTAGAGCAGAGCGCCTTGTTGTTTTCCTAAATTATGTTGGCTCCTCAGAGTTGTGCGCTTCTCATGGCCTATGACCTAGCCGCATCAGCGTAAACTCCTATTTTTATTTCTCTTTTAGTTAGTTCTCCAGAGTTCTAGTAGCATTTTGAATTGGGTCTGATGTTGTAGTATTGTTTAAGATTATTTTGGGTCGAGACCCTATAAATCTCTCTAGATAAGCTGTTATAATTTCATTATGCTTAAGTTTCGACTGAGGCCTTGGATAAGGTCTGGATGTGCTATATTGTTTTTATTTAGCTTGAATTTAAGCTGAGGCTAGAAGAACTTCTGAGCATTTATAAGAACTGTCTATCTGGGTTTTTTTTTTCAGATTCTCCCTAAAATACTGGGATATGGTTTAATTTATTTGCATTCCAAACTCTGAAATATTTGCACTCATTTCTTTCGACCGATTATGTGTTTTAAATTTATTCTTATATACGGAAGAATTGACAATGCTTTAGCTTTTCTTGCATAATTCTATGGATATATCTTAAATCTAGTAGTTCTGTGTAGTTATGAGCCGATAAATCTTGTTGTGCATGTCAATTAGTCCATATATTTATCTGGTCATTGTCTTTCTGCAATGCGTTTCCACATTTGGTATACATTGGGTTTACTATAGCGAGTTTTCTTTTCCACTTATTAGTATAATGTTTGTCCATCACTGGTCGTTATGATTCTCTAAGGGTTCCTTCTCGCCTTAGGGTTATGGAAGGAACTCTACAGAGACTCGAGTCTTGTCTATCAGTGCACATCTTTACCTGTACAGGTCCATTCGTCCTATTTGGTGTTACGTAGTTTATGCTATTACCATATTACAACAGTTTTTTTTCGCTTAGACATGTAATTGTTATTTTAATTCTGTTACGATAATTCAACGGTTTCTCCAGGCTTGGCTTTGCATTTTCTTTCTAATTCTACTACAGTAATGCATCAATTTTTTCCTGGCTTGGTAATGAATTTTTCTAAAGAAATTAAATGTGCCATCTTTGGCGTAATTGGTGTAACATTATAGTATTTGACTTCATTCTCTTATTGCTTCAATAGTGAGTAATTCCTTCTAAATATCTTTTGTTTGACATTACAGTAGTCGACTCTCATTCTTTATTGTTTCAATAGTGAATAAATCTTTCCGATCATAAGTATTTAACCAATACAAAACAGACTTCAACTTACTATTTCT